>OX596267.1:270279-801193 GCA_951394255.1 Polyploca ridens
AAAGTCAAATAAGACTTCAAGCAAGCGGGCGTCCAACTTACCTCTTACTTAGTTGCAAACGTCTCGCGGCTTCTTGCAGACTAATAAGTAAAGGTATCAAAATAAGAAAATCACTATCGTAGTCTTTTAATTTATAAATTCATTGTCTGTCATACAAGGGGGTCGCCAGAATTTTTCAACCTGTAAAGGGGTCGCGAAATCAATAATATTGAAAAACACTGCTTTACACAATCCATCTCCAATCTTCCGTAACTCCCTCCACCACTAAAATGATAACAGTGCAATACTCACAAAGGGTAAGGCTCCCCATTAGGGTTCTGCCCCATCGGGTTGACGGGTATAACGCCCCGGTTGAGGTCCCCGCACAGGTTGTGCGCCGACACGTGCGGCCGCGCCGGCCCCGCGCCCGCGCCCGCGCCCGCACCCGCGCCTACACACTCGGTGGATACTTGCCTGTACGGGGGCGGGCGGACTCTGCATGCGAATAACTACTTTCAGTTGTTGTTTATTGGGTTGTTTTTGAACATACATCATAAGTTAAATATCCTGAGACACACGGCTCGCAAACTAAGCAGAGCTTGTACTATGGAAACCAGAAAAAACCATATACCTATATCCTCGTAAGGCCCGACGACCTAATTGTATGACAAAAATATTTAGTGCCTCAGGCCCTAACCAGTTTTTGATATCATAAAATTACGGCCCAGCGGCCTAAAATGATGATATTTTACCTATTGTTTGGTTTATATAAAGTCGCCAATATAAAACGGTTTTAGTATATTGGGTCGTAATTTATATCGACCTAAATTTACGTTGGGCCTTACAAGGATATACTACTTTGTGTTTGTAAATACATAATGAAACCCAGACTCAGGACAAGCAGATATGTTCATGCACAAAATGCATGTTTTTTTTTATACAACTATGTCGGTAAACAAGCATACGGCCCGCCTGATGGTAAGCGGTTACCGTAGCCATATGGACGCTAGCAACACAAGCAGCATCGCTCACGCGTTACAGACGCTTCCCTCCTCCCCAATGAGCTCTGGCGACCTTACTCACGCGCAGGAACACAACTTTACACAACATAGTTATTTGGCTGCGGTATTCTGTAAGGTGGAGGTACACACGGCTACAGATCAAGCTATGCATTTCCAATATAAGCTGACCTCTCATTGTACGGAAATCCTATACAATGCGAGATCAGCTTATACTGGAATTGTATAGCTTGATGTGTTGCCGTGTGTACTTCCCTAGTCGAGCTGCTCTTTGAGCGAATAAACGCTATGCTCTACCTCTCTCAAATGTCCTGGATGGGAATCGAACCCACGACCTGCGACGTGATAGGTGTCAAAAAGGAGTAAGTATTTGTTCTTTCTGGTGTACAAAAAAGATCTATCTTTTACCATTGTCCTTCACTGAAAAGCCATTAAATCCATACGTAAAAGAACTACGGGTCACTGATTGAAATACGAGCAAATCCTCAGTCTTTATTTTTCAACGAAACAAATTGTAGTGAAAGTTACTTAGTCACAAATCAATTTTGTTAATGCTATGGATTGTAATGCACATAAATAAAAAAAAACTTGCAATATATTAAAATGAAAGTAAAGGAGGTATACCACTTTTCAAATACCGACTTCTCTTCATAGCAAGATATTGTTTATAATAAATTATCGTGTAATATTTTTGAAGCGATTTTACTTCTACATAGAAAATTATACAGCAAAATAAAAATGATAAATCTATAGGGCCAAAGCTACTTTGAGAGGCGATGTAATTGCTTTTCGAAAGGTCTATGCCGCGCCCTAAGGCTCCAATCCACGTATACATACTCCAGTTGCAGCAATCATATCGCTTTTTGCTAGCTCAATCATCATCATCATCAGCCTATAATGTCCCACTGCTGAGCACAGGCCTCCTGCACACAAATCAGGCTGAAAGGGAATGGGCAATACTCCACCACGCGTGCCCACTGCGGATCGATGGAGGTAGGCTAGTGGTCAACCTACTGTTGGAGTTTTCAAGTCGCCTAGTAGGCCTCCAACTAGCGTAACAACTATCACAATTAAGTGGTAACCGGGACCAATGGCTTTACATGCCTTCCGAAGCACGGAAACGCTCGATTTGAAATACCATTAGGCGGTCCAGGTACTGACCACGACGGTGGTAGCTTAATTAAGAACGGTAGCTGAATGCAGCAAATCGCCAAAACGCGATCCAGCCACAAAATTGTCGATGCTAAAAGTGTGTGCTATTATAAAAGTTATTCGTTTGTTACCGTAGAGAGTACCAATAGTTACCTAGGTGGCGTAGCGTTAGGCGACTCCACAAACGCGTAGTACCCCTCAGGAGGTTCTTCGGCGGCGGGCTCCTCGGCGGTGACGTCATCAGCCCGCGGCTCCGCGCTCGCCGTGTCTGCAGGCGTCGACGTCGGGTCAGGGAGCACCGTGCCGGTTAGAACGGTTAGAAAGGTCTGGGGACAACATTTTATTATTATAGGTTATTTTTTTTATTTTGGCGTACAAGCTTACGGCCTGGTAGCTAAAGCTGTAAAATTGAGTAGCTTTAGGAAGGCACTCTGGTCTTATGTTTTGTTCTAGACCCCGTATGGGTACTATCAGAATTCTGACGTCTGACGTCCGCCTCTGATAAGTCCCAGATGCTGTCGGTCGGACGTCAGAATTTTTATGATCAGAACGTCTGAGGTCGTGCTCTCTATACATTTTGTACTAGACCCCACAACCTATCAGAAATTCGCATCAAATCACATTAGTTGTCGAGCAGACATCGTGTGGGACGCGAACTAAACTCAGACTCACCAGAGCGAAGCTGATAGGTTCGCGGGGTAGTAGCTAATTTTCTAACAGAAAAAATCTTATAATATGCGTTCGGATTTACTCTGAGGTACTACCTACATAGGTAACTGATTTTCAGAACACTTTTAGGGTTCCGAACCTCAAATAAACGGAACCTTTATGAATGGCTCCAGGCTGAGGTGAAAATCAATATTATAGAATTACCAAAGCCAATCAATGAAACCGTGCATCCCAGAACAGCCGCACAAAAGTGTGTCGTGTTCCGTCGTGTTGTGGTTCGCATTCACGCCGCAAAATAAGGTCAGTGTTAGTGTTACACAGTTCTAGATCGTACAATGAACTGAACAGCAACAATAACTAGGGTTGGTGAATGTTCTTTACAGGCACAATAATTGGACTGTTTTACAAAAAACTTAAACCGACTTCAAAGTACACTAAGAAGTAATCAAATCCTGATCTGATGACAATGGGGCCAAACGGGAAGTGTACCCTTTCAAATAAAAAAAGAATTTTCCAAATCGGTTAATAAATGACGGAGTTATGAGGTAACAAATATAAAAAAAATACAACCAAATTGAGAACCTCCTCCTTTTTTTTAAGTCCGTTAAAAACCAATTAGTTGATGTTAGCCCCCAGGGCGTTTCCCCATTGAGGTGAGGAGAGGCTTGAGGTGACAATGAAGCTAATTTATGACCTAGTAGGGCACATGTGAAGTTTAAAGCTACTAAAGTTAACAAAGCTGTTCTCCACTGCAATTGAATTGCAACTTCATCTATGCTTTTTTTGTTTTGTACGACTTAGTCGGTAAACAATCTTACGGCCTGCCTGATGATAAGCGGTTACCGTAGCCATATGGACGCTTGCAATACACGAAGCATCGCTCACGCGTTACCGACCTTTCCCCCCTCCCCTATGAGCTCTGGCGACCTTATTCACGCGCAGGAACACAACTTTACACAACATAAAAGTTATTTGGCTGCGATATTCTTTAAGGTGGAGGTACACACATAGTCGAGCTGCTCTTTGAACGAATAAACGCTACGCTCTACCTCTCTTAAATGCCTCTCTGCTTATGTCTCATCTTAATTCCTATCCTCATAAAGATACAGTATTACCCAACTGATAAGGCGCGTCGTGAATCTTCGTTCGCACAGAAAAGAAATTATAGCCCCGAAGGTCAACGAAAGAATGTTTAAAACTTACAATCAACCTTATATCACTACTATAAGGTTCACAATATACTTACTGCAGCTGTTAGTTCCGTCTCACTGGCAAGTTACGCTCGTCCGCACGGCGCGCGCTAACATGGCGGCAGCGGTTTCCCGCGCTTTGAAAATGTATCTTCTGCGCAAGTACATCGGTAAGCCATATTAGTTGGGTACTACTGTACCTTCTTTAATAATATTTTTGACAGCCCTACATCCGCACTGGCCGTGCACAGTATAGTCAAATCAAAAGCAGTGCGTTGTGTGTCTATATATAGAAGTGCATATAATCCGAAACATACCGGTTTAGATTGGAGACTAATATTCTAGCCTTATCGCTTTATTTCCAGAGAAAGCACTTGCCTTGGTTAACGCTTACTTATTATCCATTTGAATAATGATTTATTGGATTAATCACTTCGATTTGTCTTCTCGTCACGTTGTTTTAATTTCTACTTATTTTGACAGTGGATACTTTGAGACGGCATCTTTTGGCGGTTACTTCATATCGTATAAGTTGTTCCACATGACAAAGACCGTGGATTTCGAAATTTTGGATCAATTTTTTTTTCAATTCTCATTTCCGGAGACTGGTGGGTACTTAATATAGTAATCCTAACAACAGTGGCCATCCAAGGAAGGTCAGCAGTGCTATTCTGTAACGTTCATTTGCAATATCACTTCTGAATCCGCGATGAGATTAGAATTTCATATTCTTAAAATGAGTGAGTTCGACCCTAGCGCCACCGAGTGATGACGGAAGTGAGATGAACTACGACAAGTGAGTATTTTGACGTTTTTCAATAGGTTTTGGTATTCTGAAACATTTTACCCGCCAAATCGAGGTGCGGGGTGATTTGCGAGATGACTTTCGAGATGATTTACCTTTTACAGAATAGCATAGTAGAACTCTAGGCGTAGGCCCTACGTGCGCGAGTTTGACTCGGGACGCTGTGTTTCAGGCTCGCACTTGGCCGGCTATATTTTTTCTTAGCTCGCACCTCTTCACTCTTGTGAAAACAGTCTTATGCTCACTCCCTTGACCTTACAAAATGTTCTTACTACGGTTTACCTACTACCATAGCACGTATGTAAATTGCAACAACCTAACCCATTGATCGCCAGAGAAATGTACCGTTACCGCGCACCGCTGACCCGCATACCTGCCCGCGTCGCGTCGCGTGCCGTCCGCTAGGGCTGACACACCGAAGAAATGAAGATAAAGAACAATATTCACACGTTGCTCGTTATGACTTTTTAGTAGTTGTTAATGTCCCATTCATAGCTTTGAAGAGTGAGTGATTCGAGTGCATCACGCAAGTTTGATCTAGTTTTTTTTTTCCAGGTAAAATGCATGCATGCTTGCATGCAATGAAAGGTACACCGTTGTCTAATTATTGATGGCATTTGATTGATTGGCAACTCATCTCACAACTCGAGGCGAAAAAAAGTATACAATAATCATTAAACCCTTCCCAACAGTAAAAGAATTTTTCAAATCGGTTCAGTAGCTTCGGAGCCTATTCAATGCAAACAAACAAACAATCAAATCTTTCCACTTTATAATATTAGTATACCTAGATAAGTAAAGTACCTAAATACTAGTTATTACATTGATATTAATTTTAATTTTGAAAACATAAAATAATATTTCAAGGAAGGCAAAGTGCAAGGTAACTTTTGTTAAAAAGTCCCTCTTTACTTGAGCCTGTTATTATTTGTTTAAAGAATCATTATTAATATTTATTTGTCTGTGACACCCCTGACCTCGTCGTTCCGTAGCGGCTAGTTCCACCTGAGCACAGTGATATATCTCGTTCGACACAGCAATAACACCCGTTAAGTGGCTCATGATGCCAGTCCGTCATTGCTACTACTCAATGACCTTGCCTTGCTAGCACTGACCATTCAAATTAATTATATGGATAGACGCTTTCGAACTCACTTGCTATACTGCAATTCAAGAGTAGGTAATTGCTCTCGTTCTGACTCCCGTTAGACTTGGAACTTTAGTAACTTTCATAAATGCTCCGAGCTGTAAATAGCCTTGACTTTGTTTTTTTTTAACTACTAAAGTAGCAGTGGTTTCCCCAATGGAGTACAGCATGGGGTTCTTCAAAAAGGGTGTGAAGAGATTTCTTCAGGATCGGCAACGCGCGAGTGATCAGACGGGCCGTATGCTTGTATGCCAACTTAGTCGTATACAAAAAAAAAGTTGCATACGAGCATAAAGCCTGCCTGATGTTAAAGGGTTACCGTAGCCTATTGCTTACAACAGCTTTTTAATTTTGTGTGAAAATCTTAATGCGGTTCACAGAACACATCTACTTACCAAGTTTCAACAGTATAGTTCTTATAGTTTCAGAAAAAAGTGGTTGTGACATACAGACAGACGGACAGACAGACAGACGAAACATGACGAATCCATAAGGGTTCCGTTTTTTGCCATTTGGCTACGGAACCCTAGAAAGGACCCATAGTTGGCGATCAGAGAGCCGTGTGAGAAGAATTTCTCAGTAGTATAATTTAAGAAACATGAAGGTTGTATGACACAGATAGTAAAATAACTAATTAACATGGAAATAATAACTTTGATTAGAGTAATTTCATTGTGTCAAGTGTGCCAGTGAGATAACTACCCAGCAATTTGTTAACTGCCATTATATGGGATTCACACACGTATCAACGCATTGTGGAAATGACAGCTGTCATCACGAATACGGTACTTGTAGTAATAATCGTAATTGAATCACAATGAATTAGACACGTCAATTACCATAACCTTATTTCTTGAATAGGGTAGAGGCACCAATAAATGAACGTTTAAGAGTTTTTTCCATCTTTAAATAGCTATAAGTCGGTCATTTCACGACATAGGCGCTTGTTGTTTTTTTCAATAATACCTTAAATCCTTATTAATTGAAGGATTAAAGTAATTATATCCTACACCTTCATAATTTTTTTTAAAAATTGAAAATGTAAGAAATTTAGGTTTTATCCCTATAGTTGAACACTGAGCCCTAATTATGAACGTTTTGTACCCAAAAGTTGAACTAACATTTGAATAGGAGTAGGTTCCATAGTAGTTCGTTCATTTAATGGATTAATGAACCATAAAATGAACGAATAATATTCTAATTGAATATTATTCGTTCAGCTTGAGGCAAATATACCCAAAGGATGAACGAATAAAATGTGAACCGTTCAAATGTCGACCACCGATCTTAATGGTGATTCTATAGGAAAGTTAGGTTTAAAATAATCAAAAACTCTAAAATAATTTGTTCAACTTTTGGTAACTAAGTTCATAAATTTAATAATATTCATTTGAGTAATTTTGTTTTGGTGTTTAATCGTTAACTTATAGGTTTTAATGGGTATAAAAATTAGACCTTTTTCCATTAGTTGAACGCCGTTCATCTATTGGATCAAGTGAACAAAATTTAATCCATTACTTGAACAGTAAATTTCTCTAAAAAACGGTAAATAATGTAATAATATATATTAAGTTATTGAAAGCAGAATATATCAAGATTTTATTCCAACCAAAACTGCTCTAATATGACATTAATTCTTTCTATACGCTGACAATGTTCTTAAATTTGGAGGGACTTCCCGTTATAAGGTTTCCATATAAAACCGATTTTTGGCGGGTAACGTAACACATAAAAATTCACCGCAAGCGCGTCTGGGCTGTTATTATCAATGTTGTTAAGGAAAATGGAAGAAAAAATATTGCCTTATAGGGAAAAAAATATTGCAATCATGTAAATTTAGGGATTATATTATATTTTTTTAATTTTCGGTCGATCGTTCATCTATTGGGGGTCGGTCATCTTTTGGTGCCACTACCCTATATGATGAATGTTTCAAAATCAAAGCCAAAGTCAAAGCTACTGAAGTTAAGTCAGCCTTCAACTATGAGAGCGTCCTAATTAAAAGTGGTAGAGAATATCGTTATATCGCTCAAAGAGCACCTCGACTGGGTGCGTGCGTACCTCCACCTTACAGAATACCGCAGCCAAATAACTGTATGTTGTGTTCCTGCGCGTGAGTAAGGTCGCAAGAGCTCATTGCTCACAGGGTTATGGAACCCCTTAACACCAGGCAAGCCATAAGCTCCTTCCCATCTTAGTTTTATTCAAATTTAAATGGTCCTTCATTTATTTTTGAGGTTGTCATTTTTAATAATTTCCGGACAATCTGACAATTTCAAAGCAATATTCCTAAGCATAAAGTTTGTATAATCACCATTTCCATCTGTTCTAGATAGTAGGACCTAGTAAAAAGGAGGTATTTGGCCCAATAACTCAGCTAAAGTTGGTTAGCAGGAGAGAGCTAGACTAGCTTCGCCGTTACTTGTTCTTGAAGTAATTAATACATGACTAAAGTAATGAATCGCTGCTCTATCTATATTTATTAATGCATTAGAATATTTTATAGTAATTAGATAAGAGAGAATGTATAGCCTCAAAGACTGTCTTAATGAAGATATAATGAGTGAAATTCGAGTGAACGATTTTGAAAGATCGAAATGTGGAGACATAAACGGCCAACCGTTAATAAGGTGATGATGATGATGATGATATTGCTAACAGTCTATATAGACGACTCTTGCCATTTAAAAAGATAAAACATATGGACTGTCCAGTCTAGCGTCTGATTGATTTTCAAAATTGTCGACATAAGATTTTACAGTTTTAGGCATATAAAACGTAAAACTATAGTAAACCGAGCCAATAAAAAATCTAAATCGATCGGAAGATCAGCAAAACCAGAAACGATATTCTATAAACCTGTTAGGAATGTTGATTTAAATATTTTTAGTCATAGAAGGTATGTGTTTATGAGAGACAAGTTAATATCTGTCGGCCATAATAAGCGTCATGAACCAGGTCACACAAATACAGTGAAACGTGGGAAGTTTGCCGTAAACAGATTAAATTAACAGTTATCATAGTCACGCGTGACTCTATGCCTCGTTCCTTATATTAATATCTTACAACACTTAGGATTTTTTTACGAGGCAAGAGGAAAGAATTTAAGTCACACAAATGACGCGTAAGAAGTTTACCATTGAGCTTGGTTACTTGATGAGGGAAACCATAGCACTGTGGTAGGTTTGTTATACCCAGCTGAATACCGCCCTCGAGTTGAAAATCTGTCGCCAAGCTGCTTTGTGTGTTTACCACCGTGGGCCATATGATCACTTAGGTGTAAGAAATTGTAGTCGATGACAAGTCTATCCATCTTTAGTAAGAAATCTTTTCTTTCAAATAGTTCCTTCGATATTGGTATATGAATATTAGTAGTCCCGAAATGAATATGAATGGTCAGACGAGAAGATGACCAATGAATGAATAAATTACCTATGTGTTGCATACAAGCATACGGCCCGCCTGATGGTAAGCAGTTACCGTAGCCTATGGACGCTTGCAACACCAGGGGTATCACTCGCGCATTGCCGACCCTGAAGAAATCTCTTCACGCCCTTTTTGAAGAACCCCATGCTGTACTCCATTGGGAAAACCACGAAAATTTGATGTTAAATTAAAAGGGAGAAAAAATTTAAATAAATGCAAATCATATTCACTCAGCTCAAAATAAAGACGATTCTCAAAATAAATTAAATCACGCACATTCTGACCAAATTCCATAAAGTATAATAACTAATAGTAAGTCATCACGCAAGACCTTTAATCACCCGACACACATCAACGAAATAAAAGTGAAATTGCGTCCATAGCGGACATTGAACACGTTGCGTTTAATAGAATGATCTCAATATTCACAATACACAGCTTGATATCAATTTATTGAGGTATTCATACAAACATACAGCACAGATATTCCATTCGAGACACAAAGATGGACGGTAATGATACTTTCACTGTACTCTGGTACAACGTTAAACATGTTACAGTGACTATGAATCAAGGGGTATTGTACTAAGATGATTTGCGCATATATTGTTTAGAGAATAATAAAGCTTCTAAAAGATTTAAAGGTAAGGGAAGAAATTAAAGATAATATGAGTAAGGAAAGAGTGGCCAAAATGATGGATAAAAAAAACGTTAAAAGATCAGGAAACGGAGAAGATGTCCTTTTTAAAACAAATGAATAGGATTGTGTAAGCTAAGTGTTGATATGAACGAAGATATACACACAAAGATAGCTATTAAGTTCAGCTTTCGCAAATCTGGAATGAGCAGCGCCCAGTAGCTGAATAAAGAAGAACCTACCAGAATGAACAGTATTGTTAACAAATTAAACGTTATAAGTAAAGCAAGAAACAGCTGACCTAACGGCTTTTTAAATATGGAGTAGAATCTAGAACCCTACATAGTCAGTCGCGTGAACACTTGCTCAACAGGGTAAATCACCCAGTTGTCACATAACTGTTGAATAACCTCATGATTTCCTGCATTTTAGTTTATGTCCTCTATCTTGTTAGCAATACGGTTGGTTTTTGAAACGATGAACTTTAAACGCCGTCATTAGTGAGTGAAGAAATTTGTGTAAAAGTGAATAAAGTAATTTGACTTCTTTAAGCTCTGGTGATGTTGATGTTGCTTAATAATAATCAACACAAAACACTGAAACAATGAGTCTGAAAACGACAAACTATTATTATGTACTCACTAGTAAATATGCCTATTGGTGCGCGATAAATTACCTTCCTCGTCATTAAAAATTTCCCATTTACGATTTGTGTGCCACCTTTGACCATATCACCTCTTACCATAGTGAGATTGTGTTCAAACACAGGCCTATCCATTATAAAGAGAGCAGTAACTGAACTGTTTACATCAGAATGTACAGACTTCACACAGTCTAACAATACTTCTTCTACAGAGTTTGATATAGTAAGGTTTAATCTAAACTATCCTGTAAGTGTGGATAAGAATATATTATGGGGGTAGTTCTCGCTTGTCTCTGCACTTGCACCCCCCTGGCTAAGTGACAATTGTACGAATTAGCAATGTAGACCTATATTGGGATCAAAAATCTCCGCTAAAAATACCTTGTTGAGCTTTTCACCGAAGAATTTTTGAACAGGTAGAGTCAACTGTATCAGAGCTTAAACTGAACGACGCGACGTTTTGATTTTGTACCCAGATCTAATGATGACTTGCTCACTACACCGTATTACGCGAATGATTAGCGGGGGCATGTGAAGTGCTACAACTAGATGCTCGTGCGGTGAGCATGCCGTTATATTTACGATACAATTGTCAACCAGAGCGCGACCACTCTCCTTAACTTGTGTATTATACCTGCTTTCTGCTGTTTTATATAACATGTACCTACCTGTGGTACTTATGGGCTTATCTATATCTACGTTCCGACTCAAGAATAAACTTTCCTGAGAATATGGCAAAATGTTTTTGACTACACATTTTATTAAAGGAGCAAAGTTTGGAGTAATCTTCGGAATTACTGATCTGATTCTGAAAATTCGTTCACTTATAGGAAGCTACATTGTCCCGGAGAGCTATAGGCTACAATTCATCTCAGAAATGCAAGTGAAAGGGGAGACACCTAGAGAATTATAAAACAAATTGGGGTTACAGCTTTAGGCGAATCATTTTTGTGTCTATAATCGCGATTATTCTAATTCGGCGTTCTTTATTCTCGCCTTTATGCTTTTACATCTTTGCTAGTCGCAAATTAGTAAGGTGGCTCGCTTTATCTACCTCTGTCACAGAAGCTACATATATCGATTTCTGTTACCTCTGTCTTTACATTAAAGGACAGGCAAACCACCTTAGGCACTGACTAATAAAGAATATACAGCCTGATATTGGATACATTTAGATAAATATCAAATCTATCGGTCATCATCATCTGCTCGCCTATTCCAAATTATAAAAGGTCTACGCAACACCTATTACGTTTCTTCCATTAAACCCATATCTATATCAACATTCACTCGTTCCTTACTCATATCATTTTTCAATACATCTTTTTTTTGTCTTCTCTTTCGATTAACAAATCTTTCGGCGTATAACTTTATCTGAAGATGGTATGAGAGAGTTTCTAATGCATAAATTTAAGTGATGGTGATGTTATGGTCATCGACCGGACCGCGGGCGGCACCGCAGTATGTGGGTGAAGGTCACGGCCTGTGGAACACGGTATGGTAGCTTAACGGGACCGCGTGACGTCATCCGGAAATTATTCGGTCAGGCGCAAACACGGCGCGCGCGCTGTGCATACTTCTAAGGTGTAAAGACGAATCGTTTTGATTGATATTATCAGATTGGTAATGTGTTTTAGAGGTGAAACATGAGTTACCATAGTAATAGTAGTAGAGTATTAAATCATGGTGTGGTTTCTCTCTTTGGAGACGATGGAAAGTTTATTTTAAGCTATGGTTATTCTGACTATGTTATGGTTTTCCCAAGGGATTACAGCATGGGGTTCTTCGATGTTTGCAGGGTTGGTAACACGCACGTGATACCCCTAGAGTTGCAAGTGTCTTTTGGCCACGGTAATAAATCACAACACCAGGATGGCAGTACCTTTGCTTTTTTGCCCCTTTACCAGAACCGAAGTTACCATCATTTTATAAGCACCCACACAGCTTGCACTACATAGCTTGCTAAATAACATAATTCCACCGAAAACTTCATTAGTCACCACTAATCCGTGTAAATTAATGATCACAACCTAACATAGTATTTTCGGCCTTAATACCTTATACGGTTCGGCGTGGGCTTTAACAATAAAGGAAATATTCTGGCGAGAAAGTATAACGGCATATGCTGGATATACCCGAAGCTCGCGTACTTATCATACCATAGTAAGATTAATAAGCGTATATTCGCAGGTTTGTGACCGACTTTGGTGTGAAGCGGTTAAAGGCTACTATGTTATGAATGTGATACCATCTAAAGTTTATGGTTTATGTTTCAACTAGCTGTCCCCCCAGGTTTCAACCGCGTTCCCAAGGTATCGTATTTTTTTCCGGGATGAAAAGTATCCTATGTGTTTATCCAGAATATATTCTATCAGCGTAAAGTATGAGGCACGAGTAATGAGCACAATTTTTCAGTCGGTTTTGAGGAATGAAGAAGGGGGGGAGCGCCGAGCGGCACAAGATTGGTTCGTCAGTCGATGCTCCTCGTCTATTGGATTCTTGCGTGCCATTTGGCTACTGTTATTTGGCCAAAAGTGTACATGCGCGAGCTTGCCCCCACTACTGCCTATCTGTGCTCACGACTCGTGCCTCCACCTATACAATATTTCATCCAAATCCGTTTACATGCTGAAGCGTGATTGAGGCACAACTTTTCTATTTGGTCCTGGAACTGCTCTACTGTTGAAACGAAATAGTAATGTTCTTTATTTATTTAATATCCTAAGGACAACTTGCTGCAACACACCAATAGTTTATTGGCAACAGATTTTCAACTTGAGTTCCCGCTTGGCTGGAGGCGAGGACTACTAAGTACCCACGATGTTCCTTCACCGAAAGCTCAATTTCATTGTAGGATTCGAACACACAACCTACGCTACGGAATACATTCACTACCATTGAGCTATCAGTATCATCGCCTTATCGCGTTTTTAACCGATTTCAAAAAAGGAAGAGGTTCTCAATTCGAATTTTTTGTTTGTTACCTCATAACTCTCTTTTTATTTGAAAGGGTACACTTCCCGTTTGGTCCCATTGTCATCAGATCAGAAATTGATAACTTCTTAGTGTACTTTGAAGTCGGTTTAAGTTTTTTGTAAAACAGTCCAATTATCTTTTGTGCCTTTAGCTACTTGGTAAACAAAACATGAAACTTCACCAAAATCTGTTGTTCAAAACAAAGTTTCAAGATGTTACTTCGGTTGATTTACTGCTCTATTTTATCACAAAACTCTCGATTTAGCCATATTATACTCATGGGAAGAATTAGGTTGACCCTGTCCTAATTCCATAATTCTCTGTGTCGAATAAAATATGTTTGGCTTGAGAATAGAGACTCGTACGGCGAATGATCTCATGCAATATTCATCGATAACGGAATGTAATCGGAACGGTATCGGATGCCGGCCGCGGCGGGCGCTGACACGCATTGTGACGTTCATAGGTTCCACACACGTTCTCGTTTCATTATCACGTCTATAGGGCTGGTCTGTTTGGAGGCAACTTTAACAAAGAATTTTAAGCAAACAACTAGCCCCGAAAAACTAAACATCGAAAGAGTAGGATAAATTTCAGTTGTGAAATGGAAGCTGGGATTTCGAATTATTTGTATATTGCTCGAAAAAAGTCGAATATTCGAAAACCAAAATAATTGAAATATTTGCAAGCCCTAGTTAATTATGACCCACTTCCCGGTTTCGGTAAATTGGTTAACAATGCAAAATTATTATGACATGGAGCTGATCTGATGATGGAGCCGCAAGGTGGCCATGGGAACTCTGTAATAAAACGACGCAGCCTCATCGAGTTTGGGCTCGTTTGATTCTAAGGTCTGATGATTAAGTTGATCGCCTACATAAAAAGCTTGTATTAAATAAAATTACCCGACTGACCCGGTAAGAGGGTTATTTTATTCTTGTTTTTAGCTGACTTTAAAAAAGGAGGAGGTTCTCAATTAGGAAGTAAGTTCATTTTTTTATGTTTGTTACCTCGGAACTCCGTCATTTATTAACCGATTTGGAAAATTATTTTTTGTTTGGAAGGGTACACTTCCCGTTTGGTCCAATTGTCATCAGGTCAGGGTTTGATTACTTTTTAGTGTACTTTGAAGTGTATGGCAAATGCTAGAAATCTCATTATCGTACCTATAACTTCTGCAAATCTCCAAATATTTGATCATCATCATTGTAGGCGTACTACTGAACTGACCTCTCCCAAAAAGCCGGTCCACCTTGTGAGAAATCGTCCGGCGTTTTCCTTGTTCTTAAACATTTGTACTTAAGATAAACCATCAAAGAATATACGAGAGAAATGAGTAAACTTGTAAGAGCAGTTTATACTCGTTAGAAACGCCAGCCATTGAACGGTCGGCAGTTTTCAGAGTTCACAGATGTGGAACAATTTTTGTACTTTTTATTACTTTGTTATCTCCATTGGACAGTTTCACTTCAATCTCACGACTGCTTTCACAACTCACAACTTTAAAATATAGGCTGGCATTGTTTAGATGTCGATGTCTTTGTAAGCCCTTAGACTTTTGTAGCCCTTTGTAAGCGACCATAGAGTTACGTTTTTCTAGACTTACTTGTATGAAAAAAAAAAGTAGTAACCATTTTTCCGTCTTTTGATCATTACTAAGCTGGCAAACAAGCATATGGTCTTGATGGTAAACGGTTACCGTAGCCTATATACGCTGGCAACATCACGGCTATTACTCTTGCGTTGCCGACCTTGGCAAAATCTTCACACCATAGCATACCCTTTCGTGACGAACTTCGTCTATGCTTCCTTCAATGGATGACGTAGGTAGATACTTTTGGATACTTTCAGGTTCCTACATAATATTATCTATCGCTAAAAAGTAAGAGATTATGTTAAAATCGTGATCTGTGGTTAAAATAGTACGCGTGGCTGTTCATTAGAGCGTAATCGTAATAAGTAAACTGAACTTTCTTTGATTGGCATTCGGAATACCGGATTTAGTTTTCACTGAAAAAGTTCGGTCGACTTTTTGGCGGGAACTTACAGTGACGTTGCGTTTTCATTTTTATTTTCATAAATTCGTGTATTTTGAGTTTTATTGCATATTAATAATTATTTTATCCAATAAAGATCAATCCATGTGCACAAGTGAAGTGAAATGAAATGAATTATGTGTATCGTGACTTTTCAAGTTGCCTCAAAAAGTCCGTGAAGAGTTTTATTTAGTAGGCAAAATAGGGCTCTTACCTTTGCTAGGACTCTAGATACTTACTTTGTTTTATTGTTAGATTATGAACACAGATAAATATTTTTTTTAATTTTAAATTAAAAAAATAGTAAAGTAAAAATTGTACACTCACCAAACAAACAAATAAACGACGCGCCATTTTGTAATTAATACAACACACACGAAAAGTCTAAAATTAATATTACACTGTTCACCTAACCATTAATATAATATTCGATTTTTTACACAATAAATAAAGATAACAAATTATGATAACTAAACAATTTTTTTAACTAAAACTTTCCAACGACGCGCGCTTTCGTGTTGCGGTCACAGACAGAATTTTTTTTTCTTGGCATAGGCCGCGCTGCGTTCAGCCAGTGCGTTTGATTAACACTGGCATGTTTCTAGCGGGACTTGAGAGAACGGGAAAATATTCGGTGAAAGGACATCATACAGAGCTGTGAATGATTAGTTTTCTAATATTAATCTATGTTTATTCAAAATTTATTAAAGCACATAAATTATTGTATTAAAATAAGATATCTATTATAATACTTTTTGAACGTTATAAATGAGCAGTATTTTTATGGATTCTGATGGATACGTAGTCATGAATTTGTTCAATTAATATTTTCTATTTCACGCTAATGTACCGATTATTTAGAAAGTGCGAAAATAATGCGTGTTTTTAAGTTTAGCTAAATTTCGTGACCCCAAAAATGGGTCCTGACTACTGACTGCCCTGAGCCAACGGTATGGATACCAAACATACTTTTTACGGGCGACAGCTAGTAAAAAACAAATCTTTATTTCTAGTAGAGCACGGAATAGGGTTTACTGGCTTAATTTTAAAATACATTCAGTTCATGGTCGTTGCTTTAAGTCACAAGTTTTTTTATATTGTTCTGTTTCTTGTTAAAAAATCTAGCAATTTCCAAAAATAGCAGAATTACAGTCGCACCAAAGGAATTCGTAGGTATGTACTGAGGTGCAATGAACTGGTAATGATCAACTCTATGTCATTCCCCGTAGTCGCGGCTGTGATCGCGGACAAGGCCGGTACCTACACGTAGACATACCACACTGCATTCATTCATGTCGTCCTGTTCTATTTACTGTAATATGATAGAGATGTTGGTGTTGTAAAAATATTTATTTATTTCCACCGTACCACCGTGCTATGGTTCCCCTACCGATGTTTTCCTTCAAGAACCCACGACCTGGGCTTGGCATTCGACATCTCTACCACTGAGCCATCGGGACAAGTATTACTTGGCGTGTTTGGTAGCACCCCTACCTATTACGCTGCAAGTCGTAGGTTCGATTCGACACGTCTGCATGTCATTAGTGGGTATTATTATCTAAATTAAGAATCTTAATATATAAAATGATAAACTGATTGTTGATATATCAGCCCACAGCCCAAACCGCTGGACCTAGAGATTTGAAATTATGCACATTGATACCTTATACAGTGTAGGCATCCACTAAGGAAGGATTTTTGGAGATTCCACCCCTAAGAGGGTAAAATAGGGGATGATAGTTTGTATGCAAGTCCGTCAGTTTTGAAGTTAGGATCTTTAAATTTTGTGTTTAGGCTGACGATTGAAAATTAATGTGTAGTTATCTCAGCGTTTGTGATAATTCCACCACGGAAGGGAGGAAAAGGGGGATGAAGTTGGGTATGCAAGTCCTTCAATTTCAAAGTAAACTTCACTAAATGTATTATTATACGGTGTAGGCATTCACTAAGGAAGGATTTTTGGAAATTCCACCCCTAACAGGATAAAATAAGGGATGAAAGTTTGTATGCAAGTCCGTCAGTTTGGAAGTTAGGATCTTCAAATTTTGTGTTTAGGCTGACGATTGAAAATTAATATATAGTTATCTCAGCGTTTGTAATAATTCCACCACCGAAGGGAGGAAAAGGGGGATGATGTTGTGTATGCAAGTCCTTCAATTTCAAAGTAAACTTCACTAAATGTATTATTACACGGTGTAGGCATCCACTAAGGAAGGATTTTTGGAAACTCCACCCCTAACAGCGTAAAATAAGGGATGAAAGTTTGTATGAAAGTCCGTCAGTTTTGAAGTTAGGATCTTCAAATTTTGTGTTTAGGCTGACGATTGAAAATTCATGTATAGTTATCTCAGCGTTTGTGATTATTCCACCACCGAAGGGAGGAAAAGGGGGATGAAGTTATGTATGCAAGTCCTTCAATTTCAAAGTAAACTTCACTAAATTTAATATTATACAGTGTAGGTATTCAGTAAGGAAGGATATTTGGAAATTCCACTCCTAGGGGGGTAAAATAGGTGATGAAAGTTTGTATGGAAGTTCGTCAGTTTTGAAGTTAGGATCTTCAAATTTTGTGTTTAGGTTGAAAATTGAAAATTAATTTATATGGGCCTCAACGTTTTTGATAATTCCGATCCCGAAAGGGTAAAAAGGGGGATGAATTTGTGTATGGAAGTACACTAAATTTATTATTTAAGCTTATGGTTATAAACTAACGCAACGAATATCGGGTATTGTTGGAATTTGAACCCTTAAGGAATGAAAAGGGGGATTAAATTTAGTATATGAAGTTCTTTATTTTCGGAGTGAAAATTTCAAAATTTATTATTTCGGCTTATGGTATTGGCGTATTGAAATGACTCGCCTAAACAACATCAGGAAAAAGAGAGGAATCGGTATTAAAACAAAGATCCGGTTAATACGAGCATTGGTATTCCTCATTTTCATGTATGGAGTGGAAGCGTGGACTATACTGGCCCGAGAAAGAAAAAGGATTGATGCATTCGAGATGTGGTGCTGGAGATGGATGTTGGAAATACCTTGGACCGCTAAACGCAAGAATGCATCAATCCTATCGCAGCTCAAAATTAAACATATGCCACCAACGTATTTTCGGCCACATGGTGCGCAAAGGCGATGAAAGTTTGGAAATCTGATCATAGTTGGGAACACGGAAGGAAAACGACTACGTGGTCGTTCATCAACAAGATGGTCCGATCAAGTAAAAGACTCATCGTCCTCCAAGTTTTACAGAAACCAGAAGACAGAAACCAGTGGAGGCAGATCATTCGCTCCAGAAGCAAACCCGATGTTGACCACGATCCTCAGACATGAGGGAAAGAGAGATAAGGCCTCCAAAATTGTGCTGTGGAACTAGACTACAAGTAACAGCTCTCCGCCGCAATGTTATTGAGGCCAAAATATTTACTGGTTCTGCCAGAGGAGAAACAGTCTTCTTGAAGAAGAAGAAAAGAAGAAAGAAGAAAATATTTTTATTTAACAGCACAACAACAATACATATAAGTACATTGTAACATCCTCATTGACCTATTTTAACAAATATATAATTTTGAATTTGAATTTGAACAACAATACAAAAAGATTGGACAAATAAATAACAAAACGGCAAGAAACATAAAAATAAGACCGCTCTTATCGATCTTGCCGCGTATACCATTGATCCCAAATCACCTTCCGTTTGAATTTAAAAGATAACAGTTCCTAATTAAGATTTGTAGTCACAGGGAAAAACTCTGAAATTTGCTAGAGTTGATTTGCGGCAGGACTGGTTCAGTTTTATGTGGCATCCTCGCATATGATCTACCTGAACTTTTGTCAATATCACACGTAGTGGCGGACAATAGCCATGAACAAAGCTCTATATTGTTACAATGATTAATATCTAGAAAAAAGAAATAATCTACGCGGACGAAGTCGCGGGCTATAAAGCTAGTATAATATAAGGTCCTAAAAAATTTGTGAACTTCCTCGTGAGGGATGAATGTATAGGTCATTAGTAATCAAAAAATAATATTAGAAAAAAAACGAGATAAAATAAAAAAAAAAATCTTTGACTTGTATGGAGAGTCTCAATGCAAGTCTAAGAAAATTTTTTTTTACCCTCGGTTTTTTTATTATTATCTCGCCTTAGGATGAGAGGCACCTAATAGTTTTACCACAGGTTTTACTATGATACATTGGCAATGCAGGTTATTATTTTTTATTTATTTTGTATGTTGGTTTTTTTTGTTTATGCTAGTGTATTTTATTTTGTAAAATTCAAAAAGTATGTATGTCCAAAGTTTTGGAAAGATAGCTAACATAGTCAGATTGTCCAAAAAAAAATGTAACCTTGCTGAGTCTCTTGCCTGTTCTTCTCAGTTGAAGGCCGACTTACGAGCTGGTGGTAACGTCAGTAGCTTTGACCTTCATAAGTGCCCTACAAGGGCCTAAATTGAATAAATGGCTTTGACTTTGATTATGAATGACGGCTTGCCAATAACAGCTGCTTGAGGAAATTGTATGTAGTGTGCGTAGACAAGGGGAATCCCTTTGCCTTTTATGTTAATCTTGTCATACTTTTAGATTACCTACATAAATGTTATTCTCAACAAATATGCTTTATTGAGAAATTTAACAAGTTTTATTCAAAATTATCATAAAGAGCGAATATCTTCCATCCTAATTATTCCTACTTCTCTTCTTGATCTCTATCTATAAATAGTGTAATACAATGTCTGTTTGTGCGCTTAATTCCTAAAAACAGGAGTAGGTACCTTTTTTATACCACTAAGTTGGCAAACAAGCATACGGCCCGCCTGATGGTAAGCAGTTACCGTAGCCTATGGACGCTTGCAACACCAGGGGTATCACTCGCGCGTTGCCGACCCTGAAGAAACCTCTTCACACCCTTTTTGAAGAACCCCATGCTAAATACTACTTGTACTTATAAAAAAAACTGCTATCTGTTACTCGATGAGTTTACTGGCTTTTGCGCATTATTCTGTGTCAGGCGCTACCATATTTTAGTACTTAGGTACTTTGTAATTGTACGGAACCGGATTGCACTTGGCCGATTTTATTTCTTTCAAACTGTATGACCCCCGCGGTTTCACCTGCATTTCCGGGAGAAAACTAGCCTATAATTGGGGATAGTGTAGCTTCCTATTTGTGAAAGATTTTTTCGAATCCTACTGATAGTTCTAATTCTACACGCCCTAACTCTACAAACCCTGTCTTCACAAACCACACCTTAGTCAAAATATGTGGCTTGGCCTTTTCGCTGCCATCACATGGGCGTAAGGTGAAAAATGTATTCACTGTTCATTACTTTTCTGCTATACAATAGTTCTTTTCTTAGAGAATCCAAGTTTCTTTTAGTAGCGAAACTGTCAAGCCACATATTTTGACTGATGTGTAGAGTTTGTGATGTTAGGGCTTGTAGAGTTATAACACAGTATTTATGCCTCGGAAGTGCTTCGGAAGGCACGTAAAGCCGTTGGTCCCGGTTATCACTTAGTTGTGATAGTCGTTAAGCTAGTTGGATGCCTCCTAGGCGGCTTGAAAAATTCCAACAGTAGGTTGACCACTAGCCTACCTCCACCGATCCGCAGTGGGCATGCGTGGTGGAGTATTGCCCATTCCCTTTCACCTTCATTTGTGAAAGGAGGCCTGTGCTCAGCAGTGGGACATTATAGGCTGATGATGATGATGATGATTTATGCCTAATGGTAAAACTGTGGTTAGGACGTGTAGAGTTATAAGCTTGGCTTGACATAAGATCTGATAGCTTTTTGACAGTGCGAGCCATGGCCTCGTCTTGGCAACATTTTACATGTTTTTTTTAGTGGGCTTTTATTTATTCTAAAAACAAACAGAGTAATGGTAATAGAGACACAATACAGTTATTGTTCTGAGAGTTTTTCACATAAAAATACGAATAGAGAAGAGATAAAGAGGTTGAAGTTTGAACAGTTTAATAAAATTATAGTGTTTATCTCCATCAAAAGTATAAATAGAGAATATATATAGAGATCTCAACCAAAAAATATAGCGGGAATGCTAACGCACCCGAATAAGCAATAAGGACTATTTACTTCCTAAATATCAAAAAGTATATCTTAGATTCCACTGCACCATTTCAAGAACACAGATTAAAATGCTCTGCACCAATTGCAGATTAAAAAAAATTAAACCATAAACATTTATTCCAAATTCAAATTTTCAGAATAATCCAGCCCCGCGCTCATATAAGTCGATCCTTTTCTTCAATATCAACAGTGAATCGTAGACTCTAGCACTATGTGGTGTGCGAGCTTCATCTGCGTGCTCGTGTGCATGTGTGTGTGCGCACAACAACACTGCAACGAAGGGTCAACTACCGGTCAGTGTTTTATAAATAAATATTGTAAAGTTTTCCTCAAGCCTTTAAAGCTTTGCATAAGATAAGACGTAAACATTTCTACATAGTATAACAAAGCCGCTTTTCGCGTCTGTCTGTCTGTATACCTATACAGATATATCAAAATGATGTATTATAGAATTGTGTATCTTAAAAATATCTACAAAATAGTCCACGATGGTATAGCGTATAGCGTCTATATCCTACGGATAATTCACAGTAACTATTTTTATGCGATTGAGATTGAATTTTTGTGGGTTAAAATTTTGAAGTTATTTTGACCAATATAATAATAGTTCTTATCTAATTAAATAAGTTGGCTACGTGTGAATAAAATTTGCGGTTTACAGCAAATCATTATTATTTATACTATGGAAGATATCGAGATTTCAAATTACCAAATATAGTATTCGCAATACCGTGCCAGGCGGGGCGGGCCTCACGCGAATGACACCACATTAGTACCTACATTGCACCCGTGTGCAGCCGGGGCGGGTCGCTAGTATACTTATAGATAAATGTTGATGTGTGTTTGTGTCGTTGAAGATTTTTCTGTTAATTACCTACTAATTAAAGTAGCCCACAAATACTCTGGCAACAACAGTACTTACCTAATGCCTCGGCCATACGCTTGCAAACTCATGCAAACTCCAAAATCCCACAAACGCTTGTACAAATCAAGGTAGACAAACGTAGCCATCCACACGTTTGCAAACGCTTGCGAGCAGCGTTGGTAGTGCGTTGACAAGCAAGCATGACGGACGTCGAGCTCGTTTATGCAATAACGTTTCTTCTTTAAATGTTTATGGAATGTAGCCATAAGTATTTATTTCTTGTATTTTATTTCCATAACATGCTTATTTAAAATTTTACTGACATGATTCCATGCATTAGTATCTTGTTTCTGATCAATACTTTAAGTCTAAAATGCAGGATAATGCAGGAAATTCGAGGAATTGTAAAATTACTGGATCTAACATTATCTCTTTTTGTTTACGCAGTAGGTTTATGCATTACTACATACTTAATTTTTGATTACGTTTAATTTAATACACAATTCAGCATTAAAATCTGTGAGTGAACAATAAATCACCCCTTATTTCCCACCTAAAGGGTAGCTATTTTCATTTTCCATCCAAATTTATATGGGAACAACTTCGAGGTGTACCCTATCAAATAAAAAAAGAATGATTAAAATCGGACTAGTCTATAAAAAGATATGCATGTTCATACATAAGAAAAAATATATACGTGTAAACTTTAAACCTCCGTTTTTTCGTCGGTTAAAATGCAGGGTAATGCATCCTGCATTTTTCAGCATTCGAGGAATTGTAAATTTACTGAATAGACCATTAAATCATATATTTTTAGGCATTGCATAGTTTTAACAGTACGCAGGCACACGTCTGTTCGCCGCTAGTGCGCAAGCGATTCTAACTACACACAAACGTGTGGATGGTTCGCAAGCGCTTGCCGCAAACTTCCTTTGATTTGTGCATGAAAAACCGACACGGATCGGGTCGGCGGCAAGCGGTGGCAAACGCTTGGCAAGCCACGGTAAACACCCATCCACATGTTTGAATTTGCGGAGGCTTGCCGAGGCTTGGCAAACGTGTAGAGGGCTCATAAAAAATACCTTCAAGGAAGACCCTGTAACGCAACCTACTGTATTCTAAAGGTGCATCCACACCGCAGTTAACTTTTGTGGAGCAACAGCGGAGCAACACTGTGCAACACGGTATTATTAGGTAAGGTACCTAATGTTACCGCAGTGTTGAGCCACAAAAGTTAACTGCGGTGTGGATGCACCTATATGCTTACCACAGTCAGCCACGTCATCTTCACTTCCACATTATCATCAGCCTTTCCACCATCCTCAACAGAAACATCACCCCATTCGTCATGCAACCCAGTAACTCGCAGTCAATCTGGCGTGTTCCACGGGTCGTGGTGGCGCTCGCGTCGCGGGAGACAGTTCCAGGCATACCGCGGGATCCCGTACGCAGAGCATCCTGTTGGGGAACTGAGATTCAAAGTCAGTAAGAGAGCTAGGGCATATCGGGTTCCCCCGTTCAGAATTCGAGTAGCCCCACTGGGAAGCACCTTACAGAAGATCGCAGCCACATTAAAGTTGTGTTCTTGCGATGAGGAAAGTCTCGCCATGAGGAGGCGCTGTGTTCATAGTGTGTGGAGGTGTGTGGGGGGGGTGTGTGTGTGTGTGTGTGTGAGTGTGTGGGTGTGTTGATACCCGGAATCAGATAAGTAGTAACAATGTTGTCCCTTCCGTCACTCAAAACCCTTCCTTTCAAAACTCTTTTGGATGAGAAGAGATTGTAGAGTTGGCAATACGCGAATGATACCCTGCACCTGGTGCTACTAGCGTTTATAGGTTCAAAAATTCAAAATTCAAAATTCAAAATTCAAAATTCAAAATCATTTATTCAAATAGACCTTCGCAGGCACTTATGAAAAGTCTGACTCTAATACTCTAATACCGGTTCGGAAGGTTGCATTTGCTGAGAAGAGCCGGCAATAAACTCAGCAATTACTCTTTTCAAAACAAGCTTAGATTCATTACATAATATTTACATTCTAATCGCACTGACAACAATTGCGTGCCCCGGCGCGGCGGCAAAACTACAAAGTAGACTGAATCTATATTTAATAAGTAAATAAATAAATGGCAAACTTAAGCAGACCAACCCCCACAAGCAGCACCTGTTCACAAGTATGACGCGTGTGGCAGCCATCGCCCTCCTCGCCATATTGGATTCCGGGTTTTGGATTGGGTTCCGGTAAGGACCATATTATTGTGACAAATAAGGGCCTCATAGCCTGTCATAGCCTCTTAAACTTACACCAAGTTTGAGAGGCTATGATAGCTCAGTGGTAGTGATGTCGGATACAGAGACGAAGGTCCCAGGTACGAATCCTACAATGAGCCTGAGCTTTCGGTGAAGGAAAACATCGTGAGGAAACCATAGCATGGTAGTAGGGTACTTTGTAGTACCCACCTGGCTGGCTGCCACCCTCAAGTTGAAAATCTGTCGCCAAACACCTATCCGTGTGTTCCGACAGCTGCACTTAAGCCAGTTCCTTCTAGGCTTTGTGTGCTTACCATCTTCGGCCACATTATCACTTACCATGGTGAGATTGCGGTCAAACACAGGCCTATACACAGTAAATGAAAAAAAAAACGTGTGGCACTCGGAGACTGCCGCGGTAAAGCTATTGCATAGCTGTTTTTATCAACTTATGCAATTATAATTATTTATTTATTTTATTTATGCACTATTTTTTTCCTTCGTTTTTTTTTTCTTTGATATTAATTCAAGTTACACTTTTTGAGCGTGGTGACCGATAAGAAAACCTTTTTTTTTCTTTATTAAATAAATGAGAAGTTAATATATGCAATAGACACCCAATGCCACCTAGAGGCGAGTTGCTGAACTAAAGAGACAAGCGTGATATTTCAAAAAGTCATTAAAAGTTCTGCTATTCATCGATAGATGGCAAAACTAAAAAGTATCACCGCTGTGCCGGTCGGAGTGGGGGGTGTTAGGTTTTTTCGTTACGGAATTTCTGGATTCGGTCTCCACGCTCAAGCCCCGCGATAGAAGCTATGCAATAGCTTAATAAATAAATAAGGGGGTGTAAAAAAATATGATATCCATCATAATTTCAAAATGCACCCCAATCTTGTTCTACGAGTTGTAATAGCGCATGCGGCGTGGAAATATGCTCGTAAAATCTATTGAAATATGTTGTCGATCGCACCTATTTAGTTTTAGGACGACTATTAAAGTTTGTGTTGACTATATAATACTATACTAATACTATATAATATTATGCGCTAAAATACAGAACATGGAATCACGGTCCGGCGATTTGATTCCTATATTGCACCAAGGAAATTCGTTCGGTATCGCGGAATCAATGTGGCATTTGTTCCAGCCTCCGAAGCTGATCGAGCACTACACGCGCGAGGTGAACGCTACTGAAGAAGGTCCAGCCTGTCCGCAGCCCACTTACGGGGACTACTATAAGCTGGAAGAGTGTCTCCGGCTCAATGTTTACACGCCTGGGAAAACAGGGTAACTTGAACCTTATTCAGAGAGAGGTAGATAGAGCATAGCGTTTATTTGTTCAAAGAGCAGCTCGACTGGAGTGTACCTGCACTACAGAACAGTGCAGCCAAATAACTTTACCTTGTGTTCTTGCTCGGGAATAAGGTCACCAGAGATTATTGGGGTCTAGCGACCTGCAAGGGCCGGTAAAGCGATGGAGGTGCCCCGTGCTTTGCAAGTGTTTCAACCGCTTATCATCAGGTGGGCCGTATCCTCGATCACAGACGTTTAAAAAAATCGTCTGTTATTAGATATTATTTCAATTATATATATCCTGGGACATATATCCTGGTACATTCCTCACATACGGTCATCTGATCCCAAACTAAGCAGAGCTTGTACATACTATGGAAACCAGATAACTGATATAATACATATACTACTTTTTGTTTGTAAATAGATACTTAATATACATAATTACACCCAGACTCAGAACATACAGACATGTTCATGCACACAAATGCATGTCCTGTATGAGAATCGAACCCACGACCTGCGGCGCGTAAGGTGAACCGCCAAGTGGCCCGTCAAATTCTCGAATGCTTACACTTATAATGAGAAGACTCCGGCAAGAAATTCAGCAAGGGATTTTTGTGGGGTCTTTTCGGATGGTAGAAGCATTTTCCTCGTTTTTTTTAGGGATAAGCTGCACCCCGTGGTGGTATTCATCCACGCGGGCGGGTTCTACTCGGTATCGGGGCGCAGCGACGTGGCGGGGCCCGAGTACCTGCTGGACCGCGACCTCGTGCTCGTCACCATCAACTACCGGCTCGCCTCGCTTGGTAACTACTTCACCTAATCACTATAGTCCGCGCGGAACTAGTTGGCCGCTTGGGCCGAACCAGTTCATCTTGCTATTGAAATCTCTCTCTCCATCTCTCTCTATCTAACTCTCTCTATCTATCTATCTCTCGCCATCGACAGGGAGTCCATTCACACACATTGAAACCAGAATTGTTTCGAACTGTGCGGGCTAAAAGGAGTTTTCTTCCGCGGACGCTCGGACTGTGGAATGAGCTCCTTGCCGTGGTTTTCCCAATGGAGTACAGTATGGGGTTCTTCAAAAAGGGTATGAAGCGGTTTTTTCAGGGTCGGCAACGCGCGAGTGATACCCCTGGTGTTGCAAGCGTCCATAGGCTACGGTAACTGCTTACCATCAGGCGGGCCGTATGCTTATTTGCCACCCAAGTGGTATAAAAAAAAAAAAAAAAAAACTCATGTGGTGATCTATCCATCCATGCTGACCGGAACTTTTGACGCGTGTTACCGTCGCAAAGGCATGGGCTTGGCCCGAATGGCCAACTAGTTCCGCGCGACTATAGCTGTCCCCCGCGTTCCCGGGATAAAAAGCCTATAGCACTCGACGGCAATGAGGCTAGAATACTATTAGTGAAAGATCTTTCTGAAGATTACATCCTACATCAAAACTGACGAATATACTTAACCTCTCTATATTACAAGTGTAGATTGCTGCCGAGTGCTGCCTGATTGAAGTGCGTGCAATGATTGCTCGGTAGTAAATTAAATTTGGATGGTCACGAAGGTCGTGGATTCCATTCACTCCTACCAAAAGACTCTAAGTGAAGGAAAACATCGTGAGGAAACCATAGCACAATAGTACAATGTCTATAAGTGACTAGCCAGTTACCATCAGGTGGACCGCATGCCTCACATAAAAAATAAAGTAACCTTCCATTCCCATTTCCCCTAGGTTTCCTAAGCACAGGAGATAGTCTAGCGCCCGGCAACAACGGGTTCAAAGACCAAGTGGCTGCGCTCAAGTGGGTGCAGCGCAATATCGCAGCGTTCGGCGGAGACCCGAACCTCGTCACCATCAGCGGGTACAGCGCTGGATCCTTCAGTGTCATGCTACACATGATTTCACCTATGTCTAAAGGTATTTGTCTCTACAAATCTTACGTTTCTTCTATGGGTAAACTTTATTCATATCATCATTGTAATTGTAGTGACCATTTACATTAGGTTTAAGTTCACACTCAAATGAATAAATGGTGCCACAAGATCCTGCATCGCACTAATGAAGTTCAGACAACATTCTGCATATAATAAACAACTAACATGTACAATGGACTGCGGTTTCCTGACATGATGTCGAAGCCTGGTGAAAGATATTATCTTTTCTATGGAAGAGTCATACAACCTTACTCCTCTATAATTCTTTCCTTAGATCTGTCAAACAAGCCCTATACTTGTGAGGCCAAAAACAACTATCGGTAACTTTTCAGTTTGTCTTCTCAATTGAAGTTCCATTCCGACTTCCGAGCCAGTGGCAGAGTCAATTGTAAGTGTAGCGACATCTATCAGCCATCTATCAATTACACTGAGATAGTTCACACAAGGTAAAGATAGATGGCGTGGCGCCAGAATATTTTGCATCGCGCTTATGAAATTTTCTCGAGAATCTGCATAATACAGTCCGACATTTACAGTTGAACCGCGGTCCCCAAGCGCGACGATCCAGCATGGCGGAAGATATCCCCTTTTAAATAGAGGTGTCATCCACCTTGCACCTCCATATAACCTTCATCATCAGCATATAATGTCCGACTGCTGAGCACAGGCCGCCTTTCACAAATAAGGGTGAATGGAAATGGGCAGATACTCCACCACTCGTGCCCACTGCGGATCGGTGGAGGTAGGCTAGTCACACTTCTGTTGGAATTTCCAAGCCGCCTAGCTACGAGGCCTCTAACTAGTTTACCGACTATCACAATTAAGTGGTAACCGGGTCCAACGGCTTTACGTGTATTCCGAAGCACGGAAATGCTCGATTTGAAATATCATGAGGCACTGGCCTCATCGGTGGTAGATTAACTTTGCCGATCGATTAAGAACGGCTAATCAATCTGCAATGCTTACACCACGAGCGTTTCTTAATTCATCATCTTAGGGTTAGGTAGTCACACTATGGAGAGACATATTTACATTCACACACCCCCTCACCCACACACCCCCCTCACACACACACCTCACGATTACACAAACACCCCCACACAGGTGGCTTAGTTAAACTTAAAAATCTAATCTGATCCCAAGACTTGTGTCGGAGGGCCAGGTAGCCGCGGTAGGGATAAAATGTAACTACATTTAGCATGTTATATATAGGTATCGTTTATGTTGTTTTTACTTTTAATTGTATTATTGTAACTATCTTTGTCTTTTTTAATGTTTCACTGGAAGGTGGTCCACAAGATACAGGTCATCCTAGTTTGTGGACCAATAAACTATGTAAAATATTTTAGAATTGCACAATGGTGCCGATTCTGTTGTAAATCGCACTAAACTTTTAGTCACATCTCATCTCTTTCTTACAAACATAATTGAAAAAGGATAGAACATATTTTAAGTTGTCAAATTAATCTTTGCCGTCTTATTTTGGGTGTATTTAAGCGTAACCGCGATAGATGGCGACTAAATTTATATTGAAATCAAGCATTGGACTAATTTTGACAGGACTAAATTTCTTACATCCTTTTCTTATGATCTTTGTTAGAAAGAGACATAGTGAGATTTAAATTAGTTTAGTTGTGAACAACAGAATCAGGGTCAATAAATATTATTATTAATTACCCCCAGGGTTGTTCCACCGCGCGATATCAATGAGCGGGTCCCCGCTCTCGCAAGTGGTGACCCCTCGCGCGCAGCCCGCGCTCGCGACGCGACAGGCGCAACTCCTCAACTGCACTACACACAATACGCGAGACATGTACGACTGCCTGAAGGAACGATCCGCCACTGAGCTCGGGGACTCACTTGATGGGATGTTTGTGAGTTTTTCTAGAACGTAATTCACTAGAATAACGCGGTACAGTAGTCCGAAGGTAGGTTCGAATGCTGAAGCTGCAATGGAACTTTCGGTGAAAATAATAATTGCGAAGAAACCATAGCACAGTGGTACTTTGTATTACTCCTCCGCCTGGCTAACACCCTTTTTCTTTATACCACTAAGTGGCAAATAAGCATGCGGCCCGCCTGATGTTAAGCGATTACCGTAGCCTATGGACGCTTGCAACGCCAGGGGTATCCCTCGCGCGTTGCCGACTCTCAAGAAACCTCTTCACACCCTTTTTGAAGAACCCCATGATGTACTCATTGGGTGCACCACGGCGGGGAGCTCATTCCACAGTCCGAGCGTCCGCGGAAGAAAACTCCTTTTAGCCCGCACAGTTCGAAACAATTCTGGTTTCAGTGTGCCCTCAAGTTAAGTTATCTATCCCTAAGCACTTATCGGCATTGGCGTATCTATAGTTACTTTGCCTGGCCCCTAAGAACATTGGCCAATGTGTTGAATGGAAACTTAACATCGTTGGGTGGGCATCAGACATTTTTGGGGTAGGCCGTACTCATGAATCACCCTCCCCTATATATTCGCAAATGCCTAGCGGTAAATTGCGGTAGTTGTACATAAGAGGCAGTTGCCTTCTAAGCTTTGTATGAGTCGGCAATTTATGGGCAATTTCCGAGGTATTGCTAATGTCTATGAGTAACGGTACTCACTTACCAGCACCTGCCGACTTGAGAGCCTGTTGACATAAAACGAAAATACTGGTTCCATAACATCCGCACCTCACATTGAAATCTTCTGTCAAGTGTTTAAATATTGTAAAAGCTGGACTTGAAAGTTGGACTATCTTCTATTGTTTTGTGTCGGATATCTTACTTATCACTTATCACAGCCAACATTTTGAAGCAAAAATAAACTATTTATCAGGAGTTCGGTTACGACCCCATCCTGATCTGGCTGCCGCTGGTAGAAGAAGACTTCGGTCAGGAGCGGTTCCTCACCACAGATCCGGTGGAGGCAGTCTGTCAGGGCAACATGAACCCCGTGCCACTTATCATCAGCCAAACTACTGACGAGTTCTTCTGGAAAGCTTTTGGTCAGTACGAATATTATAACATAGTGGCAAACATACGGCCTGCCTGGTGAAAGCGATTGTTATAAGCTGTATGATAGAATGGTTCAGTTCCACTCTTCCTCATAAAAAAAGTCACTCATCGGGTAACTTTCATGGGTCAAAATACTCATGAAAATATACTTCTTTTACTACGTGTCCAGCTCAAAAAGAAATTGAGCTTTGGTATAGCACAACAGACCTTTTTCACGCTTGCAGAGTTGGTCCCATAGTAAGTGCTGTTTGTATTCATGAATACTTAGTCATTGTAGATATCCGTGTCTGAATAATCCTGTCATAATATCATCTATATGTATAAAGTAATGGTTCCAGTAATGGTTCCAGTAATGGTTCCAGTAATTCCAGTAATGGTTAAAGTAGTGACATCGGATTCCGAGACGAAGGTCCCGGGATCGAATTTTACAATGAGCTTGAGCTTTTGGTGAAGGAAAACATAGTGAGGAAACCTAAGCATGATGGTAACCTAGCCGGCTACAACAGTTCCGACAGTTACACTTGATAGCCATTTCCTTCTAAGCTTTATGTTCGGCCACATCACGCACTGACCATGGTGAGATTACGGTCAAACACAGGCTTAAACACAGTAAAAAAACAACTGGATGGTGGGTGGGCAACAACGGCAGAAGTGAAAACTTGAATATTAACGTTGTGCATTTTTGAAACTAGACATTTTTCACATAGTGTTTTTATACAAGGGAAAGCTAGTTCAAGATACATGTACATATAATACTTTTGAATAAGATTTTTTTATCAACTTAAAATGGGAACAAAAATGGTACCTACCTTCCGTCTAGCTAGAGAATATTATAAGAATTTGAACATAACCCCAGTATAAATACAGTCTAATTTGCAACTACTCTCCCTCCGTCTTACGATCAGGGTCACATGACATCTGACGCGAGTTTAACATTTTTTACCCATCTCAAAAATGCACAACGCCGCTAAAGAAGTTTTCACTTCAAAAAACTGCCTACTCTGTTCCCAATTATTTGGGGTAAAACTCCACCCATCTCATACAGCACAATTTCAATGACAGCTTTTAATTTTCTTTTTTCGTTTCATCATACAGATGTCCTGGAAAACGAGACACGCTTCAACACAATGAAGTCAGAGTGGGAGCGCATTGCACCCATCTCTTTCCTTCTGCCGGCACACAATTCCACTGAGGCGTCGCATCGAGTGCAGCAGGCGTACCTGGAGGGCAAGCCGATGGCCAGGGATGACGCTACGGCTAAGGGACTCGGGAAGTTATACTCTGATGGTGTTATTGGATTTGGAGTACACAGGTCGGTTAAAATAAACTAGAATAAGGTAGCCAAAGCGAACGTTCATAAGTGCCTTACTAGGGCCTAAACTGAATAAATGACTTTTTGATTTTGATTTTTGAATGAGTAGATACTGTACTCCTCTCAACTCCTCTTTTAAGCCCTTGACACGAAAGGTGTGAAGAAAGGAAGGGAAGAGAGAGAGTCAGTAACACGTAAGTTACCGACCAGCTCTTCTAGTACCTAACCATTGATTGTGATGTAGCATATTCGAGAGTTAAGGTATGGGTCATAAAGATAACTAACTCAATCTGAATGCAAATCCCAGACACATATTGAGTACCTGGATACTAGCGGACTGAAGATGATGGGCCCCGAAAATATCCAAGTTTATAATATTCTCTCACTCTGTGGTCGTTTCTTCATGGCTGAAGATCGTGATCATCAGACGTCTTTGATAGAGCGTGGACAGCTTGCCTCCAGCGACTTCTATTTGTGGCCAACTGGACCACGTCGTAGAATTTGGCGCCTTTTTCCCGTAGTTGATCCGTCCATCGAGTAGGGGATCTTCCGCGTGATCTCCTGCCCTCGACGTTTCCATATTATTTTTATAATTTGACGTTTTATAATATTAAACAGTAGAGAATGTATTATTTGTTCCAGAATGGCAAACCTAATGTGTCGTCACTCGCCACACGCGGTGTTCTACTCCGAGTTCGGGTACATCGGCAACTACAGCCACTACAGGGATCCAAAAACCAAGAAACCTGTCGGTAAGATACTACTATAGCAGAACAAATCAGAAGGAACCGAAGAAATGTGAATACTATATGTGTGTAAGAGTAGCTGATGACAGAATTTCATCCGTTATCTTATAAACATTTTTTTCAGTCTGATAATAATTCTTCCGCTAACGCATCACCTTGGCAATCTAAAGAGGAAACGCTGCCAGCCTTCTGAGAACCTTGCCGTTAATCGGAAGCAGCGGCAGACTTGAGGAAATTTTCTATATTTAGATTGTATTTTAAACATATTTGTTGTAAAAAAATATTATTCACAGATTTTGAGTAAGGCTAGATATCGCAAAATAGAGAAACCATGCATTTTAATTCCTGCCACGATGGTATGAAATATTCATTGATTCGGCTCACAATTTATTTATTTATTTATTTATTTATTTATTCATTAAGGACACATACAGTCGTATACAATTATATATTTGGAAACAATAGAGTAAGTAAAGACCTGGAGGCCCATAAAATACATTACATATTATCGTATTTATTAATTTGGTAAACATGAAAGAGTGTCGACATTAAAAAATACAATTACAAATTTAAACACAGCAAAATAATTTTATTTTAACTTCTTTTTTAATTTTAAACATAGAATCATAAAACGGGTCAATATTATGAAGATTTTTATTAACAAAAGTGGTTACTCGTCTGAAAAATGTATTTTGACAATAATTGGTACGGGCAAAACTGACATAAAACAAATCTCGAGGTCGTAAGGTGTTGTGCGGAATATAAAACATTATGTTTCGTAAAAGGTTAGGGCATTCAATTACATTTTTGAGAATTTTAAATAAGAATATACTATCTAAATACAATCTTCTACTACAAAGAGAAGGTATTTGGAAGTGCGCTGCAGACTCCACGGCATTTTCAAAATATATACCGGTCCTATAACTTAATGATTTTAGGAAAATGTTCTGTATCCTCTCAAGACGGTCGATATGAACTTGATACTGGGGAGTCCATACCACACTACCAAATTCGAGAATGCTCCTGACATAACAGTAGTAAAGTATTTTGAAAGTACAAGGGCGCTTGAAGGGTTTACCAATACGAAGTATCATACCAAGATTTTTATAAGCACGGTTACAAATATTATCTATATGAGCATTGAACGTCAATTGAGAATCTAGGGTTACACCTAGATCCCTGATGGACATTACCCGCTTGATTGGAGTCCCGGCTATCTTATAGTTATACACTATATGACTATTTTTTCGAGTAAAACTGATTACAAAGCATTTATCAGGATTTAATAATAGCTGATTATTAGTGCAATAATTAAAGAAAGTATTCAGATCATGTTGCAAGCTAAGACAATCCGATTCAGATGCAATAGCTTTATATATTTTGGTGTCATCAGCGTAGATAAGGTGCTGGGAACTATCAAAACAGGTACTGATGTCATTTATGTATAGTATGAAAAGTAGGGGCCCTAAATGGGACCCCTGAGGTACCCCTGAGGGTACTGGAAGAAAACTAGAAGTATAACCTTTTAGCGCTACAGCTTGGCTTCGGTTACTTAAATAAGATTTTATCCATCTTAGGAGATCGCCATGTATACCCAGGTTATGAAGTTTTAATATTAACGTATTATGATTTATTTTATCAAAACATTTTGAAAAATCAGTATACACTGCGTCTACCTGCCAACCCGCAGTGATTTTATTAATGATAAAATCAGTGAAAGTTAGGAGATTTGTGTCTACACTTCGTCCCTGAGTGAAGCCATGTTGATGCTGCGATACATGTTGATAAACCGCAGCGGTAATATTATTAGTTACAATTTTTTCGAGTAATTTACCGAATATGTTAAGTTTACTAATAGGTCTATAATTGGTGACCAAATGAGCATCGCCATTTTTATAAATTGGAGTAATAAGTGCATTTTTCCACTTAGAAGGAAAACAGCCTTGTGTAATAGATTTTCTAAATATTTTGGTAAGTGGTACAGTTAGTTCTTTAGAACAAAATTTAATGAAAAGAGGATGAATTAGATCAGTACCACCACCTTTCCTCACATCAACTTGGTTTAAGAGTTTAAAAACATCATTTTCAGTAATGTCAATGGAGTGCAGATCAATAGGAGTATCACCTAAATGTGGAGATGGTATATTAGTATCACAATTCGCTGAGTTAATGAAAACCGAATTAAAATAGTCATTAAAAAGATTACTAATTATTTCACCATTATCAGATGTGACTCCATCATACGACATATGATCCGGAATACTGTTGACAGGAAATTTAGATTTCATAAATGACCAGAAAAATGAGGGACAAGTGTAAATGTTGTCTTCAGCCATGGAAATAAAATGATTATAACATTCAGCCTCTAATCTATGTTCCCTGGTTCGCAAAAGAATAAACTCAGCCCTATCCAAGGGATTATTATACGTTTTCCACCTTTTATGAACACATAGCTTTTGCTTTCTCACCTTTATCAAAGCTCGAGAGAACCACGGTGGATAACCAGTTCTAGATAAAATACGTTTATGTGGTATATAGCTTATGATAAGTTTATTAATTACGGAATATAGATAAGAGACAGAATCCTCAGTATCACAGTTATCCAAAACAGTCCAGTCAACATCTGATAGTCCTTTTCTAATCTGCTCGTAATCACCGCGGTGAAAGACAGGCCTGACACATTCATTTTGCTGTAACTGGGGTGAATATGGTGATAGACTTAACCTGATAACAATGTTTAAAGCCTTGTGTTGGGGATCTTCCGCCGTGAGAGGGTTTTGGCTGGCAGTTAAGGAACAGTACACATTTGTCATTATCAAGTCGAGAATGCGTCCATTAATATTTGTACATGAATTAAATTGATACAAACCGGTCATATTCAAAAAGGCGGCAAGAAGCCGCGCAGCATTGTCATCATTCGTGTCGATACACAGGTAGCGTGAATCTGACGACATGCTCCATGAAGCATGCGAAACATTATAATCACCAAGAAAAATAAAAATATCGTCCGGATTATTATGAATGATTAAAGCGGCATTATCAAAAAATGATTGAAGTGAACTATAATGGCAATCGTTATGCGGGAAGTAAACACAAGCTATGTGAATTAGCGGGCTAGGACTAGGACGGAGGGCGCGGCGCGGGTCAGCGTCGGCGGCGGCGGCGGCGCAGGCTGCAGGCGGTGACACAGTTAACCACAACTCTTCGTGGCGTGCCGAAGCGCACCACTCGTCGCGGCGAGTAACGTTCAGCTCCCGGCGCGCCGCCACCAGCACGCCACCGCCGCGCCGCGCGGCTCGTCCCGCCCTATCACGCCGAAACACATTATACCTATTGTCGAAGTATTCACTGCTATAGAAGTCTGAATTTAGCCATGTTTCAGAAAGACAAATGAAATCATAGTTAGAATTTATTACACTAGATAAGAATGAATGAGATTTAGTTCGCAAACCCCTTACGTTTTGATAGTAAATAGTAAACTCATTAGTAGCCATTAACGATAGGTATTTACTACGTTAAAAGAAAAAATTAAGCCAGATTGCATAATATTATCAGACGAGTAAACATGTACATAAACTATATTATTTTTACAGAAGAAAGTAATAATTAAATTACTATATTCGACCCATATATTATTATTATTTGACCACACATATAAATTAGGAAAAAAGAGTCACTTAAGATTTTTAAAGACGGATTCATCGGAGATTACATAGACCCTGGATTTATCATCTTTACGCATAAAAATTTTACACTGTTTTACCCATAGATATCTATAGCTCATGTCATTTTTAATATTGCGGGCACGTTTTAGCAGAAGTTTATTCGCTGCAGTTAGGTGCTCGTTGACATAGACGGGTGTGGCTGCGCCGGCGAGGCCAGCGTCGGCGGTGGTGAGGTTGCGGCGCGCGCGCACCGCCGCCATCAGCTCCTCCTTACGGCGACGTTGACAGAAACGGGCGATGATAGCGGGAGGTCGAGGGTCCGCAAGCTGCTTGCCATCAGCCGTTGACGAGAATCTGCGTACGCGATGAATTGTATCAATATCTCTCTCGTGTAATTGGAAACCGATATTAACCGAGATACTCTTCAGAATTGAAATAAGGTTTTCACCGCTTTTCTGAGGAACTCCGCTTATTTCGAGGTTATTCAGTCTACAGAACTGGTCACGATCACCTTCATTTTTCTTTAAGGCCGCACACTCGGACTTCAGTTCCTTCAAATTATCTTGGACGGAAAGAAGGCACCCGATTTTTTTTTCGGTGAGGGTGAGACGCGTGTCATGTTCGTCTAACCGACATTCAATTGCAGCGAATTTACTCTCAATGCTGGAAATGCCCTGGTTGGCAGTATTTAATCCATTTTGCATTGTGTTCATTTGGGTTTTAAGACCTTTAATCTCCTTAATCAGCTCAGCCAGGGAATCACTGTTTTCCAATTGACGACAAAGGACACACCGCCAGACGGCCTTTTTTTCCATGGTCATCTTCTTGTATGTAGTCTCCTGTACTCCTGAACAACGGAAATGATAGTTCCCATCACACAGGGAACACAAAACATCACCTTCTCCATCAAAACGAATATTGCATTTTTTACATGCCATTTTTGACGCGAACTAAAAACAACCTTATTTATATCGAGACACGGGTTAGTTTGCACTGTACCGATGTGAGATCGCGATAAGTAATAGATTCAGAACCGATCGGGAGCGCGCTCGGCCGCTGACTGAATTTAGCATTTTAAATTCCCACACATAACTTGCCATTGGCGCCACTATATTCAATCGCTTACGGTATCCAGATATTGGATTAGATTTAACTAAAGCATATTTAAGAGAGGTAGAGCATAGTATTTATTCGCTCAAAGAGCAGCTCGACTGGGGAAGTACCCCCACCTTACAGAATACCGCAGACAAATAACTTTATGTTGTGTTCCTGCGCGTGACTAAGGGCGCCAGAGCTCACGTTAATCTTTTACCATCAGGCGGGCCGTATGCTTGTTAATCGACTTCGTAGCATATCAGCTCCGCTGCTGGACCCATGCCTCTCTTTCCACAGACCTCTCCCTGTAACTCACAATTGAGTATTTCCCCCAGGAGTGGCGCACCACGACGACTTGCTGTACTTGTTCAACGTGAGCACACTCAACCCGACCGGAGTGCCACCCTCAGACACTCTCGACTCGATGATGATCGACAAGATGACCGCCATGTGGTACAACTTCGCTAGATACGGGTCAGTATGCACGTTTACAGGCTTTTTTCAACAGTTGCCGTATCAGGAGGAATTCAGAGGAATCAGTTAAAAGGGAAAATCTTCCACCAAGCAAGTACCTGGGGACCACCGCAAAGACAGTTTGTATATGGAGAATATTGTTAAAACTTCAAAAGAGCGACGCAGGATATTGTGGCGAAAAAAAAACATGATGAAAAAGAGAAGGATGGATATGTGTGAAGGATGCTATTAGTTAATCGCTTGGCTCACGGTTAAAAATATAACAATGACCAATTGCTATAATAGGACGCGCGTCTCTCGCGAGAACCAGCGGGTTAAGAGTGAATGCTCGTATGATGGATGGAAGAAGCGCTTATATTGCGCCGACCACAAGTGATTGGGAAAAGGGCAGGTAGATGATGATGATGAGGATTTATCCATTAGTGTGAATTTCTTTATGTAGGTAGTCGCATAGAATTTTCCAGAAACTACCACAGCACAAAGGAGGTTCCAATCTTCAATGAAGCCGACTGCCATTTTCTGCTATGCTGTTATTATTATTATTTTTTTTATTTGTTGGCGTCACACGGCTAGTGTATTTTGCCATTTTCCAGTTATATTATAAGTTCTAGTCACAATGAATCACTTTCACATAGTCCTCAGTCAGTCACCGTCCATAAAAGTCATGTTTTATTACAATGGTGGTTGTACTAAAACTTTTCACGGACTTCTTGAGACAACTTGAAAAGGCACGATACACATGATTCATTTCATTTCACTTCACCGGTGCACATGGATTGATCTTTATTGGATAAAATACCACCGATAATATGCAATAAAACTCATAATACACGAATTTATGAAAATAAAAATGAAAACGCTATGTCACTCTGCAAGTTCCCGCCAAAAAGTCTTCGCTGTTATATTTATGAGACACATATCAAACGAGTCAAGGAAACCAACATAACTCCTTTCTGTGCTCCATTTGAGGTCTAAATGTTATAAAACTCTAGATAAAGAGAGCCAAGTTTTATAAAACATACCATTTTTAACGCGTTATCCCTCTGTAGTATGTTTTGATGTAACAGAAAGTTGTAATGTAGGCAAACTAGAAATCTTTCCGTTATTCTAACTCCACTAATTATTCCTTTGTAGCGACATCTATCTGTAATACTGAGATGGTTCACGCACAGAAAGATAGATGGCGCCACGTCATCCTGCATCGCGCTTACGAAGTTAATTCTGCGATGAGCGCGACATGTGTCTAACATGTCTTGTGTGAGCGCGGTCCCTGCGGCTCGGTGCAGGTGCTCCAGCCTGCCAAAAGAACTTCCCTTATACATGGAGGCGTCATCCACATTGTACCTCCATACCTTTAATTACCAATTCCGTTATCTTTGTGCTTATTTAAGGCGATGATAGCACAGTGGTAGTGATGCTGATACCGAGACGAAGGTCTCAGGTACGAATCCTGCAAGGAGCTTGAGCTTTCTGTGAAGGAAAACATCATGAGGAAACCATAGCACGGTGGCAGGGTATTTTGTAGTACCCATCTGGGTGGCTACTAGGGCATGCATCCTGGGATTCCGGAATCCCGTAATTCCGGAATCTCGGTACAAATATCCGATATTTCAATTCCGGAACTGGGACTAGTTAATATCGTAATTCCGGTATTCATAAATGTATATGTGTACATTTAGTTCTCCTAAGAGAGGACTCGAATCGTTTTCTTCATGCAGTCCGCAAAATGCAAAAGTAACTAAGCTTTAACGTGCTAGCTTTGTAAAGGAAATTATTATAAAAGATCGGCGTCTTGTTAAAATAATAAGAAAATCTCCTCTCAAGCAAATGCACTGTGGGATTACATCTTGAAAGAACATCATAAAGACATACATCTACAACTAGATTGTCGCCTAGAGGACTTTTTAAACAAGCAGATGATGATGCCTTTCCCAAACGCGATAATTAAGAAATATCTGAGATTATCGTCGATTTACTACGCCAGCTTAAGTTCAAAACTCCCAGTGACCTCAACGACTCTGTAAGTCTTACACCTCCAGTGTCCCCCGAGACAGGTTTTTCGGATAACGTCGTTAAAGTTAATGTACCAACTCTATAAGAGCAATTGAACAAAGAAATGAATAAGTGTAAAAAAGTCTGCAAGAATCTGTCAGCCAATTTTGACCTTTCAGGGTTTGTAAAATTAGAAAATGCTATGTACGATAACGGTGGAGATCGAGCTGTGTATCTCACAGAGGCTTATAATTATATTTTGTGCGTTCTGGCTACGAGTGTAGAGAGCGAGAGAGTATTTTCGTGTGTACTTTTTTGATTACAAGCACAGTTATAAAGCTCAAGTGATTAAAAGTCGAATGTGGCTTAAATTGATTAAAAGGCTAATCAATAAAACTTTTTTGATTCGAAATTATTCACAGAAACGAAAAATCGTTAAATAGTTGCCAGTTCCGGAACCAGTTCCGGAATTCCGGAATTGAGTGCCCAATATCGGAACTTAGTTCCGGAACTGAAAACCCTCCGGTATTGCATGTCCTAGTGGCTACCACCCTCCAGTTGAAAATTTGTCCTATCGGTGTGTTCCGACAGCTGCATTTGAGAGGCATTTCCTTGTAGGATTTGTGTGCTTACCACCTTCGGCCACATCATCACTTACCATGTCTATACAGTAAAAATATTTATATCTTCTCCACGTATAGTGACCCTAACCCCGTCGGCGACACTCCAGAGCTGGGCTCGCTGCAGTGGCCGCCGATGGAGCCGGACCAGCGCCACTACCTGCGCGTCGACACACAACTGACGGTGCATCAGAACCTCTTCGAAGATAGGTTCAAACTGTGGGACGAACTGTATCCTATCATTTACTAATGAGGTCTACTGATTAGGACTCATTTATTTTACCTACTCTACTTATTTGAACTATGCCAATAAAATTATTAAAATTTAACTTTGTTTCGATTTACTACTCTATTCGCCAATGAAATCTTGAATGTCTGCAACGGGTAACATTGTTTCTGTGGAACCAGGATGCAAGTACTCGAGCTTATCCAAGTTATGAAAGAAGTTATACCCAAATAAGTAATGTTTTTCTTTTTTTATACTACCCGGGTAGAAAAAATGCATTCACATGATGGTAAGCGGTCACCGTAGCTTATAGACGCTTACAATACCCCAGAGGTCTAACTCGTGCGTTGCCGACCCTGCAAAAATCTATTCACACCCTTTTTGCCTGAGTCTTCTCGTATAGTGTATTCCGAACCGGTAGTAAATTCAACTGTTTTTACCAATGTAATGTTCATAAGTGCCTTACTAGGGCCTAAACTGAATAAATGACTCTTTGATTTTGATTTTGAAGAACCCCATGCTGTACTCCCATGGGAAAACCACATAATTTCCACAACCTTAGCGTTCTGGTACGAGCTTTTATTTAACTTGCAATGTTTGTATGTATGTATGTTTGTTCGGGTGGAATCTTGCAAGTCAAACACCCACTTCCAGTGGTCGGACTGACTTGATATTTGGTATACATTAGTATATTAGAAGACACTGCAAGTACAGTCAAATTGACTGTACTTGCAGTGTCTTTTTTTCCAAGTGTGACTGTTACCTTTCATTGACTGAATCAATAAAAAGTGCAGTCACACTTGGAAAAGTAGATTCAAATTAATTAAACGTCTAAGTAGGTAAGACAAATAGGAATTATCCCAATTATTCATCTTGTTGTAGTAAGTTGTTTACTACACAACATAATGCTGGGTTTTCTCGACCGTCACTCTTTCCATTTTCCTCAATCATAGAAACATTTAGATAGATTCATTCGAAGTACTACACCTGGTTGATTCATCGGAAGTCGGGATCTTAGTTAAATTATTGACTTGGGAAAATACATCGCAGTAATAGTACATTATGATACATGTGTGCAAAGTTGGTAATTACAGACGAGGCGGTATTAAGAGTGCGTACCAAGCCAGAAAAATATTGCAATGTCAGATGAAACAAACTTATGTCTAATCTTCGCGTGGAGATGAGATGGAGATAGCGTGTTTCGCGGCACAAAAATGAACGAAGCGCTTCTTATCTAAATAACTCGTAAAGTATAGAATATTTTAAAAAATCGTTAGTAACAGCCCTAGGTCATATGTTAGTGATATTATTTATCGAATTTTTGTCTTAATTAGATACACCATGAACGAATAAAACCGAAAATTCATTATTATTAGAGGTAGCTTTGTGATTTTTTTCTATCGAGGAAATTTCATTCCATTATGTTTTTGCTCAGGCAGAACCCTCGCGTATATAATGAAAATACCCATATAAAAATATTTTTTCATTTAAATACTATTAACTTGGGTAAATTTCAATTCTAAGATTGTTATTTTGCTTTATACGCAGCCTTAAGCGATAAGGAAGCCGAGAGTGTAATGATCAATGCACACGCGTGTCATACGACGTTTTTCAACACACTTGCGAGGAAAAAACATACCTGTATTTTTTTAGATTTTTTGATAATAAGCAACCACACGATGAGAACGTTAACAAATATGGCGCGCAGGTTTTTTTTAGCGATGCGCTGTCAATCTTTTTTACCCGTTTAAATTAAAAATACTTCATCTACACACATATCACATGCAGTGAGGTACAAACTTAACATAATTGAGAGTATACCTATCATAAAACTGTGCGGTAATGTAAAGTAAAAAGCACTAGTACATAATAAGCTGCATTATGATACTAAAAACGGTACAATAAATGTTACTTTACGAGCAAGTGTGTTGAAATTAGTACATTATGATACACGTGTGCAAAGTTGGTAATTATAGACGAGGCGATAAGGGAGCCGAACGCTTCTTCCATTCGTCTCTTCTACCCGTCATACCAACATTCACTCCTTTCTTACCCATATCATCTTTCACACAATCCATACATCTCTTTTTCGGTCTTCCTCTTCCGGTATATCTATCCACGCTTCCCATTCTGTCCTTATCTTATTCATTCTTGTCACTCCACACATCCATATCAACATCCTCATCACAATCTTGTTCACTGCCCAACATTCAGAACCATACATTAAGACGTGTCTTAACTTTATTAGGAAGATTTTGGGGCAGAAGCTGTCAAAATGGACATCTTAGTCACAGACTAGGTCGGACAGTACTCTCGCTAAGATTAAACTGAGGCAACGTAATGGCGGCGACTGTGTGTGTGAACTAAGTGAATGAAATATTAATTTACCACGTGATTTCTGTTTTTTTTTCTCCGGTCACTACAGTTTTTACACCATTTGACTACACAAGACATACTATATTTTAATATTTTTTTGTCAAAGTCAAAGTCCTAGCCTATTCAATTTAGGCCCCAGAAGGGCACTTATGAAGGTCACATTTACTGAAGTTACCACCGGTTCGGAACTCGGCTTTCAACTGAGAAGAATCCGGCAAGAAACTCAGCAAGGTTACATTTTTTAAATATTTGGACAATCTGACTATGTTTGGCTTTTTTTGTTTGACGTTTACTCGCGTAATGGCCGACTAATGTGTGCCGGCTTGTACGTACAGCGAGGTGGCCGACTCAGCGACACAGTTTTTTTGTTAGCGAGATTATGTCACGTTCTTGATGATATTATGCTGGCTTAAAGACAGAATATCCCTCCCTGCTATAAAAGTCTTGTGTGTGAACTATAGTTACATACTCGTCAACTGTGTCTGTGAGTCGGCATAATGTTACTTTCCGTGTTGTTGTGCGGTGCAGTCATGAGTGCTCTTGCAGGTCAGGACATTTATATATTTTAATAATATTTATAACATAACCAATACAAAACACTTAATCATTATAGGAATGTTTTTCCGCAGTTTTTCCTTGTATGCAAGGACAGGTTTTTTGTTGAGTAGTTTGTTTTTCTTTTGAGAATAATAGTCAGACTCCTAACAGTCTGACTTATATAATAATTTGACAGGTGATAATAATGCCTAATATACTTGCATAGAGTAGGTATACAGCTTTGTTTGTCTTGATGTTTGATGGTGAAAATGTCGTTGTAGAATTTGAACTTAAATTACCCAAAGAACTATATGTGTATCAGTCCAAAGTTAAGACTGATGAAGCTCGTATTTTAATAGATTAATAGGTTCTTCTCTTTACCAATGATACCTTCCGAATTCTTGCCAGTTCTTCTCAGTTGAAGGCCGACTTCTACAACGACTTATTTAAATAGCTTTAACGTTTTTATTTTGAACAGTGGATCTAACGGAGGATGGACCAGTGACCCGTAGTCCGTCTGGCGTGTTCCGCGGCTCGTGGATGGAGACGCGTCGCGGGAGACGGTTCCACGCGTACCGCGGGATAAAGTACGCGGAGCCGCCTGTGGGGGAACTGCGCTTTAAGGTAACCATATTTACAACTTTCATAAGTATGTTAAAACCGAGGCAAGTGCCATCAAATAATTGTTCTAAATATGAGATCGATTTTGATAATACTACTGTATTATAAATACGGAAGTGTGTTTTAACCGACTTCAAAAAAGGAAGAGGTTCTCAATTCGGATGTTTTATTTTATTTGTGTTACCTCAGACATCCTCACTTATTAACCGATTTGGAAAATCTTTTTTTATTGGTACACTTCCTGTTTGGTCCCATTGTCATCAGTACCCCGAGTGTAAAGAATTTACATTAGTAAACGCTTACTAATGCGTTTCAAAATCAAAATCAAAATCAAAAAGTCATTTATTCAGTTTAGGCCCCAGTAAGGCACTTATGAACGTTATGTACATACAGTTGAATTTACCACCGGTTCGGAATACACTTAAACTGAGAAGACTCCGGCAAGAAACTTGTTTGGGGTACAGGTACTTTGAAGTCGGTTTAAGATTTTTGTAAAACAGTATTAATGTTTCTGAGCACTGATCAACAGGCAGGCATTCATATTAGCAGGAATGGCCATCTGATAGATCGATAAAAAAATGCATTATAATATTGCAGAAACCTTATCTAATCTATCGTTGCGGGGTGTTTAACATTTAAAAGATAATGGTTTTCCCCGAGCAATTATTAATACTGGTTTAAAGACCGCGCGTTGTTATTGTTTTGTATACGTTGGAAATTATCAGACTGAGTCATAAGCGGCATTTTGTTTGAGGAAAATCATTGCGAAAATCTTGGAGCCAAGCCAACCACACTACTCACTCTTACACCTACAATTACCATCTCTGAATCATAAATAATTCTTTATTGTCGTAAATAATAAATAGTAACCTTGTTAAGTTTAATTTCGGTTCATCTTAGTTTTGAAGGCTGGCTGACGAACCATGTTCAATACTATCAATCTTGAGTCACAAATCGATAGCAACTTTTATAATATGGGCATAAGAGTCTCTAAGCTCATCTACACATATAAAATGCTTTGTCCTGAATGACTGACTGATGGATCAACGCAAAGCCTAATACACTGATCGCAGAGACCTGAATCTTGGAAGGTGTATTCTTTCGTTGGTCCAAAGATTTGCACAAAAGTTGATATCAATACTCCTTAGTGCTTTTGATTTTAATAATCTTTTTTATTACAATTTTAAAGAGTATTGCATTGCACCAAGCTTTTATGAGATTTCAACTTTTTTTAAATAAAATCGTATTGAGTTTTTAAACATTTTTGTCTGTCTGTTCCGGTTTATAGCTGATGTTATAAGGAGTAACTTAGCTACTTTAATTTTTGAAAAATAATCAATGTTCCACGCAAAACAATTCAAACCGTACGGGGGTGTAACCGCGGGGGGCTGCTAGTCAACCACTAAAATGCCAATAAGCCGAAGGTTCTTATTATATACTATATTTTTTCTCTATACCAGCCGCCAAAACCAATCCTCACATACAAGGGCGAGGTGGACGCCACCCAGGATGGACCGGCGAGTCCGCAGCCCGCACCTGAAGGCTACTTCATCGATGAAGACTGCCTCAGGCTCAATGTGTACACGCCTGATAATAACAGGTATCCTCACATACCAACATTTTATTACCACCTCTTTTTTATCATCAGACTTACTTCGAGTAACTTTAATATTCTTTCCTCAGTTCAAAACCCCTGCCGGTAATATTCTTCATCCATGCCGGCGGGTTCTACTCTATGTCTGGTCGCAGTGACCTCGCGGGACCCCACTACTTGCTCGACAGAGATGTGGTCTTGGTCACCATTAACTATCGACTTGCTACACTCGGTAATATCTTTATAATTTTACCAGATAGAATAAAAATCTTTTTGCTCACTATCAAAACGATTATTTTTAAGTTAACTTTCGAACTTGGAAATGTTGCTATTTCTTGCTAAGTAGCAGAGCTTTGGCTTAATCAGAAATTGTTTTTATCCTCAGGTTTCATGGCAACGGGAGACGAGCTTGCTCCCGGCAACAATGGCATGAAAGACCAGGTAGTAGCACTCAAATGGGTACAGCGCAATATTGCAGCGTTTGGTGGAGACCCAAACCTCGTCACCATCACCGGCTGCAGCGCTGGATCTACTAGCGTCATGCTGCACATGGTCTCACCAATGTCTAAAGGTAAAACTCATGTTTCTTAGCCTATATTGACTGACTGAATATAAACTGTCTTCAAGTAGGATCAAGGTGAATTCTATTATAATCTAGCTCCTGAAATAGTTCTAGCACGCCTCTTTTCTTCCCAGGTCTCTTCCACCGTGCTATATCACTCAGCGCATCTCCGTTCTCTAAAGGACCTCTTCCAACTGAACAGCGAGACCAAGCGATCAAGCAGGCAAAAATACTCAACTGTCCCACCAACAGTACCAGGGCTATTTATGATTGCTTGATGGCTAAGCCTTGGAAAGAAATTGGTGACTCTTTACCGAAGTTTTTTGTAAGTCAATAATGTCCTTGTTCTACAAAAAACCTTGCTGAATTTCTTGCCCTAGTCTTCTCAGTTTAAATGTATTCCGAACCGGTAGTAAATTCAACTGTTTGTACCAATGTAACGTTCATAAGTGCCTTACTAGGGCCTAAACTGAATAAATGACTTTTTGATTTTGATTTGATTATACTTAATATTAAAAACAGGTAAAGTTTCTAAGTTTGCATGTAGAATAGAACAGAATTTACTTTATTGTACACACCACATGAAAGCATAAAACATAACATTTAACAAAGAACAAAATGACAAAAACCACAAAGGTGGCCTTATTGCTAAAGGCCCGACAAGCGATGTAATGTAAGGTAATCTCCGGAGCTACTGAACAATTTAATTGAAAGAATTAGATTTTATAGGTTAATTTTTATTCCGGGAAACTGGGGGATAGTTAGGAAGTGATATTTAAAAAACTGTGCTATTATTAAAGGGTGGCTTTCTTTTAGGATCGTGGTTACGATTCTACACTCCAGTGGCAACCTGTCGTGGAGCCGGACTTCGGCCAAGAGCGGTTCCTCACCATGCAACCTCTTGACGCCATTCGTCAAGGAAAGATGCACTCTGTTCCTTACATCATCTCACAAACTAAGGATGAATTCTTTTGGCTTGGACTAGGTTAGTATAGTTTCTTGGGCTCGTAATTTAACACCAGAAAAAAAAACTTTTAACAAATCTTAAGACACATACGTTCAAGATCCAGTTTTATAAGTCTTGGCTTTTCCAATAATGATGATTAATAGGTTTAAAATTTTGGAACTATCAATGAATCGTATAATACTAACTCCATATTTTTCTTATCTAGGAGTCCTCAGAAATGAGACTACACTCAAAACCTTCAATGAGGAATGGGACCGCGTTGCTCCTATATCTTTCAATTTGCCAGAAAAGAACGCAGTGAGCGCCGTACGTCGGCTTAAGCAAGAATATCTCGATGGCAAGGTGTTGCGGAATGATGAAGCCACAGCTCAAGGGCTGGGGAATATCTTTAGTGACACTTTTATTGGATTTGGCGCTAACAGGTACAACCCAAGTACATATATAAATATTATGTATATTATACTCGAATCTGAATGTTTTTAGGGTCTTAGGAAGAACAGATAACAAAACCCTTCTAGGTGTGAAGAGATCGGCAATGCGCGAGTGAATCACTGTCGTTGCAAGCGTCTATAGGCTACGGCTGTGTGCTTGTTTGCTACCTTAGTAGTATAAAAAAGACTGAATTTAAAAAACTTATGGAAGAAGAATAAACTTTGTCGTTTATAGAACAATATTCAGCAATCAATAGATTTATGAGTTAACAAGATGACAGCAAACAATATTTACGTGTCCTGTATTGATTGTTTTATGCTCATAGGTTAGCAAAGCTGATGTCCCGCCACTCGCGGCACGCGGTGTACTACACCCAGTTCAGCTACATGGGCAACCACAGCCACTACGAGGACCCAACTACCAAGAAACCAGTCGGTAAGGAATGGAGCTTGAAATTTCAAGTTTTAACAGCCAGTTTCTTCCTTGCATCCCAATGAATCAAATTCAAATTCAAAAAGCATTTATTCAATTTAGGCCTTGATAAGGCACTTATGAACGTTAACAAATGGCTCTACATCCAATGTTAGATTAGATTCGATTTACTTTAAATCTAGCTGATGTCGTTTGTTAAAGGTACTGCTCATCACGACGACCTGATCTACTTGTTCACGCTAAGCTACCAGTTCCCGACCATCGCGGCCTCCACCTCCAACCCTGACTCACGCATCGTCGACCAGATTACTGCCATGTGGTACAACTTCGCCAGATACGGGTCAGTAAATCTAAATAATATGCGGAGATTTGGCAAATTCCTAGTACGTTTTCATGGTACAACAAGCGATTGTATGATTTTTTGCATCTTAAATTATAATGGAATGTCTCTCCTCTGCTATTTATCATTTCCATGAACTGTCAAACCAAGTAATGTGACCAGACTGAGTAGCCTGACTAATAACATCAAAAATGTCGTAATATGACCTCCAGGTGGACCAACGATCTAGTCAGAATCACTAGAATGCGTTGCTGGATACAAATGGTCAAGGGCTTCAGGACTATTCTTTATGATAAACTATGGAAGAGTCCTTTATTTAGCAGAAGGCAAACCCCGGCCTAATGACGATGTTTTTTGTTAATTGCAGTGATCCAAACCCATGTGGTGACACTCCAGAGCTGGGCTCGCTCTCATGGCCACCATTCACACCCACGGAGAACAACTACCTGCGAGTAGCTGAAGAGCTGACCGTGCACAAAAACCTCTTCGAAGACAGGTTCAAAGTGTGGGAGGAATTGTATCCTATTGAATATTAACGATCTGATTAAAGCATTACGATAATTTGAATTGTTTCATTTAGTCAACAGATAGAGCCATACTAATTTTATAAATGTGAAACTTTGTGTATACGTTGGATACTCAATCTTGCTGTAATGACATATTCACGTAAAACTTAGCACATCACATTAGATATCCTCGAATAAACATGCATACTTCATATCCCGGAAAAAACAATATTCAGTGCATGGGCGTATCTGCCGCCGTATCAATAATACAGCTACAGGGGCCCAGGGAGCCAATTCTCACCCAATCGAAGTTGATCGCTCGATCGAAAAAAGTACGAATTCGAACTTTTATCGTGTTAAATCCCGTTATGATATTCTGGCAATTTCGAGGCCAGAATTTTTAGATGGAAAACCAGTCAACTAGAGCTTTGATTGGTCATGACCGTTCGAATTGACTCCGCCCCTCGAAATTTTGCAGTCGAATAGGACTCGAACCGTAAGTTCGATTCGAAAGCAAGTTCGAGGAAAATCAGAATTGGGTCCCTGGACGTATGTAAGCAAAAATTTACACTCCATTTGGTTTCACCGCAGTCAGGTAGGATCCTCCCACCCATCAATAAATTTTCATACAAGGCAAGCTACGCCTCTGCCGCGAAGACTATATCTATAGCTAGCACGAAAATGTTTCATGAAAAGATTTTCAACTATAGAACCACCGAGCTATGGTTTTCTCACGATGTTTTCTTTCACTGAAAGCTTGAGCACATTGTAGGATTCAAACCCACGACTGCCGGTCCACGGCATTCAACGTCATTGCCACTCTGTGTCTGAGCTATCATAACATTTCATGTATACGAAATAATCATACGAATAAGAATAAATTATCATAAATTATTTATTTTACTTCTATTAATTGCTCCTTTAAATAATTGATTCAATTAATTAGATGCACATGTCATTTGGAAAACGTGAACGATTACATTATCAATCAGGGGTACACAGTGAATGACTTCATTTATTTTTCTTTATATAAAGAAAACTAGCAGACCTCCGCGGTTACATCCGCGTATGGTTTTTTTTTTTGCGCGGAACACTAAAAAATGTTTAAAAACACAATCCAATTTTATTGTAAAGTTGAACTCACATAAAAGCTTGGTGCGATGCAATACTCTTTAAAATTGGAGTGTCAAATAGAAAATAATATTTAAATCAAAAAGCACTAAGGAGTAATGAATTGATATCAACTTCGATGCAAATCACCCCTAAAATAACTTTCTACCCCTTTTTAACCCCGTAAGGTTTAAGGTTTAGGTTTTTTTCAATAAAATACGAAACACGTCTTCCATCAATTCTGTAAAAAAAAAAATATGCAAAATTTGAAGTAGATTGGATCAAGGAATCATGTTGTCCCATACAAACTTTGCCCCCGTTTTTCACCCCCTTAGGGATAGATTTTCGGAAAATCCGATAAATAATAGGTGCGGGAGTGCAGATCTGCATCATCGTGCGGGTTTTTACTTACTTTCAACTGCCATACCTACTTGTGTAGGCTTAGATAGAACCTAACCAAGACAAGAGAGAGAAAACAGATAATTAAGTATTCAACAATTCAATAAATATTAACTCTCTTTAATAACTATCTGTGTATTAGATTATACAAAAGTTGTATGAAATCCAATAAATTCTGTGTAAAAAATATTAGAATCAGTTCAAAAATGACGAAGATACAGCGATTTTAGTGCAATAATCTCAAAAACGTTCGCTCCCGCTTGAACAATAACGATGACGTCACACACAATGCAGCGACCGCGCACTGTAGCGCGCTTGATTAATCTGTGTTTAAAGCTTTAATAACTTCGTCCTTTATTGATGGATTGTAATAATTTAAAAAAACACAAAAATCATTTTGTTATTTGAATGATCCTCATTCAATTAAGACTGCGTATAAAGCAAAATAACAATCTTAGAATTGAAATTTAACCAAGTAAATAGTATTTAAATGAAAAAATATTTTTATATGGGTATTTTCATTATATACGCGAGGGTTCTGCCTGAGCAAAAACATAATGGAATGAAATTTCCTCGATAGAAAAAAATCACAAAGCTACCTCTAATAATAATGAATTTTCGGTTTTATTCGTTCATGGTGTATCTAATTAAGACAAAAATTCGATAAATAATATCACTAACATATGACCTAGGGCTGCTACTAACGATTTTTTAAAATATTCTATACTTTACGAGTTATTTAGATAAAAAGCGCTTAGTTCATTTTTGTTCCGCGGAACACGCTATCTCTATCTCATCTGCACGCGAAGATTAGACATAAGTTTGTTTCATCTGACATTGCCATATTTTTCTGGCTTGGTACGCACTCTTAAAGTTAAAATTAAACTGGTTCAATTAAATGTAAAGGGAAAGATTTTGGTAAGTAATTAAAAACAAGATAAAATCCACGGCCAAGTGGTGAGGACCATGCATAATGTGGGGTTTCGAAGTCTACCTAACCTCCTATCCTACTTCCTACCAGAGCTATAAATAATGAGACGCCGGTTGGTGTGCTGGTTTATATCCTGATTGCCGTACCACTGTCATGGGTTTTATTCCCACTTTGGATCATTTGTGTGCATAAACAAGTCTGGGTAAATAGAGTATCTCCAGTTGAACATGTTACAAACTTTGCTTAGCTGTCAGGATGGCCGTGAGTGAAGAATGTACCAGGATATGTATTTACTAGCAGAGGGTTAAGTCTGGTTATATTTTGAACGTTTTGTTTTGTATGTTTTGTTTGAAGAAGATTAATATTTTGTTTGACTGCAGAACTCTTATACTGTAATCTGTTGTAGAACTCTAACAACCAATAAACATGCAAAATGTCTCAGACAGTCTGAGTACATAAAATGTTGTACATGCAAGATTTCCTTTAATACTTGAAGTGCTGTAAAGTGAACAATGAACATGTTATTGAGAGTGCTGTATTTTGTAGCGTGCACCTGCGTTTGCGCACGCGCCGCTCATTGTGGGACAGGTCAGTGATATTGTGACCCAACAATGTTAAAAGTACAATTAATTTACCACACTCACAAAATAAAAGATTTTCCTTGGGATTAAAGTTTCCTGTTGATTTTCAATCCTTCTAATATTATAAATGGGAATGTGTGTTTGTTGGTTTGTCTTTCTTTCATCCAGTAACGAAGTAGCGGACCGAGGCGTGATTCGTTGTATAGTTTATATGCTGGAGAGTATTTTAGGTTACATTATTCAGGGAAGGTGGTTGAAACAGTTAAGCAACTATAATAAAAATCGCCACCTTGGTTTACTTGTTGTGTAGGTTTCGAATTCTTCTTCTAAATGTATAAAAGCTAACTGAAGAGAGCCTGAAGTTCAGAGTGTAAAAATATTCAAGAAAAATAATGAAATCATTTATTACCAACTAAAACATGTTAAAATCGTCCTCCTCTTTTTGAAGTCTATTAAAAATTATATCAACAGGGTCTGCGGTCAGATTCTACTGTAGTGAGATTTAGTGGCCAACCTTCCAGTCGCAGAAAAACGGCACACTATTCCTGGCACTTCTTATAAGACACGAGTAAACTGCGATAGGCCCTGCCGCCAAAGCAAACACTCTGGTAATCTGCGAGTAGCTCTTAATTTCTCACTTCCAGAGTCTACGGAGGATGGACCAGTGACGCATAGTCCGTCTGGCTTGTTCCGCGGCTCGTGGATGGAGACGCGTCGCGGGAGACGGTTCCACGCGTACCGCGGGATCAAGTACGCGGAGCCGCCTGTGGGGGAACTGCGCTTTAAGGTGACATATGTATTGGTGTCTAATTCTACTGTATTATAACTATGGAAGTGTCTTTGTTGAAGTGTCCTTCTGTCACGGAGCAACGGATCGGCGTAGTGTTACAAGCTTTTTATAATTTGTAATGTTTTGCAATGTTGTATGTTCGGGTCAAATCTTGCAAGTCGAATTTCACCCAATTCCAGTGATCGGATTGACTTGATGTTTGGTATACATTCGTATATTAGAAGACAATGCAAGTACGGTCAACAAAAAGTACAGTCACAAAAAAAGCAATTTTTTTTTAACAAAAACCTATTTTGCATTGTGATATATATGTTATTATAGGCTACTTCATCCCGGGAACGCGGGTGAAACCGTGGGGCAGAAGCTAGTACGATAAGTAATATAGTAATGTTTCTGAACACTCCTCTTTAGTATTCATCTGTCTCTGATTGAAGCATCAGATTGATGGATAAAAAAAAATGCAGAAACCTTATCTTATCGATCGTTGCAGGGTCTGTTACCTTTAAAAGATAATGGGTTTTCCCCGAGCTATGCAATTAACAATTATTATTAATACCGCGTTGTTATTGTTTTGTACACGTTGGAAATTATCAGATCGAGTCATAAGCGGAATTTTGTTGGAGGACAATTATTTCGAAAATCGTGGAGCCAAGCCAACCACAACACTACTCACTCTTACACCAACAATTACCATATCTGAATTACTCATAATTGTTTCTTTATTATCGTAAATAAATTAAAAGTAACCTTGTTGAGCTTAATTTCGGTTCCCCTGATAGGACTCTACTCTACATACCACTACTACATCTGGCCAGATATACCAACCAATGCCATTTAAAAGTCATAATCCGCTATGCCCTTTCTTGAACTCTTGTTCATTAATCAATTTAAGCATCTCAAATAAAAAGTCTAAGGCCCGTATTTTAGAATAAGATTCGTCATGACATGTCAAGAATATATCTTAGTCCTAATCGAATATAAACCTCTACAGGGGGCCAACCACCATCTCTTAAAACAATAATACTACAACCTCACTTGCCCTAAGATATAGTAGGCAGTTGGCTTTCTGGTTCTGAGTTCAATTATTTCAATCTTGAGTCATAAATCGACCTGCAACTTTTATAATATTGGCATAAGAGTTTCTAAGCTCATCAACCACTAAAATTCCAATAATCCAAGGGTTCTATTAAAACACTGTATTTTTCTCTATACCAGCCTCCGAAACCGATCCTCACATACAAGGGCGAGGTGGACGCCACACAGGATGGACCGGCGAGTCCGCAGCCCGCACCTGAAGGCTACTTCATCGATGAAAACTGCCTCAGGCTCAATGTGTACACGCCTGATAATAACAGGTATCCTCACATACCAACATTTTATCTCCTTTTTATCAACCGACCTATCTGTCGAGTAACTTTAATATTCTTTCCTCAGTTCAAAACCCCTGCCGGTAATATTCTTCATCCATGCCGGCGGGTTCTACTCTATGTCTGGTCGCAGTGACCTCGCGGGGCCCCACTACCTGCTCGACAGAGATGTGGTCTTGGTCACCATTAACTATCGACTTGCTACACTCGGTAATATCTTTATAATTTTACCAGATAGAATAAGAATCTTTTTGCTCACTATCAAAATGATTATTTTTAAGTTAACTTTCGAACTTGAGAATATTGCTACTTTTTTGCTAAGTAGCAGAGCTTTGGCTATAACAAAAAATCGTTTTTATCCTCAGGTTTCATGGCAACGGGAGACGAGCTTGCTCCCGGCAACAATGGCATGAAAGATCAGGTAGCAGCACTCAAATGGGTACAGCGCAACATTGCAGCGTTTGGTGGAGACCCAAACCTCGTCACCATCACCGGCTGCAGCGCTGGATCCACTAGCGTCATGCTGCACATGGTCTCACCAATGTCTAAAGGTAAAACTCATGTTTCTTAGCCTATATTGACAGACTGAATATAAACTGTACTCAAGTAGGATCAAGGTGAATTCTATTATAATCTAGCTCCTGAAATAGTTCTAGCACGCCTCTTTTCTTCCCAGGTCTCTTCCACCATGCTATATCACTCAGCTCATCTCCGTTCTCTAAAGGACCTCTTCCAACTGAACAGCGAGACCAAGCGATCAAGCAGGCAAAAATACTCAACTGTCTCACCAACAGTACCAGGGCTATTTATGATTGCTTGATGGCTAAGCCTTGGAAAGAAATAAGTGACTCTCTACCGAAGTTCTTTGTAAGTCAATAGTGTCCTCGTTCTGAACTTAATATTAAAAAGAGGTAAAAGAGGAGAGGTTTGGATGTAACAGGTAATCTCCGGAACTACTGAACTAATTCTAAAAATTATTTCACTAAGTAATTGGATTAACCCTGAGAGTTATGGTTACTTTTTAATCTGGGAACCATGGGGGATAGCTAGTAAGTGATATTTTAAAAACTGTACTAGTATTTTCTTTTAGGATCGTGGTTACGATTCCCTACTCCAGTGGCAACCTGTCGTGGAGCCGGACTTCGGCCAAGAGCGGTTCCTGACCATTCAACCTCTTGACGCCATTCGCCAAGGAAAGATGCACTCTGTTCCTTACATCATCTCACAAACTAAGGATGAATTCTTTTGGCTTGGATTTAGTTAGTATAGTTTCATGGGCTCGTATTTTAACACCAGAAAAGTCTTTTAAACGTTCAAGGTCCAGTTTTTTTTATTATTAATACCCAAGTCTTGGCTTTTTTCGTTTAAAACTTTGGAAGTTCAAATTCTATCAGTGAATCGTATAATACTAAGCCCATATTTTTCTTATCTAGGAGTCCTCAGAAATGAGACTACACTCAAAACCTTCAATGAGGAATGGGACCGCGTTGCTCCTATATCTTTCAATTTGCCAGAAGAGAACGCAGTGAGCGTCGTACGTCGGCTTAAGCAAGAATATCTCGATGGCAAGGTGTTGCGGAATGATGAAGCCACTGCCCGAGGTCTGGGGAATATCTATAGTGACACTTTTATTGGATTTGGTGCTAACAGGTACAACGCAAGGATAATAAATATTATGTAACGAATCTGAATATTTGTATTGTCTTAGTAAGAACAGATAAAAAATAACCTTCTGGGTGTTAAGAGACCACCAATGAGCGAGTGATATCACTGGTGTTTCAATCGTAGCCTATATAGGCTACGGCTACCTCTTACCATAGACTGACTTTGAATAGCTTATGGTAAAATAATTAAGAAAAATAAACTCTGTCGTTCATAGAACAATATTCAGCAATCAATAGAATCACGAGTTAACAAGATGACATAGCAAACAATGTTTACGTGGCTTGTACACACGGCTACAGATCAAGCTATACATTTCTAGTATAAGCTGACCTCCCATTGTACGGAAATCCTATACAATGCGAGATCAGCTTATACTGGAAATGTATAGCTTGATCTGTAGCCGTGTGTACTGATTGTTTTATGCTCATAGGTTAGCAAAGCTGATGTCCCGCCACTCGCCGCACCCGGTGTACTACACCGAGTTCAGCTACATGGGCAACCACAGCTTCTACGAGGACCCAACTACCAAGAAACCAGTCGGTAAGACGTGGAGTATGACATTTTAAGTTTCTAGACCCTGCGGTTTTGTCTGTCAAACAGCCAGTTTCTTCTTTAGCTTCCTTGCATCCCATATAAATGCAATGTTAGATTCGATTTACTTTAAATCTAGTTGATGTCGTTTGTTAAAGGTACTGCTCATCACGACGACCTGATCTACCTGTTCACGCTGAGCTACTGGTTTCCTACCATCGCGCCCTCCACCTGCAACCCTGACTCGCGCGTCGTCGACCAGATGACCGCCATGTGGTACAATTTCGCCAGATACGGGTAAGTAATAATGTGTTATTTCTTAAGACCATAATTGCATCTTAAATTAGAATGGAAGGTCTCTCCTCTGCTATTTATCATTTCCAAACACTTTGGACAAATTTCCAAGTAATGTGACCAGCCTAAGTAGCCTGACTAATTACCTCAATTATGTCGTCAAATGACCTCCGGGTGGACCAACGATCTAGTCAGAATCACTAGGATTCGTGCTGGATACAAATGGCCTAGGGCTTCAGGGCTATTCTTTATGGAAAACTTTGGAAGAAGCAGAAGATAAACCCTGGCCTAATGACGATGTTCACAAAATTGTTAATTGCAGTGACCCAAACCCATGTGGTGACACTCCAGAGCTGGGCTCGCTCTCATGGCCACCATTCACACCCACGGAGAACAACTACCTGCGAGTAGCTGAAGAGCCACACATGCATGCACAAAAACCTCTTCAAAGACAGGTTCAAAGTGTGGGAGGAATTGTATCCTATTGAATATTAACAATCTGATTAAACCATTACGATAATTTGAATTGTTTCATTTATTCAACAGATAGAGCCATACTAATTTTATAAATGTGAAACTTTGTGTATACGTTGGATACTCAATCTTGCTGTAATGACATATTCACGTGAAGCTTAGCACATCACATTATAGACCGGGAGATACTGACACAAATTTCCTGGTCATATGTACCAGAATGGCGATCCTTCAGGGGACTAATAACGTAATGACGAAAAGGAAAATGGTGGTCATAGCGCTGGTACCGGCGGCCCAATCGCGTGGGCGTTAATCGCACCTTTGCGATGGTATGGCGGCCATTTAGAATCGTCGGAAAAGTATGGCATGGTGATTTTCATGAATGGCTACTCGACGATGATTAGCTATGTAAAAATTTGCCTGGTACAAATACACAGAAACTTTATATCCCGGAAAAAATAGATCCATAGATTTTCAGCTTGAGGACCACCGTGCTATGGGTTCCTCACGATGTTTTCTTTCACCGAAAGCTTGAGCTGATTATAGGATTCGAACCCACGAATGTCGTGAACGGCATTAAACGTCACTGCCACTCTGTGCTCATCGCTTTTCATGTATACGAAATAATCATAAGAATAAATTATCATAAATAATTTATTTTAATTCTACTAATTGCTCCTTTAAATAATTAATTCTATTAATTAGACGTACATGTCATTTGGAGAACGTGAACGATTACGTTATCAATCAGGGGTGCAGAGTGAATGACTTCACTTTTTACCCGACTGACCCGGAAGGAGGGTTATGTTTTTCGAGTGTATGTATGTATGTATGTATGTATGTATGTATGTATGTATGTATGTATGTATGTATGTATGTATGTATGTATGTATGTATGTATGTATGTATGTATGTATGTATGTATGTATGTATGTATGTATGTATGTATGTATGTATGTATGTATGTATGTATGTATGTATGTATGTATGTATGTCTATTTCTTTGTGCCGCTCTGCAGCCTAAACGGCTTGATGGATTTAAGGATATGAGATGTCGTTAGATTCGTCTTGACTGGGGGAGTGTCATAGGGTATATTATTTTTATATAGCGCCTAAGAATAAAAAAAATAGGGGGGTATTAAAAATAAAAGTTTCGATATTATAACAATATGGGTATCAAATGAAAGCTTGTAAATAGACCATTCCATATATGTATATATTGTAATACTTTTATGCTACCATTTTGACGTAAACTGCAAAAAACCACGTTTAGTGCAAGGACAGTAGGTACTGAGCGCTTACCCGTACGTCACACACAGAGTTGCGACGGTTGTTAGTGTTACTTTACCGTACCGCTCATTTACTTACTAATACATACAACTCATTCTGTATAAAACTAAAAAGTCTGAAATAAATTAAATTATTAAAAGAAACAAAAAACCCGACTGCGTAAAACATAAATTAACTGAAAAGAGAAAAACAAGCTCTTAAATCTATAGACTTATGAATATAACTTGAATTTTATAAGGTATTGCAGTCGGGGATAAACAAATATTACAAAAAAAATACATACTTAGGTTATTGGTTGTCCCCGATTGCAATACCTTATAAAATTCAAGTTATATTCATAAGTCTATAGATTTAAGAGCTTGTTTTTCTCTTTTAGTTAATTTATGTTTTACGCAGTCGGGTTTTTTGTTTCTTTTAATAATTTAATTTTTCTTTATGTAAAGAAAACTAGCAGACCCCCGCGGTTTCACCCGCGTACATTTGTTTTTTTTTTTTGAACGAAACACTAATTATTTTTCAAAAATAAAAGTAGCTCAGTTTCTCCTTATAACTATGAACCGGTACAGGCAGTCAAAAATGTTTAAAAACTCAATCCGATTTTATTTAAAAAAAGTTGAACTCACATAAAAGCTTGGTGCGATGCAATACTCTTTAAAATTGGAATGTCAAATATAAAATAATATTTAAATTAAAAAGCACTAAGGAGTATTGATATCAACTTCGATGCAAATCACCCCTAAAATACTTTCTACCCCTTTTTAACCTAAAATAGGAAACAAATCATCCATCAATTCTGTTAAATAATGTTTAGGCATGAAGTAGATTGGACCAAGAATTCATGTTATTCCATACAAACTTTGACCTCGTTTTTCACCCCCTTAGGGGTAGAATTTCGGATCCTTTCTTATCGGATGCCTACGTCATACAAAGAATACACCCTCCAAGTTTCAGGTCTCTAGGATTAGCGGGTTAGGCTGTGCGTTGATTGTCAGTCAGTCATTCAGGACAAAGCATTTTATATGTATAGATTATAGGTTTGCTAGAACAATGCCAAAAAAAAATCTCTTCTGCTTTATTATTGATTATATTATATTATTATTGATTGATTTTATTAAATCTATCGTCATTATTCTTCCTACTTTAGAGTAATTTTTTGTAATTTTTTTTTTTTTTTTTTTTGCATATTTTCCACGTCAATCACTTCCAGTTCACAAATTCTTAGAAAAATCTGAAAGTAGTACTACAATAATAGTAAAATTAAGCATTATGGAATATCCCACATAGATATGTGTCACATAACCGAGATACATAAATAAGACAGTAGTGCAGACATATAGCCAGTAGCACAAGTGCAGTGTGTTGAGAATGTTGCGCGTTGTGTTGTTTTGCGCCCTCGCGGCGTGCGCGTACGCATATCATAAACATGAGGGTCATGACTCCGCGACAGGTGCAGGTCAGATTATATAATATTTTATAACAATAACAATTTCATTTTTGTAATAACATAACGAAATACTAATCAAGTGATTACGCATGCTAAATGGTCCCTGCGTAGATCCCCATAGTCGCCGGCCAATTATACCTACACAAAAACTTCAGGGTCTCGAGATAAAACACGCTAACTAAAGGATCAACTTCAATTTTTAAGGCGATGATAGCTTAGTGTTAGTGACGTCGGACACCGAGACGAAGGTCCCGGGTTCGAATCCTACAATGAGCTTGATCTTTCGGTGAAGGAAAAAATCGTGAGGAAACCATAGCACGGTGGTAGGGTACTTTGTAGTACCAATCGGGCTGGCTACCACCCTCAAGTTGAAAATCTGTCGCCAAGCACCCATCGGACAGCTGCACTTGAGAGTCAGTTCCTTCTAGGCTTTGTGTGCTTACCACCTTCGGCCACATCATCACTTACCGTGAGATTCTGGTCAAACACAGGCCTATATACAGTAAAAAAAAAGAAATTAAGGTTATCTCCAGTCAACTAATAAAAACTTATCAACAACCTATAATAACTCTGAATGGACATGACATTGTCAAGTCGAGACTAACAAATTGCAAAAGATCGCGACGAGTCAAGCAAGATGTATTAGTTGCTTCAAATAGCCGATTAAGTTCTTGGTTGCCATAGCCATGAATAAAACTCATAAAGACCTATTTTATTAGTACCAACGACATCTCAACCATCAACCAACCCAGTGACCCGTAGTCCGTCTGGCGTGTTCCGCGGCTCGTGGATGGAGACGCGTCGCGGGAGACGGTTCCAAGCGTACCGCGGGATCAAGTACGCGGAGCCGCCCGTGGGGGAACTGCGCTTTAAGGTGATATCCTGTCAATTCCTATTTCACTACGACATCGACATACCGTCCTCTATCATATTAGGATATGCAGTTCAGCATGAAAGTTCTCTTCTAACGGTATACAGAATCTTGTAAGGATGACCACGAAATTCCAGTTAAGTTTATTCTTTAGCCTTTGTATCGTGGTCAAAAAAACTGTTTCACAAAAAACTTAAACCGACTTTAAAGTACATACACTTAAAAGTAATCAAACCCTGATCTGATGTCAATTGGACCAAACGGGAAGTATACCTTTCCAAACAAACAGAGAATTATCCAAATCGGTTAATAAATGACGGAGTCAGAGGTAACAAACATTAAAAAGAAACAACGGAATTGAGAACCTGCTCCTTTATGTGATGGAGCAGGTTCTCAATTAAAAATATTAAAAAAATAATATCTATTATTTTTAATTGTTATAGAAGTCCACACGGACCTTAGACGAGCAGACTAGAATCAAAATAATTAAATATATCGAACTCATTTTCAATTTTCTCAAGAACTGCTTAATATATTCAATTTCACAAAAGTTTAACATAACAAGGAAAGTAAACAAACAATTATTTGTAATTTTACCTCAACGGATATGGAATAATCGGAACCTGTTGAACGAATAACTATTGTGCACACAAGACTCGTTCATGCATAATAATCGTACACTTAAGGAAAATCCTCATGCAAACTACTTCAAGGACTTACTTCGTTTTTTATTTCTATAATGCAATTAAAATTAATTTGTGATTCGATTGCATGAATTTAAAATACTTGTCCCTAATACTTAACTTAGAAATTTGAAATTTAGCGCACGAGTACCTTTTCTAACGAAACTTAAAACATATGCAATGAAAGGATTTTTGTATATTCCACCTCTATTAAAAGTTCGCTGGAAAAACGCGCAACAATTAGGTGAAGAAAAAATACGTCTAGTTAAGATCAATCTAACTAATGATAATTTCAGCCTCCAAAACCGATCCTGACCTACAAGAGCGAGGTGGACGCCACCCAGGAAGGCCCAGCATGTCCTCTACCAGCGCCTGATGACTACTTCGTTGACGAGGACTGCCTCACTATCAATGTGTACACTCCTGATAACAAGAGGTTGGTATGACTCGATGGTCTTTCCAATCTAAATATGTAAAAGGTGTAAATGACTGATTGCCAGATTACTAATTGTCACACACAATTACTCTGTTGTTAGTAGTGACGTCGGATACTAGTTCAAAAACTGCCGTGACCAAAGGCCATGTATGGTGCATTATAAAGCATGCAATACCAGCATTTTGAATTTGAATTTTTTCTTCGTTTTTCATTTAAAGCAGCGGATTTTTGTAAAATTAATCATTTATAAGGTCCAGGTTCCGAATTCAATTGTTTTAATCTCGACTTAAAACATAATTTGAATCTACATCTAAAATATCATCATAATTAGCATTATTTTCCCCACCAGTAAGAAACCCCTGCCGGTAATATTCTACATCCACCCTGGCGCCTTCTACGCGTTTACCGGCCGCAGCGACGTCGTCGGGTCACACTACCTGCTTGACAGAGATGTTGTCCTTGTCTCAATCAACTATCGGCTTGCTACTCTGGGTAGGTTGCAGCAACAGGCTTTCAAGAATAGTCTTGGTTACATTTGCTGAGAAGAGCGATTAGTCTTTCATCTGCAGGATATATAAAACTTGTTAAGCAACGATAATTTCCTCAGGTTTCTTAGCAACTGGTGACGAGTTCGCTCCAGGCAACTATGGTATGAAAGACCAAGTGGCAGCCCTTAAGTGGGTGCAGCGCAATATCGCAGCGTTCGGCGGAGACCCGAACCTCGTCACCATCAGCGGCTGCAGCGCTGGGTCCATCAGCGTCATGCTGCACATGATCTCGCCTATGTCTAAAGGTAGAAGTAATACATATAAGAAATACTAGATTCCGTCCCACGTTCCAGGGATAAAAAGTAGCCTTTGTTACTCTACGTCTCTCCTCTTAAACCCGTCATACTCTAAAAGGCTTATTCACATCCATGTGCCAAAAAGAGCTACCCTCATGTCAAAATGGGCCTATTGTGACGGTTTCAGAAAGTTGGATATTTCCGCTATCCATATATTTATTATACCTACTCCCTTAGCTAGCTAGTCTAGGAAGACGATGCAGTATTTCACCCATATCTTTTTGCAGGTCTTTTCCACCGAGCGATATCTCTAAGCGGTTCTCCAGTGAACAAGGCTCCTACTCCTACCAAGCAGCTCTTGACGGCTGTGAAGCAGGCAGAGGTCGTCAACTGTCCCACCAACAGCACTAGAGCTATCTACGATTGTCTGAAGACAAAGTCTTGGACAGAACTTAGGAATACGCTTACTAAATTCAATGTTAGTACCGAACTATTGAGCTTTCGGGGTTTAGATAAGTAAAAAAGTAAAAGCGGTTTATTTGATGGCACTTATGAAGGTCAAAGATCAGTGGCGTAACAATAGGGTGGCAGGGCTGGCAAAATGCCACGGGCCCCCGACCCAAGAGGGCCCCGGTCCAAGAGGCCGCGAGCACAAAAATATTTTTTTACATTGTACCTGAGTTACAGACCTCACCATGTTGTCCCTCCACCGAAAAGCTAGCAAATAGATGATGAATGCATTGAGATATTATGTTCTATGGATATGGATGTAAAGTCTCCAATACGCAATGGGCTAGCGTGGAGACTACAGACCATTCCCTCTCGTCCAAGAGAGGAGGCCTATGGCCATTAGTGGGACATATACAACGTGTAATTGAGTACGCTGAAAATCTCGGAAGTTTATTAAAATTAAACTGAGTACAACGTGACGATTTTTACTGATAGGGCCCCATCAAAAGAATTTTCCACGGGCCCCAGATGCTATAGTTACGCCAATGTCAAAGATATATTGCCTAAGTTGAAAACTGCTTCCTTTATTAGGTACCTAAAGATGCAAAGTGCTAAGGTTCATCATCAAAATAGTTTTGACCAACCGTCGGTCAATGATAGTTATGAAACAGAGCTGATTATTGATTTGTAGGCTTATTAAAAGATCTGTAGGATAAAAGTTATTCAGACTAGTAAGCTAGTAGGAACGCTGCAGTGATGCCAAACTGTGGCTAATAAGTCGCAATTTAAAATTCTCAGGAGTTCTACGCAAACTTGGAGCCTGTTGAGTACTGGTGGCCGGTCGTGGAACCAGACTTTGGGCAGGAGCGGTTCCTCGCCATCGAACCTTTGGACGCCATCAAACAGGGGAAGATGCATCCAGTCCCTTACATCATCACTCAGACTACAAATGAGTTCTTTTATGTTACTTACGGTAAGTACTCGTGGAATAAAACCAGTTTGAAATTTATTTATTCACAGACAGCACTTAGAAAGAAAAGCACAGACGATTGAAGGTTTCACCCGCGTTCTGGGAGTGAAAAGTTGCCTGTAGCTTTCGGGAATAATTTAGCTTATTAGTACAGGATTTTTCAGTTTCAGATGAGTAGTTCCGGAGATTACCTCCTTCATCCAAACTAAGAAACAAACATTACCTCTTTATTATATCATTAGATATTGTCCGCAATAAAAGCGATACTTATATCCAAGGTTTTCAAAACCCCATGCTTTTTTTACTGTTTATAGGCCTGTGTTTGACCGCAATCTCACCATGGTAAGTGACGATGCGGCCGAAGGTGGTAAGCACACAAAGCCTAGAAGGAACTGGCTCTCAAGTGCAGCTATCGGAACACACCGAAAGGTGCTTGGCGACAGATTTTCAACTTGAGGGTTGAGCCAGGCGGGTACTACAAAGTACCCTACCACCGTGCTATGGTTTCCTCACGATGTTTTCCTTTACCGAAAGCTCCAGCTCATTGTAGAAATCGAACCCGGGATCTTCATCTCGGTATCCGACGTCACTACCACTGAGCTATCATCGCCTTAAAAGTTTTTCCCTGAACCAGATATCACAGGCAATGAGACCCTTTTGAATAAGATGAACAAGGAGTGGGAGCGAGCTGCGAGCGTCACCTTCCAGCTCCCTGAAGAGAACCTCTCCACAGCTGCTAGCAGACTGAAGCAGGTGTACCTTCATGGCAAGGACGTACGTAATGATGACGCCAGCAATGAAGGACTCGGTGGAATTTATAGGGACTCTATCATTGGATTTAGTGTTCATCGGTAAGTTTTAAAAGATCTCTATATGTGTATGTGCTGGCACTGCTGACTAATCCTATAATTATACAGAAGAATAACTTGATAAAAAAACTTAAAGTCGTATTTCTTAACATTTTTTAGAATCACATTTGAAAACTAGTTTATTCACTGATAAATTAAGTGAAATTCCTACTTTATGCAAAAGTGAATGTTATTTTTTCAAGTAATTTAATTCTGGTATTACCTACAAATTGCAAATTTCGATAAGAGGTAGTAGTTTCATAAAATTAAGAAGTTTCGAAAACTAGACCAGTAATTTGTTTCCACAGCCTAGTAAACCTGATGTCCCGCCACTCGCCACACAAGGTGTACTACAGTGAGTTCCAGTATGTTGGAAACAATAGCCACTACGAAGACCCGAAGACTGGGAAACCATTACGTAAGCAATAACCTTTTATGCAAAGTGCCAAAGTGTTTTTTACTGTTTATAGGCCTGTATTTCGGTAAGTTCGTAAGCATACAAGGCTCTAAAGTGCAACCACTGTATTAAACGAGTCTTTGACACATAGTGCTGTAATGTTGGTTTTAAATTCTTACATCCCTCAGCCACAGCATCTCTTACCTAGATGCATTGTGGTTAATCGCAAACCTCTACGCGTAAATCACACCCAAGAAATCCTTACCTCCTTATTACTTGAGATGGTTTCAATAAGCTTAGTAAAACAAATGATTTAAATACGAGTATATCCGTCAGTTTCTAACGTCAGATAACAAAAAGACTTTATAACTCTCATGTAGGTAGTGAATTTGTGATAATTCAGAACTCTTAGGTCAGCATTATCTACTACTCCTGAGACCTTTAACAACTTTGATTTTCCAGCTACTGGCGCGGTCCATCACGACGACCAGATCTACCTGTTCACGCTGAGCTACCGGTTCCCGACCATCGCGGCCTCCACCTCCAACCCTGACTCGCGCGTCGTCGACCAGATGACCGCCATATGGTACAACTTCGCCAGATACGGGTCAGTACAAATCATTAACATCCAGTCGTAACTTGAACAGTGAAGAATGGATCAACATCGAGCCTGAAGTAATCTTTCAAATCTTATAAACAGAGTTTTATTTTGTCAGAAGGCTGACAAATAAGTACATGCTTCACCTGGGGCCCAACTCTGCTAATACAATTGTGTTCCAATGAATCTGGAAGCACGGTTAGTGTCCCCGCCAGAAGAGCCAAGCGAAGACCTATCTTTTCTCGAAGCACTTCGTCGTTTTTTTGAACCCTCATAAAAATAAGCTTAGGTTTGGATTATACCAGATAAACAAACTTCTCGGGATATGATGCCAATAGTGGACTTATTAAACAAATAAAGTTTCATCATAAAGGTTCAATTGCATAGCTCTTATAGTTTAGATTTTAGTGATATCAAAAATATTCCCCGATTTCGTCACTGACTGGTGATGATCGTCAACATTCTTAGGGTTACTACCTGAAGTTTTAGAAAAGTATGTAAATCTCCATCTTTAGTTATGTTTTGATTAATTGTGTCTCAACTTGGAACGAATGAGCTGCCTCAACTTCCCTTGTAATCAAGACGATAACTCCTGCGAAATTATTTACTAATTATTACTTTGTTGTGTCCCCACAGTGACCCAAACCCCCGCGGTGACACTCCAGAGCTGGGCTCGCTATCGTGGCCAGCCTTCACGCCGGCCAAGAGCGAGTACCTCCAGGTCAGCGACAAGCTTTCCATCAAGCAACACTACGGTGGAGACCGGTACAAAGTGTGGGAGGAACTCTATCCTATACAGTATTAGTTAATGATTTATTGTATCCTAGTTAAGTTAATTGTAATACTTATGATCATATAAAATAAATGTGTGGATTAATTATCAATTGTTTTACTTAAATAACGCAATGGGTACCTACAGTACTGCCTAATGGCCGATTGCTATAATTTACGGACCGTTACCATTAAAAATAAAAAAATTAAGACTCTTATATCTTCAAAATTAATGAAGCAAAAACCTCAAAGCTTTGCATAGCAGACCCTTTCATATCACAGGTAAAATTAGCTTACGAAATGATCTATATGCCAAGTTTGGCAATAAAAAACCTACCATTGGTAAGCAAAACGATTCGTTTTTGTTTATAGAAACCGGGCAATTGCTCGGTGTCCGGTGATAATGTTTCAACTAGAGAATGGTCGCCACACAGATGAGTAGGCAAGTACCCTAATCACTGTACTATAATTTTCTTCACAAAATTCAAAATCATTGTGAGTTTTGAGTCATTTTCACAGCGTCGTCTTGTCAAAAACATGGCATAACTAAAAAGAAAATGTTGAATATCGAAGACGCTCCACAGATATCCATTTGAGCTTGCTCTTCCAAAAACGTTCGCAAAAATATGCGTTATATTAATTGTTATTACTATTCTGAACAATATGTAGAGCATCTTAAATCTCAATAATTTGTGTCTTACCCTACTGTGACGCACGTCTCGGTTTCCCACTGAAGCGTTGATCTATTTTCCTTATATTGTCATAATGTCTCTGCGTTTTTGTACTTGTATGAAAATAGGATCATACTAGATAGATAATCAATTGAAATACAATAATGTGTACCTCTGATGACTGGCTGATAGTAATTTGTGCATATTCAATCTTTTAAAGATGCACTTAATATATTACACCATTTAATATATCTGAATATAAATCTATATTTTTCCACACTATGACATTACAAGGAAAACTGGCTAAGTGCGAGTCGGAATTGCGGAGGAACCCTACAATAGACAGATAGATAACAAACTAAAAAATAATTATGAACAAAACTTCAAATAATAGTGACAGTGTTATAATGGGCGGCCGTATCACTAAATGTATCCAGGCAACATTTTGATGGAGAGGAGTTGAAATACCGACAATAATAATAAAACCAACTCAATTTTTGTGGTTTTTACCTCAACTAGTTACTGGTAGTACTTGTGTAGGCTAAGAACCCTAGCAAAGAAGTAGACAGGAGAGAGAATAAAGATAATTAAGTATTCAACAATTCAATTAAAGTTAAAATTAAACACGTTTAATTAAAGGTGGAGGAAATGTCTTTGATAAGTAATTAATAACAAGATAAAAACCACGGCCAAGTGGTGAGGACCGTGCATAACGTGGGGTTCCGAAGTCTACCTAACCTCCTATCCTACTTCCTACCAATGCTATAAATATGACATGAGACGCCGGTTGGCGTGCTGGTTAGATACCCCATGCTACTGTCTGTGGATTTTATTCCCACTTTGGATCATTTGTGCGCATAAACAAGTCTGGTTAAATAGAGTATATCCAATTAAATATATGGTATAAGCTCTACTTAGTTGTCAGAATGACCGTGGGTGAGGAATGTACCAGATTATCGATTACGTCTACGTCTAGTTATATTTTGAACTTTTTATTTTAATATAGCTGGAATTTGCCGAAGTTTGTTTGAAGAAGAAAATATTTTTAAATAGAAACATATATGTGCACATTTTACTAAAAAAATACAACAGATAAATATGTATTTGAGTGCAGAACCCTAAAAACCAATAAAAATGCAGAATATGTCAGACAGTATGAGTTTATAAAATGTTGTACACACACGATTCCCTTCAGTACAAGGACTGCTGTTAGGTGAACATGTTATTGAGAGTGCTGTGTATTGTAGCGTGCACCTGTGTGTGCGCACGCGCCGCTCATTGTGGGACAGGTCAGTGATATTGTGACTCAGAAACTGTCTTCTAAGTTACCATATATACTTTAAAACAACAAATATGTACAAAATGCAATCTATAATAGAAAAAATCCTCGACTCTCGCTGTTACCGGGTTCCCAGCAGACTGGTAGCGTTTCCTCTTTGGATAGCCAAGCTGATGCGTTGGCGGAAATACCTCCCTGCCCACCCGTTCTCCGGATGCCTCGATCAGTTTTGATGACAAAGTGAGAGCAAAGGCAAGCTCCCATAAGCATATAATTTGATCCAATCGATGCGTATGTTCGATTTTGAAAGATTTCGGGGTGGTGGTAGAGTCATCTGTAATGTTCATACGATCCTTATCAGATCCTTAGCTGAATTAATAGAAGAAAAGAAAGAAAAAAAGAAGAAGAAAAATGATTTAATTGACAGCACTTTAAAGATAACATACAATAAACACAAAACAGCAACAAATGTAAAAATAAGATTAAAAAATAGGTAAGTATACATATACAACACAGCATAATTAAAAAGGACGGTAGATATACATTAACCACAACACATAAAAAGTAATTTTTTTTTTTTTTTTTAAACATTTGTCGCCGTAAATTCGGATGGTGTGCCGTCAAAAAGGATATCCAGCTCAGCATATGCTGTTGAAATCAACAGCGCTGATTTTCAGCTGGCTCCTCTAGTGATCACGGACGAAGAGTACAGTAAACAAGGAAAATAAACTCGTGAAGTAAGATAAATAGTTAAAAACATATACTCATATAAAATTGTGATAATGAGGATTTGATTTGATTTTAACAACTGTATTTCTAAAATACATATTTAAAACTTATTCTTATGACTTATCCTTGAGATTAAAGTAATATTTCAATGTTTCCTTTTGATTTTGTTCCGTCTTTATGTTTGTTGTGGTTGAGGTATTGTACCGTAGCTGTAGATACACCTACCTAGCAACCTACCACAATTTGAATTTTTAAATTTGATTTAATCTGCAAAGACACCCTCTGAGTCTTCGCAGTTCAGGTTGTATTTGGAACCGATGTAGAGTCATTTTGTTAAAGTTCATAAGTGCCTTATCAGGGCCTAAATTGAATACATACTTTTTGAATTTGAATTTGACTACTTATTTTGATTACTTACTTTTAGTGGCGATTGCCAAATTTCTTATCACAGAAAACAAAGACCATCTGCGGCAGCTGTTGCCGTCACAGCGTACACTCTGGTACTCTTTTGCGAATAGTGCGTGATTTCTACCTTCCAGAGTATACGGAGGATGGACCAGTGACCCGTAGTCCGTCTGGCGTGTTCCGCGGCTCGTGGATGGAGACGCGTCGCGGGAGACGGTTCCACGCGTACCGCGGGATCAAGTACGCGGAGCCGCCTGTGGGGGAACTGCGCTTTAAGGTAAGACGTTATACAATATAAATATATAAGTTGTAAAAACCCATGTATCTCTGGCGACCTTACTCACCACAGGGACACAACATCACTGCAATAGGTTGTGATCTTCTGTAAGATGGAGATACTTCTCCAGCTGGGCTGCGCCTATTCGTGCCTAACAAATCTTCACGTACCTCTTCCAGCCACCACAGCCCATCCTCCGCTACCATGGTTTGGTGAACGCCAGCGAGGAAGGACCTATCTGTCCTCAGCCGGCGGCAACAGGCACCTACATTGCAGAGGACTGCCTCGTTGTTAATGTGTACACACCTTTTAATAGAAGGTAGGTGTATTGTCTTGATTAATTTATGAAACGACTAGCTGTTCCACGCAGTTTCACCCGTTCCCGGTATCCCGGTAGCCTATGCCCTTCTTCATACCATAGGCTATCTGAGGGCCAATAGAACGCCCCATTCAATGAAGTTCATTACTACTTATTGCCTTACGTGGTATTTCCGCTGGGTGCCCAAGACTCTGCTACGATGGGCGCTGCGAAGGAATGAATGAAATATTAGCCAACAAATAACGTCGACCTCAAATAATTGAAGCTGGGCAGCTAGATAACAATGTTGATCTATTTCAGCTCCAAATTACTACCAGTAGTATTCTACATCCACCCAGGAGGTTTCTACTCGGGGTCTGGACGTAGCATCGTCGCTGGTCCCCGCTACCTGCTCGACAGGAACCTCGTGCTTGTCACTATCAACCATAGACTTGGTACTTTGGGTAAGACTCCTTTCTTTCTTCTTTGAATGACTTCTTCTTGGTGGCGATATTTTAGTCACACAAAATTAAAATTATTTATTTAAATAGATCTTCGCAGGCACTTATGAATAGTCTGACTCTGATACCGGTTCGGAAGGTTGCATTTGCTGAGAAGAGCCGGCTGCTAGACAGCGTTGTACTACGTGGCTGATTATTCAATTTACAAATTCTTTAAAATCGTCTTACTGACTATACTTAATTGAGTGATTTAACGGGAAAAGTATATAGAATATGCAAATAAAAGACTCAAACTGAGCAACTCGTTAAGATGCAGGTACCTGTTGTGTCGACTTGTAGTCGTTAATGCTGAGCATATACTATATACTTTTCCCGTTAAATCACTCAATTAAGTATAGTCAGTAAGACGATTTTAAAGAATTTGTATATTGAATAATCAGCCACGTAGTACAACGCTGTCTAACTAGTCTAGTGTTTAAAGAGCAAAATTGACACTTTCCTTACAGGTTTTCTAAGCATGGGTGATAAGGTAGCGCCCGGCAACAACGGGTACAAAGACCAGGTGGCTGCACTCAAGTGGGTCCAGCGCAACATTGAAGCCTTCGGCGGGGACCCGAACCTCGTCACCATCACCGGCTACAGCGCTGGATCTACTAGCGTCATGCTGCACATGGTCTCACCGATGTCTAAAGGTATAAAGTGATTTGCTGCAATTACGTAAAATTTTCCACAATTGTAGTGACTCTAGAATACCTTTAAATGCTTCATGTGTTCCTGGTACTAACTGAACTATCATTACCTATAGGTCTGTTCCACCGAGCAATATCAATGAGTGGGTCCCCCACATCGAAGGTCCCCAGTCCATCTCACAGGATGGACCTGGCGATCAAACAAGCGAACATCGTCCAATGTCCCACGAACACTACTAAGGCGATGTTACTCGATTGCTTTAAGACCAAAACTTGGGAGGAAATAGCTGGATCGGTGCTGGGATTCTTTGTGAGACTATTTTAAGATTTTTTATGAGTAAAAGATTCGGGTCAAAATCAAACTAGGAAGGAACTGCTAGGTCCCGACTTTAAATCACTGGGACGTAAAAGGTCTATGTTTGAATACAGAAAGCGTAGATGGACTATCAGCGGCCGCCGGAATAACTTATTGATAGATTTACCAGCCTTGACAATCAGACAGTACTACAAAGTACCCTACCACCGTGCTACGGTTTCCTCACGATGTTTTCCTTCATCAAAAGCTGAATTCCATTGTAGGCTTCGAGTCCATGACTTTGCCACGACAATTGTTACCGCTGGTTTATCATGGTGAAAAGATTTTCAAAGACTCGTGTGTGGAATGAATTCATTGCTCTATTAGAGTACAAATTTATTTTTTATTTCTTTACTACGATATCTGTAAACAAACATACGGCCGGCCTGATGGTAAGTAGTTAGTGTAGCCCATGCTGCAGTAAGGTAAGTAGTTAGTGCAGCCATATGGACGCTTGCAACAAACGAGGCATCGCTCACGCGTTACCGATCTTTCCCCCCTCCCCAATGAGCTCTGGTGACCTTACTCACGCGCAGGAACACAACATAAAGCGAAGCCTTTTGAGCGAAATTACGTTATGCTCTACCTCATTTACTACTCAATATAAAATTAACCATTGTAAAACCACTCATATTTATCAGGAGTTCGGCTTCGACCCCCTAAGCCTCTGGAGGCCGGTGGTGGAACCAGACTTCGGACAGGAGCGGTTCCTTCCCATCGAGCCCATGGATGCCATCCGACAAGGGAAAATGCATCCAGTTCCTTACATAATCAGCCAGACGAGGGATGAATTCTTCTGGAAAGCTTACTGTAACTATATTAACTCTTGATGTTCCATAATCCATAATATATTTTTTTTTACATTGAATTTAGGAACGAACTACTTAAAAGGAAGTTTGAAAGTACAGTAGTACCCAATTAATATGGCTTACCGATGTACCTGCGCAGAAGATACATTTTCAAAGCGCGGGAAACGCTTTTGGTCGGCAGCTGCCGCCATGTTAGCACGCGCCGTGCGGAGGGGCGTGACTTGCGAGTGAGACGGAACTAACAGCTGCACTGTATTATGAAGCTTATAGTAGTGATCTAAGGTTGATTGTAAGTTTTAAGCATTATTTCGTTAATCTTCGGGGCCATACTTGCTTTTCTGTGCGATCGAAGTTTCACGACGCGCCATTTAAGTTGGGTAATATTGTAATCCCAGTGAATGAGTTGAGAGGGAACTTTTTCCACGGCTTTTTGTCGCAGTGGAGGTAAACCATGTGACTAAAACAGTTATGAATTATGAAAGTGGATGGATATACGGGAAGAGGAAGACGAGAGCTAAAAAGAGCCTGAATACAAAAGATAAGAGCTTGCTAATTTTGCTACCATTTCCAGATGTCCTAAATAACGATACACTCCGCAATACAATGGACTCTGATTGGGAGCACATAGCCCCAATCTCGTTCATTCTTCCGAGGGACAACTCCACTGAAGCGACGCGGCGCCTCAGACTCGCATACCTTGGAGACAAACCATTAGCTAATGATGACGTCACTGCTGATGGACTGGGGAAGCTCTATGGAGATTCTATCACTGCTTTTCCTGTTCATAGGTGAGTATTTTAGTACCCTTATATAGCCATAGATCTGAAGGAAGAGATTCGTCCAAGCCACAATAAGCGCCTTTGCACATTATCAGACACGACCGTTCGACAAGACAAATTTCTTGTCTGGTTCATCGTACACATTCATGCACGACGTCTTATCCGCTGTCTGTAACCATATTTCACGGACGGACAATACACGCGTACCAAATGGACAGACGACAGAGTTTACAGTGATTGACTTGTACCATAGACATAGAAAACGGCCGTAGTTGTAGGCATTATTGGATACATCCATTAAATATGACAAGAATCAATGAGACTATAGAGCTTAAATGTTCAATATATTCATTTTTATTTTACTCATTTAACATTACATGTTTGATAAAAGTTTAATTAACGTAAAAAATAAAAATTACTATTCATTTTATTCAAACAACACTAATCCACTTCTTAACTTTACAAAAATAACATAACTAGGTTACATGAAAAATTAAACAGTAATAAAAATAAAAGTTATTGTATTAAAATTGAGCTGATTTAAATAAAATACATAAATTAACATTCTAAACACGAAATAAAAGCGTGGACACTATAGTTGTTTTGACTGACGCAGCCACGACGAATGTGCACGCGCGAACTAGTTTCCATATATGAGTAGATGTCGTGTCTAAGCAAGACGTCTTGCGTAGGCGCGACGTCGAATGTGCAGCCGACGACGACGCGTGTCTGATCAGACATAAGAAAAAATTTCTTGTAATGTGCACGGTCTCATATAAGAACCAGTGCGACTGAATGTCTTATAAGACATGTCTGATCAGACACAAGAAATTTTCTTATAATGTGCAAAGGCGCTAACAAGTAGTAGTTTTAAGAGAGTGCATAGTGTTTTTTCTCACAAAAAGCAACTTGACTGGGGAAGTACCTCCAGCTTATAGAATACCGCAGCCAAATTACGTAATGTTGTGTTCCTGCACGTAAGTAAGGTTGCCAGAGTTCATAGACTAGGACCACCATTAGGATTTTTCAAATTTCAAAGTTTTTTTCATTCAAAATTTTGAATCATTTAATTAAATAGACCTTGATCAAATAGCGAATGAAAAGACTGAATCTAATACTCTAACACCGGTTCGAAAGGTTGCATTTGCTTAGAAGAGCCGGCAGTAAACACAGCAATTAGTCTTTTCAAAACAAGCTTAGATTCATTACATAATATTAAAATTTACATTTTAATCACACTGACCCAGCGCGGCGGCAAAACTACAAACGACACGTAGACTGGCTCGATATTTAATAAGTAAATCAATAGCAAACTTAAGCAGACCAGCCCCCAAAAGCAGCACCTGTTCACAAGTATGACGCGTGTGGCAGCCATCGCCCATTTTTCCATTTTAGCTACCTTGGTATTTTTTTTTGTCTATAGGCTTGCTAACCTGATGTGCCGGCACTCCTCGCAGCCCGTTTACTACTACATGCTCAACTACATCGGCAACCACAGCTTTTACGAAGATCCCATCACCATGAGGCCTAAGGGTACTTAAATCACTTACTTTGACTCGAAGAACATACATTCTATAAATTATATTAGTTTACCACCGTGGGTGATACATGTTTGGCACCATCCTCGAGATTCAAATCTGTTACCAAGCACCTTTTACGTTCCGTTAGCTGCATTTTATAGTAAGAAGGCTTTGTGCTTACAACCTTCGGCTTCATCATCACTTACCAAGATGAGCTTACCAGCAGTGACGTCGGACGTGGTCAAGGTCGTGGGTATGAACTCTATTATGTGCTTTGGGTTAAGGAAAACTTCGTGAGTATAAGCGTAGCGTTGGTCCCGCCCGGTTAGCTTGCTCTCATCCTCAACTTACCACCTTCGGCCACATCACCACTATGTTGATATTGTTTGACAGCATCGATTTCATATAGATTTGGAACAAAGATATTTACAGTAGTACCCAACTGATATGGCTTATCGATGTACCTGCGCAGAAGATACATTTTCAACGCGCGGGAAATGCTATTGGTCGGCAGCTGCCGCCATGTTAGCGCTCGCCGTGCGGAGGGGCGTGACTTGCGAGTGAGACGGAACTAACAGCTGCAGAATCTTATAATAGTGATCTAAGGTTGATTAATTCTTTCGTTAATCTTCGGAGCCATACTTTCTTTTCTGTGCGAACGAAGATTCACGACGCGCCTTATCAGTTGGGTACTACTGTACCATTGTTTTATGTACCAGGTGTAGCTCACCACGACGACCTGATCTATTTGTTGTCGATGCCGCTCCGCTTCCCGGACATCGCGGTGGCCGACACCTGCGACTCGCACCTCGTGGACAGGATGACAGCGTTGTGGTACAACTTCGCCAGATACGGGTAAGGATCATTTGGTTCCCATCTAGTGTACCCCCACGGGTCCCCTGTCTGTACTCCTAATTCGAAAACGCATTTTTTTTTTAATTAAATGGGCTTTCGTTTGGCCACTGACCTGCCCATAAGGGGCGATGACGAAGCCTAAGATGAAACACGCTTACCCAGAAGAAACCTATTCACTCTGGCCTTGAAAGTTTAAAAACATTGTAAGCGTCAGGAAACACAGACGCCGGAAGCAAGTTCCACTCCCTTGCTGTCCGCATTATAAATGAGGATGCAAAACGCTGCGTCCGTATTTACGGTATGTCAACAACGTACGGGTGAAAATTTGACGTAAGAAGGCGGAAGAAGAATTTTAATCTAGTATATTTTACATAGAGTTAGTAGAATATTATAGAGCAACGTTCCCTGGCGCAAAGCGTGAGCAGTTTCCATATAGCTGCATTTACAGATATATCGTACACTATTTTAGTTGATTTACAGTCAGACAAAATGTCGATATAGATTCCTTGTCATTTGATCTTGGTAGAAGTATCGATTAAAAACGAGAAATTGGCATTTAGACCGTACCCGTGCTTACAGACCATACTCTCGTAAATTCGCTCTATGGTATTCTAACTGAATGATATTTTATATTCTGCTCTAAAAAATACAATAATAGTTAAATATAGTTTAAAAGTAAACAAATTATGACTATTGTAACAAAATTTATATTTTGTAGCGCCTACAATAATGTCATAGCAAAATGGCAGATTGCATGTTATGTTACAGAGTTCCGATATCGTTCGTAGTAAGTAAGTACTACATTTTCAACACGGAAAGAGATGGATAGAGTCTAGACAGGGACAGCACTAACTAATATCTTCCTAATTTAGTGACCCAAACCCTCGCGGCGACACTCCCGAGCTGGGCTCGCTGCAGTGGCCGCCGATGGAGCCGGACCAGCGCCACTACCTGCGCGTCGACACACAACTGACGGTGCATCACAACCTCTTCGAAGATAGGTTCAAACTATGGGACGAACTGTATCCTATTCAGTATTAAACCTTAAAGTACGATAAAAATTAGATACGACTTTATGTTTTAGTACCTAAATAATAAAGCAACATATTTTGAAAGTATTATTTTTTAATAATAATTCCAACCTTTTCCAATGTAAACTGTTCCAAATGTAGCAATTCAGAATTTAGAATGCCACTTCGACAAAAAGGTTTTATTACGCCTGTTTAATGTAAAAAGCAATTTCTTATTTAAAAAAAAACTTACATAGAGTAACTCTAACCTACGTTATCTATTAACAGCCAGCTTCATTCTACATTTCATTTCGTACACAGTAGTTTATTTTTAATGAAAGGCGACTTTTTTAACCATGTTTAAAAGGGATGATAAATAAATATCTAGCTAGGTATACCTGTTTTCCCTGGATAAAATGAATGTATCATATTTTATGTCATGTTATCTATCTACATATTGTGCCAAGTGCTTAGCCAAATACAGTGTAGTTGAGTAACATTGGGTAACACACATAGATACAAACATTCACATAAATATTTATTAATAATAACAGGAAAGAATGGGAATTCAGCCCGTCCCTCGGTAATTTCAAGATCAGGATCGCCATCGTAATTATCGAAGAAGGTCGCGAATCTAACCATGCTTATGACATACGATGACTCACACATTTTTATCGATTGACATCAATATAGACCTTATCACCTTGCCTTAAAACTTCGTATTGATTGTCGACATATATAGCTCTTGTATTGAAATATAGCACTATGTTCTATTGCTTGTTAGATAAGGTTTATTTTAGCTTGCAAGAATGTAAATTCAAGAGCCTTTTTATAAGCCCTCGCGCATGCGTTCTTCTTCGTATTCCCGACCCTTACAGAATAGTGATGTGTTTTAATTTTATTCTAAAATATATTAATATCGATGTTATGGTTTTTTAATAACGAGTACGAGGACTTGAATATAAAAAAATTGCTATTTGTAATTTATCAGGATTTAATGTTTTTTTTATGTTCCTACGTATTAAATGCTCCTTAGGTACTAGTGGCAAAATGATAATCTTTTTTTTTATATCAGCAAAATACCCACTATAGACTTTTACACATTAAATATAGATTTAGAAATATGCAAAGTTAATGTGATTTTTATGTATTCTGTACTCTCAAAAATGAGGTGCAATAAATATACTTACTTAGGTACGACAGTCACTACTATTACTACTGGTAAATCAGCATATCCCTTCTATATTACTGTAACTCTTTGTCGCTACAGATTCTTTACATTGATAGTAATCATAACATTTGTACCTACTTTATTTCCGTCGTCGTCTTTACAGAAAAACGTGTAGAGACGAAATACAGAATACTGTAGTAGGTAATAGTAATATAATTGTGTTTTTAAAATAATTTATGACTCAGTAGCAAAAAAGTGATGCTTATTTTTACATACATGTGGCATAGAATGACTTATCTCTTATAAATGTGGTATTAGTACTAGCCAATTACAATTATTAAAGGAAATCATGTAAAGATATTTGTAAAGATTCTTAACAAAAAGCAAAATGCTGCACCAAACGTGCAACGAACCGATTGAAACCGGTGAATCGCGATGTTATAACGAGCATAATCATAACTATGTAGCACGCGAGTGAAAACAATCTCGCATTACTACACGCACGCGCTAACAAACCACAGCGGCTCTCCGCACACCATCGATATCCCGTGCAGTGCTACACAACACTGCGCCCTCCCCTCGACTCCGCGCAACCACCGCCGCGCCGCCATGACACTCGAGCGAGCGCGCCCTACGCGCCTGTCACGTTCAAAAATAGAACACTTTTATAAATTAACAATAAGTGGCCAGGAATAACCGGTTTTTCTTTTCATGTGAGTACTTGCTCTATGTTTTTTTTTTAACAAAAGTTTCCATTATTTAACATTTTTTAATTTGAGTTACGAAGGTTCTATGGTGTTTTATATAACACGTACTTGGGTACCTGTTTTCAATTTTTATCTCAAATTCATGTGTTATTTTTTCTTCGTGTACGCGAATAATTTATTTTCCTTGTTTTTAGATACAGTATTTATCTAACGTGGTAGTATTTATTTCTGTGTGTTTTAAATATCGAACATTAACTAATTTATTTACTTAAACTGTATGGAAAAGTGGCTTAAACCAAACATTAAATAAAAAAAAATTACAGTATTTTTCAAGATCAGTTACATTTTATTGTAGATGTGACAATACTTACCGATGAGCCTTGAAAATTGAAAACAAACATTATTATTTGTCACGTAATAATAAATAATTCATGATATTTATTTCACAGCTGCGGTGACGGCCTCGCGGCCTCATTCCGTTCAAACTGGCGATTAACTGGTGGAAGGAACCGGATGTGGGAGGTAATATTTACAATGTCGTATCGAATTGGCATGAGTGACGGGATCAAAGCATGAGTGTACGTAGAAAGTGAATATTGTTCTCGCGTTCAACTTCATAGCTCTCACTATTGTTATTTTACATATACGATGTAGGAACTTATACATAGTTTATATATAGAGTGATATGAAATATTTGAATGGAAACTGGTATTTATATTGACATTCCTTTCTATACCAATTAATTAAATGCTGACCCAGGTGGTCAGGTCAGGGCTAGGTCAAACCTATCAATCGATAATCCCATTAACAGTTTTACAATTTTCGTATTTATTTTAACAGAAGTTCTACTGTCTCTGATTAATTAGAAAACTTTTTCTTTTAGCTTGTAAAAACAAATTCATCTATTGGCAATAATCATTATTACAACTTATTTCTGAATCCATAGGTTAATTTTACCATGGATAAATATAGGTTAGAGTTTTAACCACAATGACACCATGGTAAGTGTGATGTTGAAGCTTAATGGTAAGCACGCAAAGCTTACTAGAAAGGAACTGGCTCTCAAGTGCAGCTGCCGGAACTAGATTAGAGTTTCAACTTGATGCTATTTTACAACGTACATTATCACTGTTCAAGCTTATAGGAATCGATCGACCTTCGCCATGGCGTTCGACCTCACTTCGCTACCCCTGAGCCAACATCGCCTTGAATCTGATCTGTATCAGAACGCGATCACTCAAAATTGATGAAGTGCGAAGTTTCTACATTTATGGAACATGTGAATATCAAACGACAAACGCCATCGTTACAAAACATGAAGAACCTAATATTTTTTTTTTTTAATGATAAAATCTTTATTTACAACAAATATGTACAAAATACAATCTATATATAGAAAATTTCCTCAAGCCTGCCGCTGCTTCCGATTAACGGCAGGGTTCCCAGAAGGCTGGCAGCGTTTCCTCTTTGGATAGCCAAGCTGACGCGTTGGCGGAAAAAGCTCTAATAATTATTTTCTATTAGCCATCAAATAAATTATCTTATGATAGTGTAGTTATAGTAAGATCGGAGACAGCTACATTGCTATTCGGGTTGTAAGAGTACTCTTTTGACTAACTGTATGGTGTTGTCAGTCCCGGCTGGCGAGCGGCAAGGCTGCTCGGCGGCGCGCATGTGGCGGCAGGCGTGCGTCACGCTGGTGGCTCCCGGCTCCGATGAGGCCTGGAAGCAGATCGTTGAGGCCTCGCCTTCAGACACCCTCTGGCACTCGCTGAGGAACTGCGTCGCTTATCAGGTACCTTTTGCGTTGATGAGCTTGAGATTATGGGAAGTTTAGTTTCCGATTCTACAACCCATGATGTTCGCCATTCCAATCAGTTCTGCCAAAAACTCCAGATTTTTGAAAACGAAACACGTGCTACCGTCCTTTTTAAAATAGGAATATTTTGTCAGATTACAACTTAACCGTGAAATAAATCCATAACATCCATACCGTTTGATCTCTCCCACACACAGTTCATAGAGACTTAAACAAATACCTTCCTATCCGTCGACATTCCGCATCTTTGCTGATACATTGCCGTGTACAGGCCGGCGTGTGGCAGAACCTCCTAGCGAAAGGCGTAGACGACGTGATGCAACCAGCCGCGTTCAAGCTGGCCATAGTCCTGAGGCACACGCCGACGGAGCTAGCGGTGCGGTTGTTAGCCGAGCTGCTGCACCAGCATCCACAGTCTGTGAGTATTGTATTTCAAATGTATGTAATACAGTTAGTTTGATACTGTTGTTTTGGTTTTTATAAGATACTTTTGATGATACATGATATGGTAAATTAGTTGTTAGACAAGCAGATTTGGCTATCTTATTATATATTACTAAACACCACCAGATGAAAAATAACCTTTTCTTAAATATTATTTGTCAACATTCATAGTCTGTCGAGGTTAGATTGTCTTCCACACAAAAAATATACACGGCATCAGTTTTGCGACATTAAGACATAATTATAACGAATAGCCACTACTACTGAATAATTCAGTTCTTACGATAGGAACAGCAAACTTGCAGAAGGCTAATGGCTATCCCCCTGATTCATCCCTACTCAGTTAAAATTTCTGATCGGCTCCAAATTTTTCCATTAATTTGATATGCTGTGTTACTTGGCGACTTCCAGTGTTCATAAACCGCGATCTAGTACTAATTAACTACTGCATCCTAAATGGTAAAATGGAAGACATTCGCCTAATTGACCTATTTAATATTTTCATGTCCCATAAATATAATAGAATTCAAGAAAATGCTAGTCATATTCAATGAACTTATGCGGTAACCCCATTGGATCAAAGTCAGCCAAGTTCAATGTGGTATTATATTGACAGCAAGACCTGACGTCGTACGTGCTGGCACTGCTAACGGACGACGAAGCACAGTGGTGCGGCTCGTGCGCTTGTGGCGCCGTCACCGCGGGGCATGGGGCGGGGGCGCAAGCCGTGGCCAACGCTGTAGCTGCGGCAGCTAGCGCGGCGGCAAGTGCGGCGGCAAGCGCTGCAGCGGCAAGTGCCGCAGCCAGCGCCGCAGCGGCAAGTGCTGCGGCAAGTGTTGCAGCCATCGCTGCAGCTAGTGCGGAGGCTAGAGCAGCCCGACCGATCAGCACCGGAGCGGAGGGTAGAGCCTCGCCCGATTCTACAGTGGACTCCACCACGCCCGGCCTTGGACTCCTCAGCCCTCCGAGCCCACCGAGTCCTCCGAGCCCACCGAGCCCGGCCAGCTCTCCGAGCCCACCGAGTCCACCCATCATGGTACCAACACCGCTCACACCACCCGGCCCTGCGCCACTCAGGTACACTACCATAAGTTATTAAATAATAAAATAAAAAAGTATAAAATAACTCTAATCTGACACTGATTTGAAGTCAGCGAAATGTTTTCAATGGAATAAGTCGTGCTCTTTCGCTGACTTCAAATCAGTGTCAGATTAGTTATTTTATACTTTTTAGTATATTTTGAAGGCGATTGTATTTTTTTTTTAATTACTTTTTATTTCGTCATTTTCAGTTTTTCTTAAATGCACTAGAGTTTGACCATGATTTTGAGATATTTTTCCTTTGACACCACACCCGTAGCTCGCATCAATAAGCCAGGCCGTCACACATATTTGTCCATATCTTGAAAACTACTGAACCGATTTCGATAAAACTTGTTCCCTAAGTTGAAGTAAATGTAAACCAATAAAAAAAGAATGGTTACAATCCGAGTAATATCTTCGGAGATATGCGTGGACAAACATACATACATACATACACCTATGAAATTTTGTATATTTGTTTGGAAGCCCTAATAGATCATCATATGTGAATAGGTATATTGCAGTCCCAATAATATTACTTACATACGTGTCGAATTGATAATCTCCTTTTTTTTGAAGTCGATTAAAAAAGCCATCTCTCACAATACCTTAACCTGAAATAGCTTCTTAGACCCTGATGTTTGAATTAATATCAGTCAGTTTTCCTTTTTAGCCTAATATGGTCTATACATGTGTTTTTGCAGAGATCTACAGTTATTCGGTGACTGTGAGCTGGCGGTAATGGGCGCGTCTCGCGAGGAGTACGAGGCTCACGCGAAGCTTGTTCGAGCCGAGTACTCCACACTCAGTGCTAAAAACTACGTGGAATTAAGGATCAAGGTACACCATAAACCATAACTAACACTTACCAAGTGATTATGCAGGCGAAGGTGGTAAGCTCATGATCATCCCAGTTCCATTGAGATAAACAAAATGATTTGAATTTTACGGGCAGTGTAGGATAGTTACTGTGTCTGACTAGCCACTAGCTTGATACAAATCATTTTCGAAATTTCCATACTTATCCCATGGTCTCGTAACCATACTATTGTATGCTATCCGAAGCAAACAGGCTATCATTTTTGATTGTATCGTAATTAACTCAACTAACCTCTTTCCATTCAAAGATTGAACAAACTACTTCGCTCTCTTTGATTACTAATCTTTATATTTCTTATGTTACAGGTACTGAATCAACTCTCCCAAATTCCAAAACTCTTCCACACGTACGAGTTTGAATGCTTTGAAACGACAGCGAGGGAAAACATTGAACGAGAGATAAACACGCTGAGGGAACACTTGCTCACGGGCAGAAGGGATTAGACCTGACGCATCTGAGAATTTATTTATTCTTTGGAATTTTAAGTGATGCGATTACGCCGACGCGCTTCCGGTAGAGTGCGATGCAAGAGACTTGAAGAGTGAGATGGAAAGGTTTTTTTGCGGTTTTTTTTGTAACTGATACGTCATGCAGCAAATATTGTTGCCATTTAATAAATTTTTTTTTAATCATTGACCAAAATAAAAGGTGCACCGTAAATGTAATTGTAATCTGAAATGTCATCAAACCGTAATATTTTCTACTGATCGTTAATTTATTTGATCTAAGACTTTATTTCCGAGAAAATTAACTTATATACGACCATGATTAATAGCTCCGATTTTGGCCACGCGCATATTTAGTGCGTACTAGTTAAGTACCTAACAATTTTATAAAATAAAAGCGATATTTTACGCTTATCAAATCAAAATCATAGAACAAGTTCAGGGGGCCTACCACAAGCTCTTAAAACAAGGTTAAAATAACCTTATTTGTTAAAGAAAGACAAAAGTCAAATATGGTTCTTTTAACCTTGTTTTAAGAGCTTGTGGTTCGCCCTCAGTTTGGCGATTTGTATCGTATCGGATTACAATGGCACAGTAGGTATATGCATGAAATTAAATAACACTATATCATTCGATCATCAATCGTTAGCTAAGCGTGAGAAATCATTATTACATATTATTTTATAATCATTGATATTATTATAGATAAACATTATTTATTTTAAATCAAGTACTCATAATAGGTAACGCTAGTCAAAGAAAACATTCCAGCGTGGCTTATGAAACAATCCATATTATAAAGGCTATAGCAATATTGGAATTGAACTAAGTAATAAGATATCACCAATATTAGACATATTTAATCATAAATACCACGATACAGTTGCCCTGATTCTGTTGTTTACAACTAAACTAATTTTAGTTTCACTATGTCTCTTTAACAATCATGAACATAAGATAAGGATGTAAGAAATGTAGTCCTGTCATATTAGTCCAATGCTTGTTTTCAATATAAATTAAGTCGCCATCTATCGCGGTTACGTCTAAATACCCGCAAATGAAGACGGCAAAGACTAATTTAACAGCTTTGAATATGTTCTATCCATTTTGAGTAATGTTTGTAAGAAAGAGATGTGATGCGACTAAAATTAGTTTAGTGCGATTTACAACAGATTCGGCAGCAATATCTCTTAATATACTAATAATAACACAACATAGACGTATAAATCTGGGCGGAGAGTCGCCTTATGCGAATGTGAAGCCAACCAAGTATGCCGACCCGTCTTGCAGTTGTCATTCATTTGCGGTTGCATTGATGCCTCGACACTGACAAAAACGCTCAGTGTCACTTGTGCCAGTTCTGTTTTTACACATACGTAGGAAATATTGTTTTTCACTTTCGTGACTACGCCGTATTTTTTGTTACACAACTGTATAAGGATATTTATTATTGTATATGCTATTATTCATTACAGTATATCATATAAGACTTAAAATACTGCAACTTGTAGTAGTAACTAACCATATTATCTACAGCAAGCACTGCATTTAGATTTAAGAATAGCAAACAGATATTTAGACAGTTAATTAGAAAACTCGATACTCGGTTGTACAAGTCAAAACTTATACGAGGTATTTTGGGGTTCAGAGGAATCTGTATTTGTTTATTTTTAGTCAACATCTAAAAAAGATTATACTTAGGAACTTTTCAAAGCTCAATGTAAAAGTATGTGTACAAATATAAACATTATTAAAAACATTTTAAAATGTATAATTCGTGTTGCATACAATATTTTGATACAGAGTACATACCTACGTAAATACTTTTTGTAAAAAAAATCTTGACACCGTATCGATATATTTTATCGACGTTTTCGCAACACTATTAGTAACTGTATATTTTCAATTATCTCGCCCTCTTTCTTTCATATTGTACTAAAAGATGATAGAGGATTGAAAAAAGAAATGACATGTTGTGTGAGTGTACGTGACTCCATCTGCTAGTTAGCAACAAGCTATTCTTTGCTTATTTCCACTTCGAACTTATTATAGTTATTCTTATAACACGTCTATTTATTACCATTTTAGCTAATTCTTATTTTATTAGATATAGGTGCCTAAATCACAAGTAAAGAAGTTCATTCAAATTGTGATTATCAATAAAATAAAATATTATTCTGTTTTCTAATGTTTTTAATTTACAATGGCCCTGATTCTGTTGTTCACAACTAAACTAATTTTAATGTCACTATGTCTCTTTCTAACAAAGAACATAAGAAAAGGATGTAAAAAATTTTGTCCTGTCAAATTAGTCCAATGCTTGTTTTCAATGTAAATTTAGTCGCCATCCTATCGTGGTTACGCCTAAATACACGCAAAATAAGACGGCAAAGATTAATTTTACAACTTAAAATATGTTCTATTCTTTTTCAATAATATTCGTAAGAAAGAGATGAGATGTGACTAAAATTAGTTTAGTGCGATTTACAACAGAATCGGCACCAATATCTACTTATCCATACCAAATTACTTATTAAGGAGGCTTTTGATCAACAGCAATTATCTCATTGAATAAATAAATTATGGAATTTTTGGCGGGAACATTCAGTGTGACGTTGCGTTTTCGTTTTTATTTTCATAAATTCGTGTATTTTGAGTTTTATTGCATATTATCGGTGGTATTTTATCCAATAAAGATCAATCCATGTGCACCAGTGAAGTGAAATGAAATGAATTATATGTATCGTGACTTTTCAAGTTGTCTCAAAAAGTCCGTGAAGAGTTTTACAATAACCACCATTGTAATAAAACCATATTCTACTACTCTAAGGATTGTTCCTCGATGGGAATAAATAAATGAATCGAATCGATTTCGACATCCCTAGTCTGTGTCTATGCTATACCCCCAATCCTTAATCTAAGCCCCTTATTCATAATCGCTTTTTAACTAAATCAGTGTAATGGTGTGCCCCGTCCACGTCTCACTCTTTCGATCACCAAATGTCACCTGTCAGATAAAGACTTCGGAATTTTAGCTAATCAACGTTTGATAACTTTATTATGAATAAGGGGGTTATACTATAAAAGCCGAAACGCACCATCCGACGGTCGGACTCCTAGGAGGCGGGGCGTCCTGCCATCGGAGCGTGCGTAGCGCGGCAGAACCTTAGATTAAGGATATGCTTATGTATCACTGACCTCTATTATACAAGTACGCTGGACAGTATATCATCGACCTTTTATTGAAGCCATTTGATTTTCGCCATTTTGGCGCTGATAGCAATCGTGAGCGTCCACGGAACTAATAGTAGAGACGGGACATTTTAGTGTCTATATCGATAAAAAACGATTTTTCTTTTTTATTTATCGACATAATTTATTCCTGTGATTTCGTCCGCGTAATCTTTAGATATTGTAGTCCCTAGACTAATAAATAAATAACCCTTACTTTCGTATTAATAATATTACAGGCATACTTAGCGCATAAGTGAGTAGGTTCCTGTGGTAGTGGAGCGGTGCGGGAGGGGGTGATATTTGAATTTTGACATAATTACTGTCTCGCTATACACGATACATTTTTAATTCTCTTTTGTCATTTGACATAATGAAGACACCCTCCGCACCGCTCCACTACCACAGAAACCATATATGTCTGTAGAAGCAATTAGGAGGAATCAGTCCAACAGCTAACAAATGGTTAGTTTTGCCTAAAAATGTTTATTATATGTATAGTATACTAGCTGTCCCTCGCGGTTTCACCCGTGTTCCCGGGATAAAAAGTAGCCTATGTCCTTCTCGATACTATCTGCATGCACAATTTATCGTGATTGGTTCAGCGATTAAGGTGTGAATGCGTAGTTAGTTAACAAGCAAACAAACAGTGTTACTTTCGCATTTATAATAAAAGTATATACAGTATTACCCAACTTATATGGCTCGTCGTGAATCTTCGTTCGCACAGAAAAGAAAGTATGGCCCCGAAGATTAACGAAAGAATGCTTAAAACTTACAATCAACCATAGATCACTACCATAAGGTTCATGTATTATGTTATTGCAGCTGTTAGTTCGGTCTCACTCGCAAGTCACGCCCCTCCGCACGGCGCGAGCTAACATGACGGCAGCTGTAGGCCAATAGCGTTTCCCGCGCTTTGAAAATGTATCTTCTGCGCAGGCATATCGGTAAGCCATATTAATTGGGTACCTACTACTGTACTATATATAGTAAGGAAGTATGGATGTTATAATAGTATGACAAAAAAAATATCATGAATTGAGGCTTGGGCACCGGCTTAGGTACGGATTAAACACTCATTCGTTAAATGTTCCTGTAGATCACTTGGAAAGGTACTACTAAAAAAACACAAAGAATTACTTTAATTTATTTTTAATCGACTTCAAAACAAGAGATTATCAAGCTCTTTCACGCGTGCACTTTGCTGGCTCCCTACAAATTATATGTGTCCCTTTCTCAGACCCCTTCAGGGGCCGTAACGCCACAGTATGTGACTTCGCGTCGAGCTGATCTTGAGCTAGATGTGCCTTATTCCTCATATGTTCACCTGATTGTGTGCCAAGTGTGCGCTAACTCGCGCAGTTCGTCGAAATTTTCTTAGGTCCGTATGAGATCTTGGTGATAGACTGGTCCTGGTACTTCTCTTTTTATCTGGTCAAGCATCTTCGACCTAGCGTTCGCGTATTGGTCGTCACGTCGCCGAGTCGCACAGCGCTATGCTGATAAAGAAATAACATATATAATAGCATGCCATGACAATAAAATTGAAGTTGCTAAGTTCAACGGTTATTGTTTAAACGTACCAATTTTTTTAATAATTTTAGATAAAAGTATCAGTGAACAATACGTAACCCAACAAAATATAACGGGGCGTAATAAAAAAAAACGCTCATCGAATCTTTTATCCAAAAACATATTTTAGATTATCAAGTCTGATGGTTGACTACACTAATTTTGTAAGACACATTAAACTCGCAAGAAAAGTATCGACCCACTATCGATATGAAACATTACAGCCCTATTTCTTTGTTTACATTATATATTTATTGAAAATGGAGTTCCTATTTTACCTAAATATTAATAAAAACATTTACTATTCAAAACTAAATAGTAATAACGGCTAAGTTGTACATTGACGCCCAACGATTTGGGAGCTCATTTTTTTTTTACAGGAAGGTTATATTATTAGAAGGCTCTACACAAAGTTTCAAATTGCGGAAGCAACTGGTTTAAGAGAAAAAAAAAAACAAAATCGTGAAAAACTATGCAATATTTTGTCACTATCGTCATTTTGACACACCACTGTCACGTTTCGTTTCATGTAAGGAACACTAAAATGTATAATTTTTTTTTTAAGTCTTTGATTACGTAAAAAAAAACATACCTATTTACTTAGGTATTTTTCATGTCAATTTTTATCATTTTACATATAATAATCTACTTTTAATTAGTACTTTTACCAAAAACATGTAAATAGTGTGTAAATAGTATTTACCGACATAGTGAAACCGAACGTAATAGCCGGCGAGCGCTAGTTACAAGTTTATGCACATTAAAAGGATAATAAAAAACAAACTGATTGGTTAGGTTAGGTTTGAACTTTGTAAATACCGCGCGCGAGCCGAGCGAGCGCAGCGAGCGGTGCCGCGGCAGCGGCCGGCGAGCGCTAGATAGAAGTTTATGCAAAATAAAAAGGATCTACAGGTCCAAGCAGCAATTGACCCCCCCCCCAATTGACCTCAGACCCAAAAGGTGAATGAACCTTTTTCTCTCCTAGACCACTAAGACCACCAGACACCGTGAAATGGGGGGGGGCGTAAAATGGGGGGGGGGGGAATGGGGGGGTCAAAATTTGGATTAAACTTCCCCCATTTTTAGGAATATTCTCCCCATAATCCGATGTTAGCACAAGAAAATTCGACATTTTTGTGAAAAATTAAAATCATCATATCTCAAAAAGGGGGAGGGGGCGCAACTTTTCCTTCACAGGGGGGGTTCTAGACCTCCCCCCTCACCCCCTCCCCACCCTCCCCCCCCTTAAATCGATGGGCGTCAATGTACATTCCTACCGTAATAACAGCTTTAGACAAGCAATTAAACAAATTTAAAGCCATGAAATTCACTTACTTGTGATAGGTTATCCCGCTGCATTTTTGATAGTAAGTTTTACAAAATACGCAAACTCTCATACCCAAAACGATTTAAACATCACGAAATATAACACGAAATAACTAAAACGTGCACAAAGTAGTTTTATTCGTGATTTTTGCGTAAATCCTTAGAGACGCACATAAACAACACGACGGCCATTTGCAACAAATGTCAATAATAGTACCCGAGACGCTCGAGAGGGGCGCTTTGATTTGGCACAAAAAACAGCTGTCATTTCGAAAGAAATATACAGTCCAGCGTACTTGTATAATAGAGGTCAGTGTTATGTATACTCAAAGGGATATGCGGGCAGGACCGACATAATTATTATTAATACTGGTTGGCTCGCCCTTGGATTGGTAGGTAAGTAGGAATCCGACGACGAACGGTCGGAAGGTTCGTTACGGCTTTATTGTCTATGAAAAGTGTCGCCAACTTAGCTCTTTTAGAGCTATACGTAGCTCTTTTTCAACATTGTCAGATCAATAAAAATATTTAGCTCTATATAGCTCTCTTTTTATTGAATTTTAGCTCTATTTTTTTAGGTTTGAAAATTAACTAAACACAAAATCGGCCCGTAAATAGGAATACTAGCTGTCCCCCGCGGTTTCACCCAGCGTTCCCGGGATAAAAAGTAGCCTATGCCCTTCTCCATACCATCTCGCAGGAAACATCTGATGTAATAAATTTAAGTTTGTTTATGAAAAGAGTAATTGCTGAGTTTATTGCCGGCTCTTCTCAGCAAAAGCAACCTTCCGAAATGTGCATCAGAGTATTAGAGTTTGACTATTTATAAGTACCTGTGAAGGCCTATTTGAATGAATAAATTTCATTTAATTTTATAGGCATCTGCATGCAAAATTTTATGATGATCCGTTGAATAGTTGAGGTGTGAAGGCGTAACAAACAAACAAACTCACTTTCGCATTTATAATATTAAGGAAGATTGGAGATATATATAAGTTAGGATTAGGATACGGGCCGATATTGTGTTAGTTTTGATATTCTGTGGTTTTGTGTACAAAATATTGATGGTATAGAACTAAGGTACAGTAAAGTAGCTTCAAGTAAGCCATACACTCAAAACTTCCGTATAGAAAAAAGATAAAGATATTTATTTGCGAGAATATGGTAACAAATGGTATGGTATTAATATATATATAGTATCACATATTCTGCCAGTTTTGGCATGCAAAATTTGCAGCGCGCAGGCATGCTTGCTTTAGAAAAAAAATACATAAAATTTCAAATTATATTACTACAAATGTCCTAAATCATAAAATTAAATAAAATGTCGAAATTGTGCGTAAAGTAAATCTATTTTGTTAGAAGCTCTTTAACTGAGTAGAAATTCTTCTCGCCAAGCCATGTTTGAAGCCTGGATTTAAAATATTTAATTGGTAATTTCGTAATGTCATTTGGTAAACTATTATAAATTGTGATGCACATTTCGTAACAGTTATTTAAATACATTGCAGTTTTGGGCACTACAGGGAGAACAAGTCTTTTAGGATTCCTTGTGTTTCTAGGAATGGCTCTCTGAGGCTCGCTTTCGAGGTTGGTTGAAAGAAGTTTAACCTTATAATAATGACAAAACCAAAGTATATTGTAGTTAATGCGGAGTGCGATTTGTTAAGTTAATAAATGATAATTCCGACAACGATGATTTTTGTTAATTTTATGTGAAAATGTGTATTTTATGTATTGGCTCTTTTTTAAAAAAATCTAGCACTTTTTAGTTTTTTTCCATTGATCTGGCACTCTTTTAAAATTAAAGTTGGCAACACAACACTGTCTATGAAAAAAAAAGCAAAGAAAAAAATGGCACCTGGTTTTTGTCACGCAGTTGAATGAATGTCGATAAAATATCAAGAAAATTGTTCCTTTGTGGTTAATAGTACTCGTGTAGTGTACGAAATCGTTTTATAAAGATAATTATAAGTGCAGGGAAGGCTACAGCAGGTAAACAAACCGGCGGGATGAAGGTCGTTGAACGAGGTTGTTTTGAGGCCACCATCGAGCTACAGGGCGACGGCTACGCACGGTTTGTGAGTACGGCCATCTCATTAAATGTGATGTTCGCAGGCAGCGATGTCGTGGCGAGGCCGGGACGAGCGAAACTCTCGATGGGAAGCGAACGGCGGGTGGAGCGAGTCGAACAGGCGTCGTTCGCCCGTGTGGGAACCGCGGCGGAGCCCCAGCCCCGATCGCCGCTCGCCGCATCCCCGCGAGCGCGAGCGACATCACCGCGACCGCGACCGCGAGCGACACGAGCGGGAACGGGAACGTGACCGGGAACGCGAGCGCGACCGCCGCGACCGATACGAACGCGACTCCGATCGCTACCCTTCCACGGCTGCACCGCGCCGCGAGAGGTACGAGCGCGAGCGCGACCGTGAACGCGACCGAGAGCGCCGTCGGTCGCCCAAACGGTATGACGAAGATCGGGAGGTACCTATGCCTCCGTCCCCGCCGAACATCAGCATCGAGGATAAAAAACACATCTCGCGATCCAGCAGCAGATCTGGAAGTCGCGAGCGCAGTGTCGAGTACGACAAGTACGAGTCTAGAGACAAAAATGAGGATTGTCAGCCGATCAATGCATCTCCGGGGGATTGGTTCTGTAAATGCGGCTTGTATAACTTTAAAAGGCGACAGATCTGCTATAGACGCACCTGCCAGGGCAAGAGGTCTGAGGGGATAGTGTACGGGGGTGACGGTGACCGGTCCAACATATCAGAGAGCGGTGGCATAACTAAACGTCTCCTGTTCAGGCGATTAGATGCTCTAACTACAGAGGAGAAAATTTTAGAAGCCATAAAAGAGAGATGTTCTAAGTCAATTCTAGATTCTATAGCAGGGATAACTATAGGTAGAGAAACCTTAACGGGAGCATCCAAGTGCCTTGCTTATATAAATTTCAATTCCATCGCTGATTCCACGGCTGCTCACACCGAGCTTATGTCCTTACACCCACCTTTAGAGATAGATAACCGGGAGGTGCTTGTGAGCTTCTATAATGAGCCTAAGAAGATGCAGAAGCCACCTAATGCTGATTATTCAGCTTACTATGCTCAGGGTAATTATACGGGGTCGTCACAGGCCCTGTCGGAGGCTGACCGTGTGAATGCAGCTGCAGCGGTTGCTCAGTCTGCAATATCAGCTGCACATGCTCGTAACATGACTTGGACGCCGGTTGCAGTGCCAGTATTTGTTACTAGCACAGTACAAACTACTCCTGCCATAAAAGCCCCCACTGGCGATGGTAAAACAGTATATTCTGCCCCCGATGTAAGAACTTTCATGTATGATGAAACTTCAGGATACTATTATGACCCCGCTACAGGATTATATTATGATGGAAACACTCAATACTTTTTCAACAGTCAATTGAACCAGTACATGTACTGGGATGCAACTAACTGCACTTACATTGCTGCTACTCAAAGTCATCAGAACACAGATCAAGCTAAGCTTCCGAACCCACCCCAAGCAACCTCAGAGAACACAATAGTGAAAGAACCAGAAGAAAAGAAAAAGAAAGATAAGGAGGATAAAGTGAAAGTAGCTAAAAAGATTGCCAAGGACATGGAGCGGTGGGCTCGCACTTTAAATCAAAAGAAAGAGAATGCTCGGAGCAATATTGTGATGGAACAACCTTTAGATACGTCAGCGAGCAAGGGATCTGCGGATATTGGCTTTTCGGTACTAGGAGCGGGACCTTCATTGACCCATGTGAGGGAATTGTCACCACCACCAATGGCAGGAGGCGACGACTTCCTCATAAAGAAGGTTCCAGAACCAGTGATTGATAATGACGATGGTATAATAGACTGGGCAAAGCTGACCTGCCTTCTTTGCAAACGGCGCTTCCCCTCAGCTGAAGTACTAAACAAACACAAGACCTTATCAGACCTACATAAACAAAACTTGGTGGAGTTTCGAAAAAAGAACGAATTATTACCACAGACGAATGGGTATAGAGATAGGGCTGCAGAACGCCGCTTGAAGTTTGGAGAAGATGAAACGCCAATCAGGAAGCGTTACGAGCCTCCTGAAGCGATGCCTCCGCCAGTCATGTCGCACCCTCCACCGTCAGTCGTCGACACGATTGGTGGGAAAATGCTGCAGAAAATGGGCTGGTCTGAAGGCCGTGGCTTAGGTAAAGAGGAGCAAGGTAGAATAGCCCCTATTGAGGCGGAACAAAGGCCAGGATTGGCTGGACTGGGACAGAAACGTGGCATTTACACACCAACCCCCGGGGAGACGTACAGAGACACAGTAAAGAAGTTGATGATCGCCAGATATAAGGAAGTTGTCGGCCAGGAAGATACCTAGGTGGGTTTACTCTTTGATTATTTGTTTACTTATGAGTTCTCTTGCAGGTTCCGGGATCCAGGTCAGTTCAACTTGCTAAACTGGTTTTATTATCTATGGTCAAAGTAACAAAATATTAGAAAGTATGGCCTAGATACTGTCTGGCCGCTGCTTATACATTTGATGTGGTATAATAAGTATTTGTTTAAGTTTAGGTCATGGAATACTAAATAATACAATGTCAGTCCCTTCCTTGCCATTCATTCTATTCCTATTTTATTTGCTAAGGGGTTAAATACCAGGATACCCTTCCTTAGTGCACCGCTAAGGTACATTTTTTCAAGCTTTCAAATCTCTTTAGTTTATGTTGTGCTTTGTCTATCAGTTGGTCAGTATAACACAATGGTTCCCAACCTGTGGTCCGTGGGATCCAAAATATGGTCTGCGTACGATTTCAAGGGTGATGCATTACAGAGAAATCGAGGAAGACCTCATTGAAATTTAAAAATGATAGAAAATTATTGAAACGCGTTTGAATCTCATCCACATGTTACATTAGGATTGAATTACTAAATTTTGGTTATTAAGAAATAATAAAAAACACTGTTTTTTTTAAATTTTTATCTCTATTTCTATTTAAAAAAAGATATAACGTACTTAAACACTTGCTTGATAAAGTTAAATTTTAAAAATATATCAGCTTTTGATCACAAACTTTTTTTGATCTGTGTATGTTGAAGATGCAAGTGGTCCCTGCTAATAACAAAGAAATCTAAGTGGTCCCTGGTCAAGAAAAGGTTGGGAACCACTGGTATAACAGTTTCATTATGTAGATTGAAAGAATAATGCACACAGAAATCACACTATAAAAGGTTGCATTGATAGTTGCCTATTATACTTAATATTACCTAATCCTATTGGGCTTAATAATTGTCATGATAATATTAAAATCTTTATGATTATGATTTTCTAACATCAACTCCTGTTCCAGTCCATCAGTGCCCTCTTCCCAATGCAAAAGGTTTCCCTTCTTTACATAATATTATTTATTATGGCATGGTGAAAATAAAATAATACATTAGGACTTTCTGAGTAACAAAACGTAGCTTCATATACTGTTACATAATAAATCATGTCGTATGTTTAACGTGTATTTTTTTCAGTTTAACTTTTGTATTGTTTTGTCCCCTCTCATTAAGCGAACAGTCAAGCAATTGGATTTGTCACGCAAAACTAAGCCTACCTCAATGGATATAAAGGTCATTTTGCAAAGGTTGTGGAAACATTGGCATTACTATTTTTGTCTAATGGTTTGATTCTTATTTCACTACAATAGATGTGGCTGCGAGAAAGCTCCCCCTATGTATGGACCACACTCAGAAATGCCCCTCGTCTACTTGGTAAGTATTTCTCATGTTGAATATGTATTTGTATGCATAATAATGTTTTATTCACAGGTTTAAGACAGGTAAATGTATGCGACACTTGATTTGACTGCAAGCTGTTGGATGGTACCAAAAAATCAAATTGAACAAGTGTTTCAAGATTGTATTTACGTGATGTCTCTTTCAGCAATTTTCTATGTTTATGGAAGTCAATACTTTTAGCAGCATAATAACGCCTATAATTTCATGTCAAATCAAACTGCAGTGTGCACCAACAAATTGAGTACTTAAACCTATAGACATAAAGTTGATATTGTTTTGAGTTATATGTACCCCTTAACATTATGCTGTTGAGATGAATATACCTTTGTTATGCTAAAAGTGTCGATATCCTGATAAAATCCGAGTTCCAAGTATTATAGCCAAGAAGATGCAGTTTACAAACGGACAGTAACAATTAAAGACAGAACCAAGCCGTGATAGACTGTGATGTATTTGTGGTGATAATACGAAAAAAAAACGGTGTGCGTGCGTTTGCGTCTTACTTACGAATATGATCATTTACGTTACAGACGAGGGCCAGCCAGCCGGTCACCGTGCCAAACAAAATGTGTAACAAAAATATTTATACTCATAGTTTTAAGGTAGATTTTACTCTGAAGGCACCTTATACAGGGTGTTTTTTTGGTCAACGACAAGCGACCCAGGAGCGGTAGTACAAAAAATACATTTTCCAAAAATGGACTTAATTCCATTAAATACTGTAAATGCGTTGAGGAATACCTTATTCAATTAATAAAATTACCGCAAAGTATGGTCACTAGCCACGTGCACTGACTAGAGCTAGGCGCAAGCCGCCATTGCCCCACCCCTTTACTCCCTCGCACTCCCGTTGAGTATTAAGTCTATATTTAAGCTTATTACATGATTTTCAAAATAATATTATTTTCATTTTTAATATTATAAAAAAATAAAGTATTTTTTTAGCACCAGTATCAGTTGTGTTATCGACCCTGAGTCGCTCGTCGCTGACCAAAACAACAACCTGTATAATTAAAAAAAAAACATTCTATTTGCTAAAAATTATATACTTAACGTTAGACAGAAAATCGAGTATTGTTATTCATGTCTTACACACTTATCTATTTAATTTATAAAAATCTTACTCCTCAGATTGCTAAAGTAAAATATGTTTTTGAGAAGTAAACAAAACTTTAATGATTCTAAATTAGGTCTTATGGATATTATTATAGATATGTTTATTTCTTTTTTATGTTTAATAATGTACATATTTTGTAAATATAGTGTAGGAGCATATTTTTTGCATTTATTTAGTTAGAATGTACTTAGTTAAAATAAATTTTATAATTAAAGTTTGATGATAAATTATTAGAATAATAGTTAAATTTGCTTCCTTTTTAACACATAATTGTAAATGTGTAGCTTAAAAACATGAACAAAAGTCAATTTTGTTCATATTATTGATGAGATTTAACTAAATCTGACTTATTATCGGAATAAATAGGCCTTAAATAATTAGGTAGCTATTATTATATCCCTTAGTAGGATGATTTCCTTTCAACAGTTATGAATTAGGAAATTATTAGTTCTAACAGTAGAATTATGAATAAGTCCACCCTAAACTTAATGTAGTATAAATTAAATTTAAACAAATGAGTATTGTAATTTACACAATTTTATTACTGTTGTGTATTTTAGCTTTGATTTAAATTTTTTAATTGTTTCCGAACTTAATCAAACTGTTCATGTTAAACCTATTTAACATGAACAGTTTGATTAAGTTCGGAACCTATCACGACCTATCGTGATAGGTTTAATCGTTGCTCCATTAGGAAGTAAGTTTTTACTGAGCACTGAAAAATTAAAATAAATAATTGTATATTATTGCTATTGCTGTTTTTTTATAACCTAATAAACTTTTTAGTACAGCGCCATCTCTCGAACACTACACTAAGAAAGTTTCGGGTGTACAGAAAAAAAGTTCGCAATTTATATTATTTTTATATTACGTACGAGATAATTTTAATATATGACTTTACAATTCGTATATTTTGTAGGGTTCCATACCCGATGGCTGCCAAGCGAGACCCTATTACTAAGACTCCGCTGTCCGTCCGTCAGTGGGATGTATCTCATGAACGGTAATAGGTAGACAGCTGAAATTTTCAGAGTATATTTCTATGGCCGCTAAAACATGAAATAAAATTAAAGGGGGTACAACAATGCAAGAAACGTAGCGTTTTTCTTTTTTCATAGCAAGGTTGAGTTATTTAACATTGTACGGAATCCTCCGTGTGCGAGTCTGACTCGCACTTGGCCGGTTTATTTATAGTTGGGAAGCTGAGCTGTACTAAATAATAGCATTTAATTTTGTAGTCAGTTGGGAAGTAATTTCAGTACAGCGCCATCTATTGAGATGTTTGGAGAACTTGTAGGTATTCACTACAAAAAAGAATGGTCACAATTTTAATTATTTTATTATAGCTTAAAATTATGTACTTTGCTGAGATAATTTCAAGATCCTCGATACGTTGTGTATCCGTAGGGGCTGAGAAGAAGTGGGATGTGGTAGTGCTGTCCTTCTTTCACGTTGAATGTTATCTGTAAAGCGGATAAATATTTTGTGAACACTAGTAATGTCAGGTATCTACTCTTATTTATATATACGTATAACTATAGTAGCTGTCTGTACCCTTGATATTGCCACAGAATAAATAATAGTACTAACGTAGTATTGCTATGTTCATAATATGCCATAAGGCATAAGTTTTTCTTCATGGTAGTGCCATCTATGGCAAGAAGGCTGAACTATTTGAATATAAACAATAATTTATGATAATTCGAAAACTTGAAAGTTATTTTAAACAATAAGTAGGTAGTTTCATACCTAAAATATTTGATTTATCTACATAGCAACGAAATAATTAACAAATCAGATGTGTTAAGAGTCGAATGTCATGGGTCAAGCTCTTGACTAAAATTATTAATCTTACCTATTTAACGTCGACGTATAAATAAAACATATTTAGAATCTTCCTATAAATAAGAAAACACCAGCAAAATTGTTAGTCGTACAGATAAGTAAATAGCCTAGCCTATATCTGAGCCTATTAACTCTGTGGTCAAAAAATAATTTATTAAGAGGACTCAATTCGTCATACTTTTCATACAAAACCATGGCGTTGTTAAACATTTTTCGTTAGATGTCTTGAACAAATTAGTATCTTGTGCGCTATATCTAGCCGTGTATCTAGGCGTAATTTAAAAAAAGTGTGAAACAAATTCAGTCAAAGCCTCCGAAAAACAGCGATTTTGCCTGAACTTTGGCCATATCTAATGTACCTATAAATTATAAAAGTAACGAAATAATTTAGATACCAGGCTTGCAAATGTAATGGAGATTCTAAATAACTAACTTTTTTTTCACAAACTTGTAAGATTTTTTCACAAGAAGTATACTCCTGGAACAAGTTTTATGAATGCGAAATCATGAATGACGTCCTAGCGAAGCGGCCGCGAGTGATCAGCGGAATTTACCGACTGATAACCGACGGCCCTGATGCTGTCTCTCTTTTTTCGCAGTCAAACATTACGTTGGATGAAACAACAAGCTTTTAGACTACGCTTGCGTTGAAGTTGCGCCGGCCACAGAGGGCCACCTTAATTACAAGATTTATTAGGTACTTAGTTTACTACCTAAGTATTTAGTTTATATTATTAAAACGTTATATCACGTACCTCGACATAAGGGTATAAGGTCTCCTTATCTGAACTCTTGTAGTAATCTCCAATTTTGAACGTCAATTTATAAGTTCCCTCCGACATAGAATCTTTAGAGAACGGGAACTGTATTCTACCGTCGCCGTTCGTCACAGAACTGTGCCATAGCGTCCAGGAACTGTCCTTCTGCTTGTAAAGTTCTACAAATAAGCCTGCAGCTGGCTGGCCGGAGGATGTGTCTAGTACGTGAGATGAAAGAATCGGTCGCGACATGTTCACTTGGCGACTGGTGGCGCGTGTCTGAGATAAATGCGCACTCGTGATAGTAGCTACCATAGATTTAAGAGATGGCTAGATACCGCATTGTGTTGGCAAGTAGAGGTGCAATGCTGCGTTTTACCTTTACAGGTCTGCCAGTGGATGTCGTGTCTTTGAAATTAAACCCTCTTATTACGTGAGAAGGTCTAGCAAAACCCAGGTTTCAAATATATTTGTCACTTATTAACGTACAATTATACGACAGTACTATTATCTATTTTGTGACCGGGACTACTTAATGGGTTTTACTAGACTTGACTTTATTAGACCATCTTATGTGAGTAAGTAATTTATAAATGTTTAATTGCGAAGTTTGTGATCAGATGACCGTGTGTGTTGTCATTATAAACTACTAAAGTAGGTGATAATGAGGTGGTTTCATTCATTTCATTGTCATATTGTCATAGTCATATCTAGCATATTCTAGATCTGTGGTCGCTATCATTTATTTATTGTACGATTCTCTTTCGGTAAATTGTGTGATCACTAGGCAGGGTATGTCATTAGGGTCATTTTAGATGCGTTCTGCTTATTTGTTATAAACACCTACCTACTCATTGTAATTGTATAAGTTAACACAGTGTTCATATTGTTTGATAAACTTACGTAGGTAGGTTGCTAAGCACTTTTTGCGTCTAGGTATATTACCTACCTACATTTGTTATAATCGAAATGTAGGTTACTAGTTACCTAACTTAGGTATTATTTAATAAGATTTTTTCCATCAAAATTAGACATTTGGTAGGTACCCATATATCGTAGGATTTGTTATGTCCTTATCTCAATGTATTATAATAAAAAGAGGTAGATATCGCATTAACGCACGCTAATTGTTGCAGACAAATTCAGACAATTGTCGTAATTTTGCTTAGCGGCTACATATAGCTATCTCTTTCTGTACCATGCGTTCCGTATTATCTATCGCATTCACCTAATTCAACAATAACTGAACGCCGCTTAGTATGAGGGTAGCATATCTCTATTATAATACCTATCATTGCCTTATCTAATACCTACCTACCTAATCAGTGGTATAGAAAAACAAAAAAAAAAAATATAAACAGCCAATTTATTCCATATTATCAGAGTTCTCTATATTCTTCCTAACATATGTGTTCTTGATGTACAAATCTGGATGTAGCACGTCCCTCCTTGCCACTTGCTCCAGCACATTTTGATCGACGACCACGTTGGGGCCAGCTTTCATCAACTTTCCTTTAAGCCTGTCAGAATTATAACCAAACACGTTAATATCGGGTTCTCCGTGCTTCATGTAATCTATCCGCCAGACCGGCGGGTCAGCAGGCTCCATCTTATAATTCAAATGCTTCTTAGGCATCATGTCCAACATCTCAACCGACATTGATAACTTCTCATCTGTATTATCTCCGAAATCTTGTCTCCCTTTCTTCATATTCTTATCCTTATACTTAATTTTATGCGGATAGAACTTCCTAATCCGCTTCCTGCCGTTGTTGAGCGTTCGTTTCGATTCCTTGTTAATCTTCTTTACTATAGTCTTCTCTCCCGACTGAAGTTTGATCGATTGTATGTTCTTCTTCGGTTTTTTCTTCCCGAGACTCTTCTTTCCTGCGTCGTAGAATCCATTTTCGCTTACCTCCAGATAGTGCGAGAGGTCCTCGTTGTTTATTATTGGGAATAAAGTTAAATGGTAACTGGGGGACGTTGTCGTCTTCTCCATGGTAAGTTTCTTCTGGCTTATTTGCTGTATGGACTTCTGTATGAGCTTCCTCAGTGTCTGATCGCGTGTGATCATCTCGCAGGGTATCGAGGGGAAGTTCCTGCATAGGACACTCTGCATTAAGTTCATTACGTTCGGTTTGGGCGTGTTACTAATCGATTCAAGAGATAAGTTGTTGTCTTGCTGGAAGTGCGACACCATTTTGGACATTAAGGCGTTGTTCCTCATGATCATTGCGTGTGATGCCTTCATGCAGATGATCAGCAGCGTCAGTTTGAAGAGACGGCCCATCTTAGGGTTTAGAGGATCTGAAACGATTGTATTTATTACTTAAAGTGTCTTGACTGTGTCATTTACGAATCTTTACGCAGTTTAAACATATTTTTTTAATTAAATGTTAGGTAAGTACCTCTTCCTCTGGCAAATAGTGTTGCTTACTAGTTGTTTCTACCGCGTCTCGATCATAACTGACCGCTGGTCTTAGAAAAGTTCCCAGAGCAGATTGTTAGGTAACAAGTAATGTTAGTAAACGGTTGCGTGTTTTATGTGAACGTCCGGTGTTTATTACCTTTGTTTTTAGCACGTGACGTTACTAGTTCATGAGAAATTAAGAACTAGCAGCAGCCGCCATTGTTATTGTATCTTCATAACGCGAAAGAAACGCGGGCGGTTAGTAGGACGGCAATCATTTTAGGTTACGTAGTTTATTGACAGAGAATGAAGATGTGATTTTTTATATGGCAAAATAAATACATTAACAGCCAGCAGATAGCCATTTCACCTGATCTTCCTAACCGCCACAACAACACGCTATGCCTTCACAACCTTACCACGGACAGGGCCGCCGTAAGCGGGCGTGCAAAGCGTGCACCGCACGCGGGCGACACGCCCAAGGGGCGGCAAATCGAGCGACTCATACCTAATTCAAGTCATTGTACCCCTGCCCGGTCGACTCCTACGCAGAGGGTGCGCATAGAATACCAACTTGGGGCGCCTAGCCCGCAGCGGGATAGCCGGCGCGTGAGTTGCGCGACCAATAGACATTTTGAGTAATCATTAAGTATCCTTTTTTTGACGAAACTCAGAGTCGTAGGGTGGCATAATCGGTATTGCACGCGGGCGACGAAACAGCTAGCGACGGGCCTGACCACAGAGTAAGGTCCTAACGCTGGTCCCCACATACTGCCAGCACAGCGCCTCCTCACGCAGCTCTGACGACCTTACCGCAGGAGCATTACCACATTATCATTATTTGGTCATGTTCGGTAGAGGTACCTTTCTATTCGATTTGCTTCGAATTTCGACCTAAGTAGATCCCACTATCCTACCACCTCTCTTATTTGTAATATTAATATCCTGGGACATCTAGGACATTCCTCACACACGGTTATTTGATCTCAAACTAAGCAGTGCTTTTACTGTGGAAATCCTATAACTGATTAGGTATACCTACTACTTTTTGTTTGTAAATACATAATTACACCCAGACTCAGGACATACAAACATGTTCATGCACACAAATGCATGTCCTATGTGGGAATCGAACCCACGACCAACCTACCACACCAACCGGCCCGTCAATATTGGTAGAATATGATTGTAGGGTCCTTTCGCCGGTATCGCGACCACCTTCAGTAGGCGACCATTTGACATACTACTTTTCTTTAAATCAAGATAATAGTATTTGTAGAGGTAACATAAATAAAAAATAAATCTAACGTGCTTTATAAATAATTATGAAATAAGAATTAACACAGTTTGAAACAAATGGGTTAACCCAGAGCCGAAAAAATATTGCTCAGTGCGCGTCTTGATTCAGTGGTGAGTGGACGTACCGCAAGTTGGAAAAAAAATAACACGGCGCGCGGTGCTCAAAGGTAAGTTTTATTACTTATTTCATATTTTACACACAAGTTAGATGTTAAATTGTACAACCGATAAGTTTTGGTTATTATTTTGTTGTATTTTGCTATTTTTAAACTTATTATTAAGATAAAATCAAGTGGCCGGTAACCGAAATGCTTACTTATCAAAAACGTTAGATAGCGACCACGTGGTCGCCAATCGACGAGAATCGCATTATTTTGTTATGATCAATATGATCCTAATACTTCATACAGGACTGTTACAATTTTGAATGTAGCATTGTAAAAGCTTTTCTTTGTAGCTCTTTGGTAAACGACCACCAGTTTCTTTGAAAGAACTTTGTTTAATTTACGTACGAAATTGGGTGCTAAACAGGTGGTCGTAAACCAAAATAATCGAAATAAAGACATTGGTTTCCGGCCACCATAATTTAGTATGAGAAAAATAACGGCCGCTAACAGAAATTGGTACGAAAGTTCATTGAGTATGCGACCAAGTCTGATTTTTAGGGTTCCGTAGTCAACATGGAACCTTTATAGTTTCGCCATGTCCGTCTGTCTGTCTGTCTGTCTGTCCTTCCGTCCGCACTATGTCTCAAAGACTCTTAGTACTAGAAATCTGTAATTGGGCGTGAATATGCAAATGAGTTAGAGGAAGAGGTGTGATACAATCGAGACAAAGGGACCAGATCCTGTAATGGGTATAGAAGCTGTTCCTTTGTGAAGTACCGTCTCACCTTGTTCAGGATACCAAGTTTTTTGGCAACAGTCTTAACCTTTGCCTCGATGGACCATCCGAAATTAAGGTCAGAGGATAAATTGAGACCCAAAAGATCTAGGTTTTTGGATATCGGTACAGATACATCACGAAATGCGGGAGTCAGCTTGAAGGAGCTCCTCTTGGCAGAAAAAAGACAGGCCTGTGTTTTAGAGGCATTGAACTCGACCCTATTGGCGGTACCCCACTCGGCAACAATTTGCAGAGCCGAGTTCAACCTCGTAACCATATCCTCTCTGAGAGACTGTTGTGGCGGATCGGATATATAACTCTCTGTGACAGTGCTGTCATCTGCGTACCCGTAAATTCCGGGTTTCAGGAAGTCGTTAATATGCAGCAAAAAAACGCGTAGCAGAGAGAACAGATCCCTGAGGAACACCAGCCTTGATCGCCTTTACTTCCGACGAGCAGCCATCGATTACCACTCGAATAGACCGTCCACTCAGGAAATCGGAGATCCAGGCGCATAAACTAGAGGGTAGTCCATATGAGGGAAGCTTGCTGAGCAGAATATCATGCCAGACCCTGTCGAAAGCCTTCGAGATGTCCAGTGAAACTGCTAGCGCTTCACCGTGTTTCTCAATGGCCTCGCTGCAGAGGTGGGTGGCTAGCACTAGGAGATCTCCTGTAGATCGATCAGGACGAAAGCCGAATTGTCGATCACTCAGGAGATCATTGTTTTCCAGGTAGCCAAGAAGTTTGGCGTTCAATACACGCTCCATAATCTTGATGAGTATGGAGGTGATTGCGATAGGTCTATAGTTCGACGGATCTGTACGGCTACCCTTTTTGGGTATAGGTTGGACGTTTGCAAGTTTCCAGGATTTAGGGACACGTCTTGTTTTCAAAGAGTCTTAATAGGCGTGTGAGAATAGGAGACAACTCAGGGGCACAGGTCTTCAATACTACCGCCGGGATCTCGTCGGGGCCACTAGCCTTACTCTTTGAGAACCTCTTTTTGGTGAATGCGGACATCCGACATTTCGGAGCCGCAGTGAGGAATACAAGGTGGAGGTTGGCTGGTGGTGTCTAGGAAAGCGTTGCTAGCGAAAAATATGGCAATGTTGGATACTGGGGCTTTCAGCAAACATTTGTTTATACCTGATCCACCACAACGAGCAAATATTGATGTTGATAATTTTTTAAATGTTATATTACTTAATATTTAGGATATTGTTTAATTCTATTACAACTATTACTAAGTTCCTACGAAATGTAAGATTGTTATTTTTTAATTAAAAGAAGACATTACACCAAATGATTACCATATTTGTTTTTATTAAGAGGCAAAAATTAAAATATTTTTAAAGCGATTATAATTGTTTTAATGGCAAATTTTTCATATTAAAATAGCGGTCGCAAACCAGGTCACTGGTGGTCACAAACTGATAAAAATGGTCGTTGTTTGATATTTGGGAGATTGGTATTCCAATAAAGTCTATGACTGTTTATAAGAAAACAATGTATTATTTCAAGATGAAAACTCACTTTATTCTATATTTTGCACAGCAGACAAAATATCACGCGCACATAAATCGACATATCGGAAGCAAGAGAACGAGTGTTGCCAGTCACAATTTGATCATAGATTTTTGCAGTAAAATGTTGCTATTTAATTCTATATTAAACATTCTCGCCTCTCTCAGCAAGTAGAAAGTTATGCAGATTTACAATTATCAAAACTTATTTTCATTAGTGAATCTAATTTTATACAATGTAAAAAATTTTTTAATTATCTGGCAACAAAATTAACTTATTTATGGGTCTTACATATTCTCCATTTGATGTTTTTACAATTACAGATCTTACCAAATTATCTTTAGCATTTTTATTTACTTTTACAATTCTTCCTAGCGGCCAACAAGCAGGTGGTGTACTTTCGCTTTTAATTAATACAATATCTCCAATTTTCAAATTAGATTGAGCTTGTAGCCACTTGCTTCTTGGTTGCAATTCCGAAACATAGTTATTATAAAACTGTGACCAAAACTTTTGATTAATTTGAGTTATTCTTTTATACATAGTTAATCTATTCTCTGATATATTTATTATGTTGGGTTCTGGTACAACTGTGGTAGAGGAACCAATTAAAAAATGTGCTGGTGTTAAACATACAATATCATTATCTGGCACATCTCTCAAAGGACATAGTGGTCTAGAGTTAAGTACACTCTCTATTTGTACTAAGATAGTATACAATGATTCATATGTCAATTTAACATTACCTAAATGTCTTTTAAGAAGAGCTTTCACAGATTTAATACCTGCTTCATACAATCCGCCCATATGACTGGCTAATGGTACAGTAAATTTCCATTGAATGAAGTTCAAATTACAGTAATCTACTAGCTGACTGTATGAATTATCATTTTTAAACATTTTATATAAATCATTCAAATCGTTATTAGCTCCTTTGAAATTAGTAGCATTATCAGAGTATAAACATTGACAAATACCTCTTCTACTTATTAAACGTTTTAAAGCACTAATGAAAGCTTGAGAAGTCATTTCTGTGACAAGTTCGAGATGTAATGCCTTAGTAGACAAGCAAACAAACAGACATATGTAACCCTTTACATATCTGCAGTTCCTACCCATTGAGTTACGAATATAAATTGCACCACTGAAGTCTACTCCAACATGAGCGAATGGGCGTGTTAATGACACTCTAGGAGCCGGTAGGTCAGCCATTTGCTGCTCACAGGCTTGAGCATTATATCTTAAACAGCGAACACATCTGTGAATAATTTTCTTCACCTCATTGCGACCATTAATGGGCCAATATTTTTGCCTAATATTACTAAGTGTGTTTTGTATACCCGTATGTAACAGACGCAGATGATAGTCTTGTACAATTAAAGATGTGATGTGTTCCTTTTGTGGTAATATTATTGGATGACTTTGATCATAAGATAATAAGATAGAATTTTGAATACGACCTCCCATTCTAATAATATTAAAATCATCAATAAAGGGGTTAAGTTTTCTTAATGGACTTGTTTTAAAAGTATAATTTCTATTTCTTTGTGATGTATTTCCTAACTGTAAATCATGAAGTTCCTGAATCTCTTTGGAAAAATGTTTAACTTGCACTGTTCTTATAATAAAATTATGAGCTTGTTTTATTTCTAACAAAGTAAGATGAGCAAACTGTTTGTTTGTAGTTCTAGTGTTATTTATAAATCTTAAAATATAAGCAATTACTCGAGTCAAATTATTGAAGTTTGAAAACTTCTGAAACATATCATAAAACTCAGAATGAAATTCTAGCACTTTAGTATGTGTATGTACTGAAACTAATTCAATTTGTTTTTCAGCTTCACTTATTTCTGTATTAGATGAAATAGGCCAAGTGATAACATCTTGTAAAAGCCACTGTGGGCCACTCCACCAAAGTTGGAGTGACAACAGCTGTTGAGGAGGGACACCCCGTGTGAGCAAGTCCGCAGGATTAGTTTTAGTGTTCACATAATTCCACATTTCACTTTTTGTTAACTCTATAACTTCCATGAGACGGTGTGAAACATAAGCATGCAATTTTCTGTAAGGATCTTTGATCCAGTGTAAAACAATTAAAGAATCGGTGAAAAGATATATGCTGTTGATATTAAATTTACCTTTAAGTGCTTGTAAGAATTTAGTAACTATTTGAGCTAGTAAAAGCGCTCCACATAACTCTAAACGTGGCAGAGACTGTACTTTAATCGGTGAAACTTTGGTTTTAGCCATTACTAGTGCACAGCTAGATTGCTTATTAGGATAAGTACCTTTTAAATAAAGACAAGCACCATATGCTTTCTGTGAAGCATCACAAAAACCTACTAAAGTTATCTCAAATGGAATATCTGTGAAATAATATCTAGGTATTTTTATGTTCTGAAGATGACTAATATTTTGATAAAAGTCTAACCATGCAGTTATTAAATTTTCAGGTAAAATACTATCCCATTCTATTTTTGCTTTCCATATTTCTTGCATTAAAATCTTAGCCGTTATAATTACAGGTGCTAATATACCAAGTGGGTCATAACATTGTGCAATCACAGATAATACATTCCGTTTTGTATTATTGGATTTTAATTCTTGAAGTTTTGGAACGTCAACACTAAATAAATCACTATGTGTTAGCCATAGTATTCCTAATGTTTTTATTGTAGCACTGTCTGTAAAATAATAAACGCTATTTTCTAGTTGTTGTGAATTGTTATCTGATTGTGAATGAACAAAGTTTGATTGAGAAGTTTGCTTATGTTCATGTGAAACATGTTGTAATATTTTAGGTTCATTTGTTGTCCATTTATGTAATATAAAGTTACCTTTTGCTAATAGTTGTACAAGTTGTTTACTTATATGCTGAGCTGATTTGATACTATCTGAGCCTGACAAAAAATCGTCCATGAAACATTCTGACTGAACTATACTAGCTGCTTCAGGAAATTCTTTTTCATGTTGTTTTGCTAATAGTTTTAATGTACGACAAGCAAGATAAGGTGCACACTTAGTGCCATAAGTAACCGTGTTCAGTTGCAGACATTGTAGTGGTTCTGACTTTGAATCTCTCCATAATACACGCAATAATGGTCTCTGTTCTTCCTTGACAAATATAGTACGAAACATTTTTATTATGTCACAAGAAAAAGCGTATTTATACATTCTAAATCTAAGCAAAATGTCTAGTACGTCATTGTAGATGTTTGGGCCTTCATACAACAAATCATTTAGTGAGACACCTGATGAAGTTTTAGAGCTTGCATTGAAAACTGTTCTTAATTTTGTTGTACGACTGTCTGGTTTCAATACACCTATGTGTGGAAGATAACAGTGTAACTGATTATGTTGTTGTTGAAAGTTTGGAATGAATTCAGCATGACCTAATTGAACAAATTCATAAATAAATTTTTTATATTGTGTGTACAGAATAGGGTCTCTTTTGAATTTTAATTCTAAGTTAAGTAAATATCTATATGCTATATTAAATGAGTTTCCTAATGTATTTAACCTTTCCTTTTGCATAGGCATTTCAACTGTATAATTACCTGACAAATCCTGCACCGTAGTGTCAGTGAAAAGTTGTTCACAATATATTTGATCTGGTGTTAGTATGGTTTTTTGGTTGACTTCCTCCTGGTACCAAAACTTAGTTAATAAATCATCTGTATTCTGTTGACTTGTCAAGTGTAAACTTATATGGGGTTTTGAGGGTAAAAGGTGTGTATCCAATACAAGTTCACCAGAGACAATCCATCCAAATACTGTCTCAATTAGTAGAGGTTGTTTAGGGCCTATACTAATTCTATTGGATAAAAGTAGTGAATAAAATAATTGAGTTCCTATTAACATGTCTATACCACTAGGGATGTAAAAATTAGGATCTGCCAATTCTTTCATAAGTTTTTTAGGTATCTGTATTTTATTTATATCAATGTAATTATGTGGCAGTGGAACTGTAATATTGTCCATTACTATACATTTAATGTTCTCATTAAACTCAGTTAACCGTGAGGATATATTTGTATTTATGCACAGATGGGTTTGCTTACCAACATTTCCTATTCCTTGTATTATATGGTTGTTGTAGTAAAACTTACAATTTAATAACGTAGCAAGCCTGTGTGTAACAATATTGACTTCACTACCGGAGTCCAAGAGAGCTCGTGCATTGTGCCATCGTCCTGTTGCATCTTGTACCTTAATTATAGCTGTGGAAAGTAAGATTTGCTTGGTATCAGTATTTGATAAACAAACAATTGAAGGATTTATGTATTTTTGTACTTGTTGTGTAGTATCAGAGTTCTGTGTAGTGTGTGTATGTTGTGTATGTTTTCCTGTTGGATATGAGTGTGAAGTAGTATGCATATTATTCTGTATAACTGGTGTGTGAATGTTATCAGATGTAGGAGTACCTAGTGACATTGTTTGTTGTGGTTTACTATAGTATGGGTTGTGAGTGTATTGTTGTGATTGATTGTATTCTTGTGGTAGTTGTGGTTGATTGCAACCTAGTGATTGAGCGTAATCTTGTGAATGAGCATAATCTTGTGATTGAATGTTATGTTGTGATTGAGCGTTATGTTGTGATTGAGCGTTATGTTGTGATTGAGCGGACTGTATGTGTGACATATTTGCAACATTTGATGTATTTACCTTCCGGTTGATATTATTAATGTGTATTAAGCTGTGATGTTTCCCATGACATACACTGCATGTTCGTTTGGAGCATTTATGGTTAGTACTATAAGTCTGTAAACAATTATAACATAAATGATTAGATTTTATGTAGTCTATTCGTTTGTCTACTGGCAGTTCAAGAAAATTAGGACAGTTATTTATGTAATGTTGACCTTGACACATGTTACATTTTATATTATAGGTTTTATTTTCAATTGACACATTTGACACCTTAGATTGAGTTCTATTGTACTGAATATTTTTATCTGAATTTTTTTCATTAATTAACTCAAATGCTGTGACTCTAAGTGTAAGAAATTCTAATAACTCTTTCATTGTGGGTATAGAGGTTTCTTTTCTATTTAATTCCCAAGATGCTCTGAGAGAATTATCAAGTTTTTGCACTATTATGTATACTAAAAGAACATCCCACTCTTTTACAGGTAAATCTAATGATGAAAGAGAGTCTAAGCTTTGTTGTAGCACTGTATAAAACGATTTTACATTTAATTTATTGACCATAGGATAATTCATAAAGTTTTTCATATGATAGTTTACTACTATTGTTTGATTTTCATACCTTTTTTTCAGAATATCCATTGCCTTAGTATAGTTTTCTTCTTTTACAAGTAAAGAACCAATCAAAGCTGCTGCTTCCCCTCGGAGAGCTGATTTTAGATACTGTAGACGCTGAAGTGGTGATACCTGCGAGCAGTTCATCGCAGAATCGAACAGGTTTTTAAAGTTGGGCCATTCTTGGATGTCTCCGCTGAAGTGAGGAATTTCTAGTTTAGGGAGATGAATTCTTGGTTTATGTGCCAGTTGCACTGTTCCATCACTCTTCATAGATTGTACGTCCTCCCCATCCCGCAAGCGAGTCATTGTTGCTTTCACTTTGAAGTATTTTGATTCAATTTCTGCTCTTTCCGCTTCATGCGTGGCTTCCTTTTCAGGTGATGGTTGTAGATCCTCCATACGTGTTTGGATGTCATCAAATTTGTCAAACAATTTAGTTATCTCCTCCTCTCTCACCTTCAATTCTGCTATATCCACGTCTCCATCCTTCTGGACCGATGCGACGTAGTTGATAATACGTGTAATTTTGCCCTTTATTACAGCTCGAGCGTTTTGTAAACGTTTTTCTTCCTCTGAACTTGCCATTTTGATCGAGCACGAAATTGTTTATTTGCGTTTTTGAAATTATGTTGCTGTATTTGTAAATGAAAACGATGTTCCTTGCGTAAATATGTGCTGCAATGAATATGAAATGTAATATTTGGTTAATTGTTATGTATGTCCACGATGTATTCCGATTTTGTTTTTCGATTGTCGTGCGCACCGACACCGTGCCGGCCGGGCAACCGCTGATTGTTTTTTTCCGCCGATTGGACCACTTTTATGTTTGATATTTGGGAGATTGGTATTCCAATAAAGTCTATGACTGTTTATAAGAAAACAATGTATTATTTCAAGATGAAAACTCACTTTATTCTATATTTTGCACAGCAGACAAAATATCACGCGCACATAAATCGACATATCGGAAGCAAGAGAACGAGTGTTGCCAGTCACAATTTGATCATAGATTTTTGCAGTAAAATGTTGCTATTTAATTCTATATTAAACAGTCGTAAACCGACGTTTTCGCTATATTTGCACTTTTTCAGCATTTTATACATATTTTTGTATGAATGTATTTTATTTTATGTTTTCGTATCCAAACTAGATTATATTTGGGACAAATTCACATTAACATATACTATTTTGCGTGTAGACAACATTTTTTTTTCCTCATCTTAAGTGGGCAACCCAGCTAACTGGTCGCTAACCGGCGAAATGACCCTACATGAGATTAGGTTTCGGAGGGTCACCAGTTCACGCCACGAGCGAGTAAGGTCCTATTTGAAGTAAGACTTCCATTTAGTTTGACATTTCGGATAATGCTGCTACATGGCTGCTACCCGATTATTGTTTTTCACCGAAAACCCAACATGGCGAATTTGTCCGTTCAAGATGAACTAGTGTGACACATTCATGGCGGGGTTCACGCATTCATTCCTGATTGGACCCCTGTGACTAGCTTGATGGTCTACTCCAAAGAGATTCTGTAGGAAGTCATGAAATTTTATTTATAAATAATATTTGTATAATTCTAGTGACATCTGTTGACAAGTAGTACCATTAACTTTGTAGGTAGAATAGATGTTCAGTACAGTTACTATTGTAGTAAATAATTGAATTTGAGTAAGATTGTTTGAATGTAGATGGCGCTGTTTTGCACAGTTACATACTATGTTACATTGGTGCCGATTCTGTTACTAAACTAATTTTAGTCACATCTCATCTCTTTTTTACGAACATTATTGAAAAAGGATAGAACATATTTTAAGTCCTAAATTAATCTTTGCCGTCTTATTTTGCGTGTATTTAGATGTAACCACGATAGATGGCGACTAAATTTATATTGAAAACATACATTGGACTAATTTGACAGGACTAAATTTCTTACATCCTTTTCTTATGTTCTTTGTTAGAAAGAGACATAGTGACATTAAAATTAGTTTAGTTGTGAACGACAGAATCAGGGCCAATATCTGTCATGAGCTAAGTACGATCGGTTTGGTAGGATCTATGCACTAAATGATACACATTCACAGTAATACAATTTATTTATTTCTCCCATAATACCTTAGTTACAACAACAATACAATTATAATGAAAGAGGATTTCTCTCATAGAATTAGGATTACTAGCAACTGGTTGAAGGAGGTGTCTCTCAGGTAAATAAAAATAGTACCTAATTAAATTGTATTTTTATGTGTATACATTGTCAAATTATGCTACAAATAAAGAATCATTCTATTCTATTCTATTCTAATTGTGGCTTATTAATATTATTCATAATATTAATTATTTGTATTTATTTCCAATACAACTCCATCTGCTGTCGAGTAGATATAGCTAGCAATATTATAATAGCTTATCTAATCAACTATTTATTTTTTATTCCACTAGATGACTCTGGCAACTAATATTTAACTATCTATAGCGATTTTTTTTAGGCTAAATTGCAATTCAAATTGAGAAATATTGAATAAATTATTATATTATATGTAATATATTAAAATTCTATTCGAAACCATGCTGGAGAAATCAAATTTAGCACAAATTATTTGTACCAAACTGTGTTTAGCATGGTTGGGCACATTAAATATAGGTAATTTAGTGGTCAGCTGCCATAAAACATGTTTCGATATTTTTTTTAAATTTCCCGCTCATATAAACCCTATGTGGGACCACACATTCCCGTACAAAAGTATGTTTAGCCCTCTCATATAGGCAAATAGGCGGGAAGGGTTGAAAAAAGGCATTTCTCTGTGAATCGCTGACGTCCATACGGCGTTGGTTCTCGATCAAACTCACTTGCACTCGGCTCGAAGAGGCTAGAAAAAGTAAAAAATACGACAAAACGGCCGCCGCGCGCCGACCGCTGTAATGTTCTCTGTTTTTGTTGGTCAGCTGAACGTGAGTTGAAAGATTTATGCGGACATACCTACCACACAGAATATTTTTAACAGTTTTATTGTCATTAAAAAAATTCTATATACCTATTTATTGTATAACCAACAAGATAAAGGTAGGTACAAATTCATTAGTTCATTGGAATTTAATCCGATTTAAGACGCGGTCATATAAAGGCGTGAATTCAGCTTAGTGCCTAGAAGAGCACTTACGAAGGTCTAAACTACTGAAGTTACCACCAGTTCGTAAGTTGGCCTTCAACTGAGAAGAACAGTCAGTTAGTTAGTTACCTTTTATTAATAACCGATGAGAGCTCAGTGGTATGGCTCGAATACTACCCACAATCTTGAGCTTGACCTTTCGTTGAAGGAAAACAAAACATCGTAGGGAAACCATAGCACAGTGGTAGGGTACTTTGTAGTACCCACCTAGCAGGCAACCACCCTAGTTGAAAATCTGTCGCCAAGCATCTATGGGTGTGTTCCGACAGCTGCACTTGAGAGCCAGTTCCTTCTGGGCATTGTGTGCTTACCACCTTCGGCCACATCATCACTTACCATGGTGAGATTGTGGTCAAACAGGCCTACACACTAAAAAATCTAAATTAAATCTATTTAATTTAAGTGAATACAGAATAAAATTATCAATTACTCGAGTCGGGGCACAGAACAAATGCTTAGGGTCAAGCTAGCGTACTCGTCTACAACCACAGTGGAGGGTGAAGGCCAACTTAGAAACTATATCATAATCATGACCTTTCACTGTGGATACTGGTTCAGACCAGGATCCCGCATTTGGATGGGTTACCATAAATTAAATCAAAGACTTACCCTCTCGTAGGCTCGTGTCTTGAAATGCGTCCCGCGCGGGAACCCGGAACTAGCGGACAGCGGTTATTTGTAGTAATTTATAATTTAGTTAGTGAAAAAATGTATTTTTGCGGATGACGTACGGCGTAGAATTTTTGTAATGTCAGAAAAATAATATATTGATTTTTTCCTTTTAAGGTGGTCTATGATTTAAAACATAGAAACCCATCCCCATGAAGGTTTGGCCCGAACACAGTCCCCACCTTGAAAGGTCATCTTTCAACAAGAACAGTTATTTCCTAGTCGGAAGAAAAGTTAAACTAAAATAACAACTAACCTAGGAGAATAACCCAACCATAAAGGTGAAATTAACATAAAAATGAGACTAACCCATTATTAAAATAAGATAAAACAAAACAACATAGTATTCTATAAATGAATAAATTAATAACAGAACCTTGTCTTAATAAAATAAACAAAGAAATTGAAAAGATATTCTCATTCAAGAGAGCGAAGGTAGTGGACATAATCGAATTACTGGTCGTTTGAATATACCTGTTTTGGTTTTTACAAGAACTGTGCGAATACGATCATCTTTGCTCTTTATAGTATTTTGAATAACCCCTAACGGCCAATGTAGAGGAGGCACATTATTCTCCATAAGTAAAACAATAGTACCTTCCTTAACTGGATTCCGCTCTGTATTCCATTTTTCTCGTACCTGCAGAGTATGGAGGTACTCATCCCTCCACCTATGCCAATAAGATTGTACTAATTTATCTAGTAACAGGTAACGAGAAAGTAAATGTAAGCGCTCTTCCGCTATTTCCGAGGCCGGCAAGAAACGTAGAGGCTGTGTACTTAAGAAGTGAGCGGGAGTTAAAGGAACAGGCTCAGATGGATCCTCATTCAAAATGCCAAGTGGTCTAGAATTCAAGACTGTTTCTATTTGGCATAAAATAGTCAATAACTCATCATATGACAACAACTGATTGCCTATGACACGAAAAAGATGAGTTTTAATACTTTTTATAGCGGATTCCCAACTTCCACCGAAATGTGGAGCATTAGGTGGAATCATACACCAAGTAATACGATTTTCATTTAAGACCGACCGAAAATGTTCGTCAAATGAGTTTGAAATAATAAAATCTTGAACTTCATTTAAGTACGATTTAGCACCTACAAAATTAGTCGCATTATCAGAATAAATGGTTTGAATTGGGCCTCGACGTGATAAGAAGCGCTTAAATGCGTTAAGAAAAGAGTCCGTACTTAAATCCTGCGCAATTTCAATATGTACTGCTCTCGTAGTCAAGCATATATACACACAGAGGTACGCTTTTACACTTCTAACACCTCGTTTACGAATTGGTGTAATTTGAAGTGGACCACCGTAATCTACGCCAACATGAGCAAAAGCTTTAGAAATGTTTAATCTACATTTAGGTAGATCGGCCATAATAGGTGGCTCTACGGGTTTGGGTCGTAATCTAAAACACTGAATGCACTGATGAACTCTAGAACGAACTAAACGTCGTGCGGATAAAATCCAGTACCTTTTTCGGAGCAAAGACATTAACAAATGTGGTCCAGCATGACACATTTTACGATGCAAATGGTCAATAATAATATTGACTACATGATCTTTATTCGGTAAAAGGATTGGATATTTATGATCAAAAGTTAAATCGCTATTAGAGAGTCGACCGCCAACTCGAATAATCTTATTATCAATGAAAGGTCTCAATTTTCGTAAACGAGAAGAACACGATTTTCCGGAAGTAAGGGCTTGTATGTCTTTATTGAAATATTTCTGCTGTACACAGCGTAATATAGCCATTTCCGTGAAATTCAGATCCTCGGGAGTTAAAGGTCCACGAGACATTAGTTTTCTCCCAAACCGCAACACATACGCGCAGATGCGAAGACAACGTGACCAGTTAGAAAACTTTTCAACAATTGACAGAATTCCAAAACACTCTGGAACTAAAGTAGCCGGTAAAGCAATTACTTTAATTTCTGGAATATCATCTAAATTACTTACTTTAAAAGGCTTTATTGGCCATTGGTCAACATTTAAATTAGCCCAGTCGGGGCCCGATATCCACAATGGATGAAAAAGAAGTTGTGCGGCAGTTAAGCCGCGTGACAAACAATCGGCAGGATTATCTTTACCAGAAATATGATAAAAATTATCAGCCGATAAGCTTTCTTGGATTTTAGTAACTCTATTCCCTACAAAGGTTTTCAGTCGATGAGGACTGGAATGAATCCAGCTCAGAGCAACTGTAGAGTCTGATAGCGCAACTATACGTTTTATCAGAATGCGGTTTTGATAAATTCGTAAAACTGCTGCAATCATTTTTGACATTACATGAGCAAAGCTCAAGGCGTGCAAGTGATATCACTTTAATTGGTGAAACTTTAGATTTCGCAAAAATAAGTCGCACTAAATTACCTTCTGAACTCTGAATACATAGGTAGAGAACAGCACCGTAGGCCTTTTCACTGGCGTCAGAGAACGCAAGTAAAGTTACAGTACATCTGTCAGTTATCCCTAGATAACGAGGTATTTTTAATTCAGATATCAGGTGTAATTCTGATTGAAATTTATTCCAGGACTTCAAAATCGAAGGCGGAGCAGTATCATCCCAATCAAGTTTTAGCAACCAAAGCTCTTTTATAAGAAGTTTAGCATATAAAATAAGCGGAGCAGTAAAACCGAGTACATCCCATAAACGGGCGATGACTGAAAGCATATTACGCTTTGTTGGAGAAACAGTAGCTGATTTGATCTCAAATGAGAAAGTGTCTGCACAAGGATCCCATTTGATTCCAAGTACCTTTTGACTAGCGTCAGAGTCAAAATTAACAACCTGCGGATGTAATGAATCGGGCGGTAAAAAAGAAAGAAGTTCTTTAGAATTGCTCGACCACTTTAATAGATCGAATCCACCAGCAGCAAACATATCGATGAGCTGAGAAGATACATCGACAGCCTCAGACAAAGATTGACAGCTACAGCACACATCATCCATGTAGTAATCACCACGATCGATGACGTCACCAGCTAAGGGAAAATTTGCTCGTTCATCTTCAGCGAGTTTCTTCAGAGTACGAAGAGCGAGGAACGGACTCGATGAAAATCCAAAACAGACGCGTTTAAATTCAAACAGCTGAAGGTGATCTGATGGATTAAACCTATAAAGAATACGCTGAAACTTGTGAAATTCTGGAAGAACCTTAACCTGGAGATACATTTGTTTTACATCAGCACAAAATGCAATTGGAAATAGTCTGAATTTGAGCAAAACACTATACAATTCCGGCTGTAGGTTAGGTCCTACATGTAGAATATCATTTAGTGAAACGCCGTTGTCAGTTTTTGCGCTGGAATCCAACACAAGTCTAACTTTTGTTGAAACAGAAGACTCACGGAATACTCCGTGGTGCGGGATTATATATCCTGAAGTATCACTATTATCAGATACCGGGGTAATATAATCTTTATCGAGATATTCTTCAAGAATGCTATCAAAAGCGACTCTATATGATGGAGAAGATTGAAGTTTGCGCTCTGAAGACAGAAATCTTCTTTGAGCTGTAATAACAGAAGAACCTAAAACACTTGGGTCCCTTTTGAAAGGAAGCGCAACGATATAGCGACCTGAAGTATCACGACGGGTTGTAGTTTTATAAATATTCTCACATTCCTCTTCCTCGCTACTTAATTTTTTTGTGAGTGGAGATGGAGAATCTTCTAACTCCCAGAAGCGTTGTAAAACAACATCTAAAGGAGCACCAGAAAAACAACATAGCGCATTTGTTTTATTATAGAGAATAGGTAAAATAGGAGCTTCACCCATTAATATGAATCCGAACGAAGTTTTAATCGCAACAGGAGTTCCAGGAGGGCCCTGAATCTGTCCCTGTTTTATCAAACGCGGAAAGAGTTGAGCACCAATTAACATATCGACCCTACCGGGCTCAAAGAATTTGTCATCGGCGAGCGGTACGTTACTAAGATATGCCAACCTCGATCTATCGATTTTTGAGGTAGGCAAGTAGTCTGTGATATTATTCACGACCAGCGGTTTCACAGCGAAAGAAATATTTCTATCGAAACAAGAGGAAATAATGACATCCGTTACACCTTTAATTTCATTAGTGCATCCGCCAAATCCGTTAACAGAAACTGGTTCGGTTAACATTTTATATTTTAATGATAAGCGTTTACAACATTCTGTTGTAATGAAATGATTTTGTGACCCATTATCAATGAGACAGCGCACAATATGCGAATTACCACAAGCATCGACAATACAAACACGGGCGGTTGCAAGCAAAACAGTAGAAGATTGCGATACAATATTGTTTTGTAGCGAGCACAAAGTGACAGGTGCGTGAGATGAGCTGCTTGTAGATGCAGTAGAACGAGGATTACTCTGTTCGGCTAGCGGAAGCGTGCGCACAGGTAAGTCACTAAGATTATGTGCCTGTAGCGGTCCAGTTGTGCTGATGGTAGACCTCGAACCATCGGTCATAGGTTCGATCGGCGTCGACTGTGGAAGAGAAGCCGATAACAACACAGTATTATTTTGTTCATTCGAAGGCGGGAAATGTAAAAGAGAATGATGAAACTTTGATTGACACACACCACAAGTTTTAGTTGAGTTACAATTTGAAGTTTTATGCTTCATACTGAGACAGTTAACACAACTATTATGTTGCTTAACAACGTTATAACGCTCTTTAGGACTCAATTTCATAAAATTAGGACAGCGAAAAAACTGATCATGTTCAATTTTATGACACATGACACAAGGTTGCGAGTTATTTGCAGTGAAAAATGACTTTACGTTTTTAGGAGTAGGTAATTTAGGATATTGTGACATTACACTCTTTAAAGTTGTAGGATTGATGCGTTCTAAAATTCTACACTGTTCCTTTAAAAAGGTTATAAGTTGAGAATAAGAAGGTTGCTTTTCCGAGCGAAATGTGTTTTCGAACAGACGAATAGTTTCATTGTCTAGCTTCTTAAGTGCAAGAAACAAAAACAAGAAATCTAACTTATCAGATATATTCAACCTTTCAAAGGCAGCTACTGAATTAGCAAATTTATCAATAAAAGTACTGAACCCATCTACAGAGGCGGAAGTTAAAGTTTTAAAATTTAAAAGTTGATTTAGATAAAAGGTACCTAATGAGCGGACATCATCGTATTTATCAACTAAAGTCGAATAAATAAGATTGTAATTATCCCCAGATGGATTAATACCTGAAACTGTAGTCAAAGCTTTATCAGTCAGCTGACCACATAGATAAAATACTTTTTCAGAGTTTTTCAATGAACTATTATTGTGCACGAGACGGTTGTAACATTCGATAAAAGAACTCCACATACATGGATTACCGTCAAATTGAGGTAGTTTTATTGGCGGCAGTTTTAATTTTGGTTTTGATGAATAGTCATGATCAATTGGAAACGATTTCGTACTACGCAAAACTCCTTGAATACAAGCGTACATGTCTTCAAACGCTTCCCATTGACTGAATGTAGGGCAAAAGGTTTTATCATGTTTCATCTGTTCTAAGTTTAGTTGTTCTACAATTAAATTAAATTCCGTACGAATTGTTTCAATGTTAGAAGTTTTATTTATAAACACGGAACGAACACTTTCTGACGTTTCAATCGTAAGTGACAAGTCGTACAATGACTGTATTTTGGCAAAATATGCTGCCTGTCTAGCTTGTAATAAAATGATTGAATGAGGGACCATCGTCATCTCATCTTCATTTTGATTTTCTTGAACTCTTCTTCCTCTGGTAGCCATTTTGCTAACAGATAAATAAAGTTTTCACGTTATTTAAGTATAAACGTTGTTTATTAGCGGGTAAAGGACAAAAACTATCGTTTAAGCCTAGAAAGAAGAAGAGGAGTTTGCCTATCGGCTTACAACCTAACTAGCGAGAAAAATTAACAATAAAATAAATCCGGCTCGAAGGACCAATGGAGGGTGAAGGCCAACTTAGAAACTATATCATAATCATGACCTTTCACTGTGGATACTGGTTCAGACCAGGATCCCGCATTTGGATGGGTTACCATAAATTAAATCAAAGACTTACCCTCTCGTAGGCTCGTGTCTTGAAATGCGTCCCGCGCGGGAACCCGGAACTAGCGGACAGCGGTTATTTGTAGTAATTTATAATTTAGTTAGTGAAAAAATGTATTTTTGCGGATGACGTACGGCGTAGAATTTTTGTAATGTCAGAAAAATAATATATTGATTTTTTCCTTTTAAGGTGGTCTATGATTTAAAACATAGAAACCCATCCCCATGAAGGTTTGGCCCGAACACACAGAATATTCAATATGCTACAACTTCTGACCGACTGTTCTCGAAGTTGTAGACGAGTATGTTTACCTAAGACAAAGTGTCCAACTAGGTAAGTCCAACCTTGACAAAGACGTCAATCGAAGAATCCAACTCGGCTGTGCAGCTTTTGGAAAGCTACGGCATATCATACCTCAGAGTCTGAAGACAAAGGTCTTTAATCAGTGTGTGTTACCAGTGATGACATATGGGACAGAGACGTGGTCTTCACTGTTGGCCGCATAAATGAGCTCAGAGTCACTCAGCGAGCTATGGAACGAGCTATGCTCGGAATTTCTGTACGTGACAGGGTCCGAAACGAGGACATTCGTAAGAGATCAAAAACGAGGGACATAGCTCGTAGAGTTAGTAAGCTGAAGTGGCAATGGGCGTCGCTTGAAGAGCCTATAACCGATGGGGAAAAAAGATTCTCGAGTGGCGACCACGTACTGGTGCGTGCCGAGTTGGACGACCTCCCACCGCGCGCAGGCGGACCGACGAAGGTCAGAGTAGCTGGGCGCCACTGGATGCAAGCGGTCTAGAACCGTTCGAAGTGGAAATCAATAGGGGAGGCCTACGTTCAGCAGTGGACATCCATGGGCTGATATGATGATGATGATGATGGTGAAGCTAGCATAAATAGCAAGCCTTTTCGACATCACACACTTTCGCACAGTCGGTGGTGTCTGTAATTTTTTGTGGTTAGTACTTACTTATATTTTAGTAATAGCTCAGAGTATATAAATACTACGTACAATAGTGTGTATAAGTATTCTGCCCAAAGATATGAAGTCATATCTCCACAAAGCTGTCCTGTCTATATCAATAGCCTCACAGTGGTTGGCCGGTGTATGGGCATCGTCAGCGAGTTGCTTTGACATAGTGCCGCCATTTCTGTCGACTGCCCGCCACGCCACCGCCACGCCACCGCCGCGCCACGCGCCACCGGCCGAGCCGTGGACTGTCTGCGTTGCGTTTATTGTAAACTACTGCGTACGTTGTATTTATTTATTTTAGAAGTACTTATAGATTGTACTGTACCTAAGTAACAATTTATGTACTATACTGATTAGGTTAGAATAAAGTTGAGATTTTTTTGTTTGAAAGTTCTGAACTATTTTTTTTTAATTAAATGGGCTTGCGTTTGGCCACTGACCCGCCCATAAGGGGCGATGACGAAAACTAAGATGAAACACGCTTACCCAGAAGAAACCTATTCACTCTGGCCTTGAAAGTACCTAGATTGTAAGCGTCAGGAAACACAGACGCCGGAAGCAAGTTCCACTCCCTTGCTGTCCGCATTATAAATGAGGATGCAAAACGCTGTGTCCGTATTTACGGTATGTCAACAACGTACGGGTGAAAATTTTCCCGGCGTCTGTCTGTCGTTTTTCCGGTGTCGGTGTGAAACTCTGGAACTAGTTGCTGTTTTCAATCTTATTTGTTAGCACGATGCCTTATGTTTAATCCAATTACCAAAAAAATACAGCGCCTTAAATTGAAAAATGATGTAGCACTCTCCAAAATAGGAACCCTTATGGTGCCACTCCGTCGGTCTGTCTGTCCGTCTGTCACAGCACAGCGCATATTACAGCAACCATAACTGCAATTGATTTGCAATTCAATAGTTATAAATAAGAAAGAATAGTTCTAAATATTGCTGATCCAAATTTATTGCAAATGAAAAATTTATATAAAATATTTTTATTTTCTTAGAATAAGGGGCCGAAATTACAAAGTTCTAGAAGTTTAAATGGGGTATCAAATGAAAGGGTTTCTTTTAAAACTGGTTTTTATTTTGTTTGGTATTGCATGTTCTCGCCTTAAGATAAAACAAGTACTTTGTTAAAAAAATAATTTTTAATACAAGATTTTTTTTGAGTGACTGTACTTGCGACAAAGTACTCATCAAGATGAATCAAACGAGCCCAAACTCGATGGGGCTATGTGGTTTTATTACGGAGTTCCTATGGCAACCTTCCAGCTCCACCATCAGATCAGCTCCACGTCATCATAATATTGCATTGTCACGCGATTTTTATATTCGTGCAAAATTTTAGCTCAATCAGAAACCGGAATTTGGGTCAAAAACTTGCGTAATTCCATTACAGACAACGGGACAGGTGAAACTAAATAAAAACTTGTAAAAATAAATAACATCCCTCCTCCTTATCTCCGAAGATCTATCTTCCAAAGCGAAAAATTAGAAATAACTTTATAAGTCGCAAGTCCGGCCTCATATGGAGTACTGTTGTCAACTGTGGGCGGGAGCACCTTTCTACCGATTGTACAACGGACAGTGTTCTGAAGAATTGTTTAAGATTATGCCCACGGCTACCTTCTACCATCGCAACTCTCGCCATCGACAGGGAGTCCATCCCCACATATTGAAACCAGAATTGTTTCGAACTGTGCTTTCTCAAAGGAGCTTCCTTCCGCGGACTCTCAGATTGTGGAATGAGCTCCCCGCCGTGGTGGCCAATAGGGTACGGTACAGCATGGGGTTCTACAAAAAGGGTGTGAAGAGACTTCGCAGGGTCGGCAACGCGTGAGTAACACCCCTGGTGTTGCAAGTGTCCATAGGCTGCGGTAACCGCTTACCATCAGGCGGGCCGTATGCTTGTTTGCTGCCTAAGTAGTATAAAAAAATAAAAAATAAAACGAGCGTTTCCGTGCTTCGGAAGGCACGTGAAGCCGTTGGTTCTCGTTATCACTTAATTGTGATAGTCGTTAAGCTAGTTGGAGGCCTTCTAGGCGGCTTGAAAACTCCAACAGTAGGTTGACCACTAGCCTACCTCCACCGATCCGCAGTGGGCACGCGTTGTGGAGTGTCTGCCCATTTCCTTTCACCCTGATTTGTGAAAGGAGGCCTGTGCTCAGCAGTGGGACATATAGACTGATGATGATGACAGTTAATAAAAACATAAGCATTGATGTAAATATTACAGGAAAAATAGTTTAGTTTCTAACTAACATACAAGGAAGGTCTGAACCCTAGGTGCGCAAGTCATACTCAGACTCGCACTTGACCGGTTTTTATTTCAGTTTGGTCCCACTTTTTGGTTTGGTTTGGTTTCAGTTTAGTTTGGTGATATGGAATCTAATTTGTGCGAATGATTTGTGGCTTGTGGCTATCACACACATTGTCATTTCACTCACCTACAGAATTGCCTAGTCTACTTATATTATTTACCTACTTAGTCTTTTGACAAAGGCATAGCATTAAATTATACTTGAATGAATAGAATAAAATTCCTGTAGGCAAAAACCTTATTGGCGCTCCCGAGCTTCCAACCTAGCTAGGTTCCGTTCCGTTTCGTCAACCAGCATTGGGTACTCGACGTGTTGTAACAAACACACTGTTACAAGTATTCACGAATGGGAGGGAGCGCAACTGTAGCCAGCGTTGTGATTGGTCGACGCTACAGTAACAGATGTGTGGGTGTGGCCACTTCATTAAGGCGGATGTCGTTATATAAGTTACATTTTATTTGTTTTGAAGGGAGGGGGTGTAAAATATGAAACAGCTGTTTTCAGTTAACAATACAGTAAAAGCACCTACTTAATTATTATTCACAAGGGTAACAACACGACTAGCGTTAAAATCTTTGTCTACCCGAGTGTGAAAAATGCCCTTAGCTATATAAAACAACCTCTGTCTGTCCGTGGTTTCATCCTTCATAAGTGCCCTAGTAAACTAAGCTACTAACGTTACCTAGGGCGTAAACTGACTTTGACTTTGTCTAAAACAGAAGTACCTAGTAGTAGTAATTATTAAAAGTCCTACACATTTAATTAACAATCCAATATTACGACAATAAGTTACGTCAAGATGTGAAAACAATTAGATGGGGAACAAAAAAGAACAACACATAAGAGCACGTCTATCTACACGTAATATTTGCGAGTAATAATATAGTGTGAGTGAGAGCGCGAGAGACTCCTCCGAATTACTTCAACAACACAATATCCGGAGATGCGACTCTATATAGACGTAGCTAGTAAACTTGCTTGCCAGATGGTATCTTAATCATAACTAATATTATAAATGCGAGTGTTTGTTTGTTTGTTTGTTACGCCTCAACTACTCAACGGATCATCATGAAATTTGGCATGCAGATAGCCTATGTCCTCAGTCACGTTATAAAAATGATGAGGCTTGTTTATTAAGATACTCAAAAGCATACTTAAAATACTAAAGAGGAAAAGAGATATAGTATGTATAAAGGACTACAACGACTTCGATGGCTTTTACAACCGATATACGTGGTCAAATAGCATGAAAATTGACATATAGGTACACTCACTGGCATAGAATTTAGCCCAAGAATGCAACAATCGCTTGCTAACGGTACGGCGAAGAGTTAATCCAACTTAAAATGACTTTAGGGTCAGTTAAAGATTATGTAAAGATTTTCTCTTGTTATAATTGAATGCACCGTATTTGTCGAACCTTTCAAATCCTGGCAAGCAGGGTTACCATTCCTTAGCGTTAGCCTTACATAATAATTGTACAATAATAATGTTCTGATATATTTGGAGCGTAAAAGTTTACGCAGCACATCTGTCCTGGTGACATCTTCCACCCGCGGAGTTGTAGCAGGCGCTCCAGGGGGGAGCGGGCGCGGGGAGAGGAAGAACGATATTCAAATTGCGAACATTTCATTTTAACGCTTGCGAAGATATTCGCTCGCTCCCACGCTCTCGCTAGTGATGCTACTGTCTTCATATCGATGGTTTTTATTTTAACAGTTTTTTAGTGAGTAAACGTTATGATCTCCAGTTTACTCATATTAATTACATAACGGCATATTTTTGTCCACATTCCAAACCATTTAAAAGAAAATCAACGACATGATAAATACACTGATACAGAAAAAGCTGGCTGCATGGTAGACATTTGCTAACATTGAACTGCGGACCCTAAAAAATATAAAGTAATTTTAAGATCCAAACACTGCAATTTATGAATGCTGTCGCGTATCTTTGGTAGTAATCGTAACGAACGCCTAATGAATTTCATCCATTGGGGGCCCACCAGTGATCTTCATCGTACCGCGTCAATGAAATCATTAATGGTGTTCATTACGATTACCACCAAAAACACGATAATCCAGCAGCTTCCGTGATAAAAAGTACTTATTTTACTATCCCGTCCAAAACCCATCTCCACGTCAATCCGTTGCTCTGTTATTGCGTGAAAGAACAAACAACACATACTTATCCAATTATAATATTATAAGATAGTAAGATTAGAATTATTTACGAATTGCGAGTGATTACATTCATCGATAAACTCAATGAGAAATCCACATCACTAAACCAAGTTGAGACGTTTGCGAAATGTGAACATTTCGCGAATTGATCGTTGCGCTGCGGAATTCTCATTTGCGCCTCGAGACGACCTTCCCTCCCGGACTACCCGCAGTCAGCCCCGGCCCTGGCTCCCGCGACCCACTTACATCACCCCGCACACCTGTGTCTGATAGACTTTTGGCTTCTATAGGATGATTATAAAACTACTATGGACATATGTGTCGTTTTGTACTACTTTGACTTAAATACAAAGGGATGAAAGTTGGTAACATTATTAATTAAGGACCTGCTTGTATTTTTGGTTAAGCTATTATACTAAATTTGATATACGGCTTCAATTAGCCGTGTATTCATCGTTTATTCGTGAAATACAAAAGAGAGAATAAAATATATTAAAACCCCGAAAACAAATTGAATCCATTTTTAAGAAGGATCCATATCATATCAATAAGCAAGTAAGGTAGGTTAAAACTCTACGAACGTTTTCCTAAGTTGGTTTGAATTACTGGCAATCACCCTATACGCACATTCCGATCGGCTTTAAACACAATACGCGCAGATATTCAGTTATACATTGATAATTACGCTACCCCCCTCTCCTCCACTCCCGCCGCCTGCTCAGCTCCCGTTTCGCCTCTCATTGTAATTTAAATCGAATTCCCGCCGACAAGTAAATTGAAATATTTCAATTTGGACCCACCTTCCGCTTGTGACGTTCGACATTTGAATTTAATTCAAATTTTCGAATTAAGATGGCGACCGTTTCTTTTTGTATAGGAGATAAGTCTTCATTCAATGTTTTATTAATTAGTTTACTCGCTCTATGCACCTTTGCGATCGCAAATATTATGTCAAACAGTCCATGAAACCCTTACGTTTCAAATACCATACTGAGTCAAATGAGGTGTTAAGTTTGTATAGATAATTATGGACTTTATGAAGATAGAATAAAACAATTGAAATCACTTAAATATTCCATTCGACTTTAATGATCCTTCAGTCAGATCAATCAAATATTTGCACGAAGAGACTTGCATAAGTTCTTTCGAGATCAATAAAGATAATGCCATGTTTTGGTTTTATAGAGATCCAATTTTACAGATGTTCCCATCTGACAAGACAATATGCAAACAGCATGTCACAATAAATTATCCGTATAAATAGAGAAAAATGCGAGCAACAAAACATTATCGCTAGTTACGATCTCATTACCAAATAATGCTCTCGAAATAAACTCCATATTGAGCATCAGTCGGCAGCGCATTAAACCGCACTGTCTAAACAATTAAACAAAAACCATCCAACAATAAATATTAAAAAGAACGGAATCCTCGACGCGAATAACAAACATAATTGTGTTTTTTGTGCTTCATTCAATAGAGCTTTGTCCGGTAATACAAAAACTGGTTCTCAAAAAAGTCACCTTTATAAATTAAGTTTCAGCATTTGTGAACACCAATCGTGGCCCAGAGGCGGGGTCCTCGCGCGCCTCTATTGGCGCTCCCGGTCCTCTCATCTTACAACATTTTATATAACCGGATGATACAACATATACAGTTAACATTCGAGAGCGAGTGGGATGCCGCTATTGCAAGAATACAGTGTGTCGTTTCGTTCTTGTGCCGTCTCGCTCTGGCGAGCCCGTCCCCGGCAACTGTCAGTTTGTACGCTTGCCGAAAATGAAGCAACAGTGTTGGTTTCAACGCGAGGCGGAACGTCGCCTTAACTGTTACGCGTTCCATATTTGAAACGGGACTTTGACGTTTTGCGGAATTTGACATTTCATTTAGTGACTGTTTTGTGTTTAAGTTATGATGAGATACGCGTGTGTTTAATAGTTTTGTTTGCTGTTCTGTTTGAACAGTTTATTGAATTAAGTAACGTATAATGGAAATGTCTCTCCCCAACGGCGTGGACGTATCACAACTGGTGCAGCACCCGGTGCTGGCTGCGCTGCCTCCGTTCTTCCTCAGAGCCTCCGAGAGATATCAGGTAAAGAGATATTACGATATTTAGGTCATAGGGACTTTAGCATTGGTGTGACTTTGTTCTACGAGTTCTTAGTTGACTTAGAATAACTAACGTCTCTTCTGTAGATCAGGAATTTGTATGAAACAACATCGTTACTTCTGTATTAAAATTGAAAAAAAGGTCTGCTGTTTCAATGAAAATTGAAAAAAAAATACTTAAAAATGAGGCTCTCTCAGCTCACTCGGATAATTAATCCAATTATGCGTCGGATTAAATAATCAAATGCCTTTCTAGGACTTATGGAAAGATACAAACGCAACACTATTGTTGAAACTTGCGACGGCAAAACAACATATTGAATTTGTAAATAATTGATACATGACCTGATTAGAAAAACAATGTTTTAAAAATAAGTGAACAAGTAATATTATCATTTACACTTTTAAATTTTTAGCTTTTAGGTTTGCATGGAAAGATTTAATACAATTATTTTCGCCTAATCCAAATAACTTATAAGCTAATAACAGCAGCTTTATAAAATTTCAAATTTAGCCAGTTTAACATGACAAAAGTTAACTGAATTAACCGTCGCAACAAAGGACAAACTAACAGTTTCATGTAACACTTCCTGTTAATGTAGCAGTGAGAATTAATTTGCTATAATCACCATAATTACACTTACAATAGTGTACAAATTACAATGGGGGCGCGATGTAAAGGAAGCTAGTGTTGCAAACATAATAAACTTGTTATTTAGTAATGTTACACCCAATATTAAATGGTATAATATCTATTAAACACGTGTAATGCGATCTTTATTATTCTATTTTGTTGTATTGTATTGCAACATAGTTGTATAATGTTTACTATGGTTTATTGTGAAATGACGAAATGGAACTGACCCGAATTTATTGGCGTCAAATAAAATTATTTCTATTTACTATTTACCGGTTATTATTTCAATAAAATAACTTACTCGTGATTAAATATGTAAATAAATGTCCTTAATATCTTTATTGACAAGCTTTTCCATTTTTACAAGCTTTTATTTAACTTGCAATGTATGTATGTATGTTTGTTCGGGTGGAATCTTGCAAGTCGAATTTCACCCACTTCCAGTGTTCGGATTGACTTGATATTTGGTATAGATTAGTATATTGGATGACAATGCAAGTACAGTCAACGAAAAGTACTGTCCACAAAAAAAGCTTGTAATTAAAAATGTAATTTTTAACAAAAACTTATTTGTGGCAATTTTTATAAGAAAATAGGTAGTTTTCCGGACGGGACGTACGCTACCTTAGAGAGATCAGAAGCGAATCGATACATTTTTCTTTGCTTTACTAAACTAGCGGTTCCCAGGCAGTTTCACCCGCGTTCCCGGGATAAAAATGGCGTTTCTTCTCCATACCATAGGCTATCTGCGTGACGAATTTTATCGCGATCGTTTCAGCAGTTTAGTCGTGAATAGGTAACAAACAGATATGTATATACAGATAGTTATTTTTCCATTTTCAATTTAAGTAGAGATTAAGTAGCAAATTTTACATGGGAAGAGGAATTGGTCTTTTTTTCCAAAAATCGGAGCACTCTTGTGAAATGTTTCCGTCGGCGGATTCAATGAGCGCGCAGGTTGCATACGTTCATTGTCCGAGTAGATTAACTGGTAATGAAGTTCTCGAACTTCTTTATTAGATATATTGGGACTTTATGTAGTTACAAGCTTTCCGCGGTTTCCGCTCCGGGTTCACCCGGAATTCCCTGTTTTGCACCCTTATAGGAGTGAACTGAACCCGAAAATATAGGGAACCCTGCGCATATTTCATGCTTTCAGATGGGTACCGCGCGTCCTCTCCTGCTAATAGCTCAAAAAGAGATCCGCCCATGGAGAAAAAATATTCCAAATTTCAAATCAATGCCATTAGTGGTTGCCGTCTGTACGACGGACGTAGTGGTGGAAGAACCTTCTTTACCTTTTGGTTGGGACCCCTAAAAATATCCTGGGACATGTTTTTGCAGACTATTATATATATTATAACTAATCTGACACTGTTTTGAAGTCATTGAAATGTTTTCGGTGGAATACGTCCTGCCCTTTCGCTGACTTCAATACAGTGTCAGATAAGAGTTATTTCATACAAAAAGTATGACTTAGAAGACGTTTTTTTTGTTAAAAAGTTAATTTATTTTTAAATTTTTAGTTTCCTTATATACCTACTGACTGATTACATCTGCGTAACCCTTTCGAGTGTACAGGTGTTACAGGCCTGATATTATGTGGTGTGATTGCATAAGCAATGCATATTTATGCGATAGCAGCAATCGCGGTTCATACTTCAAAAAAAGAGATTCGAGAGAAAAAGGAGGATTCGCGTTCAGTAATCGCGGTTGAATTAGGTACTGTAATTTTTTGAAGAGTTCCGTTGTCTATCTCCGAAACTCATCATCAGATCTATATGAAATTGAAATGCGATCAATAAACCCATTTCGAACAAAAACAGAATTTTGAAAATTCGTGTATACATATATGCCCGAACATATATAAAAAAAAACAAATAAACATCCGAATTGATAACCACCTCCTTTTTGAAGTCGGTTAATAATCCGTTGATGAACATTGATGTAAATACTACAGGAAAATAGAACAAGCTTTCTAGCAAGCTCAGTTTTTTCGAATACATCAAAATTCGTTTACAAACAAACTTACTTATGCAGTCCGGTTTTCAACAGTTATGGCCTAAACCCAAGGATGTTAAAAAAGTCGCCTAAACCGAGAAGTGTACGTCCAAGGGAGGTCGGAATCCTCGGTGCGCGACTCAGACTCAAACTCGCACCCTTTGTACGTTGTCGCTTTCATAACTGTGCCAGGGTTTTACCACATGTTTAAGAATATTGTCAAAATATCTAACGTAACTAGTGGGACAGTCAAGAACCTACATGATTGAATAAACACGCATTAGGCAGGCCACTTGACATTCCACTGAGTTAATGTAAAAATTGCGGATTTAATATTGACCAACATCACGAAAACTCATGTGTCTGTTTGTACAGCGTCGCGCTTCGACGCCTGCGCACGGATTTCATATTTTTTTTACTAATGGCAGTATCAAGCTCAACATACACCAACGCTCATCCCTCTCTATGATATCTGTCTTCCCACTCTCCAATATTGCTGTTGTTAACAACTGATTTTAGTCTCACTATGTCTCTTTCTAACAAAGACCATAAGAAAAGGATATAAGAAATGTAGTCCTGTTTTAGTCCAATGCCTGTTTTCAATATAAATTTGGTCGCCATCTATCGCGGTTACGTCTAAATACTCGCAAAAGAAGACGACAAAGACTAATTTGACAGCTTTACATTTGTTCTATCCTTTTTCAATCATGTTCGTAAGAAAGAGATGTGATGTGACTAAAATTAGTTTAGTGCGATTTACATTAGAATCGGCACCATTGGCTATAGGCTGAACAGTTGGTCGATTGTGGTCAGCTGGCTGCGGTTGGCTGGCCGTCCTCTCCCATCCCAGAGCGTGTCACTCCTATATACCACGCACTCCTTGGTTCCATGGTTACTCCGATACAACTATTCAGGTACTGTCTTGATGCTTGAATGTTTGTGTAGGACATGGGTCTGTAAATTGTAATACTGACAGTGTTCTGAGGAGTCTTTTGAATGATGCCCACGGATACTTTCTACCATCGAAACTCAGACCATGGAACATTGGAACCAAAATGTTCTCGAACTTTGCGTTTCAAAGCAGCTTCCTATGGCAGATGCTCAGATTATAAAGCTTTATAGTAAGCGGTTATATAGACGCTTGCAATACCAGATGTATCACTCTCGCGTTGCAGACTCTCACGCTTCGTGAGACTAACTGAATGTTATGTTCCTATGCGTGAGTCACGCATAGGAACATAACATTCAGTTGGCTGTGGCTGTTTGGAGAGCATCGAGCTGCTCTTTATACTGTACCTCTTTTATTATAACGTAGATCTTTCCAACAACACCTTCCATACATACAAATTCTACAATTTTAATATGTACAGTTTTGTCCGCAGCGCACGCCGAAGTGCGCGCGATGCCGCAACCACGGCGTCGTGTCCGCGCTCAAGGGGCACAAGCGGTACTGCCGCTGGAGAGACTGCGTTTGCGCCAAGTGTACCCTCATCGCTGAGAGACAACGCGTCATGGCTGCACAGGTATGCTGGATTATCATCATATATTACTAAAAAGGCCACCAATTCTGATTGCGATTCGACTCTGAACTGAATTCTATAACTCAAAGGTCGTCAGACTGTATTTGTAAGAAAAACAATTCATTATAGGCACAGATATATACTAAATAAATAACGCAAGTCCCTCCATACGTATGAACACCAAGCGTGTAACTTTTTGGTACACACGGCTACAGATCAAGCTATACATTTCCAATATAAGCTGACCTCTCATTGTTCGGATATCCTATACAATGCGAGATCAGCTTATACTGGAAATGTATAGCTTGATGTGTAGCCGTGTGTACGTACCATAATATCACAAGTTTGATTTAGTTAGGCTGGCATTAGATTTTTAACGTGAAAATGAAGCTATCCTATTTGTCAGCTAAACATATTCCTCGCTACACATCTCTGGTGGACATGCAGCCTTGCTTAAACTTCATATCCTTATTTATCATTGTACTTCTTTGGGTTAATTATTCGATGATCTAGTAACATTGTTAGTGATATTATCAATACACAAATGTTGTGAACAGTGAGCAAAAACCTTCTACCCTAAGCAGCACGAATAAACCGACGGAAAACAATCTATGGAAGTTCTGAATTTTTGAAATCGGATTTGTTGCTTTTGAGATTATTAGGCTACTTCTACATCCAAACTAACAAATTACCCCTTTATTAATATATGATAATCTACACTTAAGGCGGCCCTCTGTGGCCGGCGCAACTTCAAGGCAAGCATAGTCTAAAAGCTTGTTGAAATGAAATGAATGAAATGAAATGAAATGAAATGAAATGAAATAATTTATTCATTCAAATAGGCCTTCACAGGCACTTATGAATAGTCAAACTCTAATACTCTAATGCACTAATGCACGGTTCGGAAGGTTGATTTTGCTGAGAAGAGCCGGCAATAAACTCAGCAATTACTCTTTTCAAAAACAAACTTAAATTTATTACATCAGATGTTTCCTGCGAGAGCGAGCGCTACAACCACGCATTTTTATCATTTAAATATTCTTTAATATTGTAGTAAGCCTTCTGTACTAAAGCGGCCTTTATACGTTTCTTAAACTTTAGTGACGGTAAATTTAAAATTTCATTAGGGATCTTATTATAAAATTGTACACTCAGTCCTAAAAATGAACCTTGCACTTTTTGGAGTCTATAAGAAGAGGTCAAAAGTTTATGCTTATTTCTAGTATTAAAAGAGTGCACGTCACTTTTTTTTACAAAAAGATTAATATTCTGATGTAAGTTGTTTCATCCAACGTAATGTTTGACTGCGAAAAAAGAGAGACAGCATCAGAGCCGTCAGTTATCAGTCGGTAAATTCCGCTGATCACTCGCGGCCGCCTTGCTAGGTCATCATTCATGATATCGCATTCATAAAACTTGTTCCAGGAGTATACTACTTGTGAAAAAATCTTACAAGTTTGTGAAAAAAAAGTTAGTTATTTAGAATCTCCAATACATTTGCAAGCCTGGTATCTAAATGTTTTCTTTACTTTTATAATTTATAGGTACATTAGATATGGCCAAAGTTCAGGCAAAAACGCTGTTTTTCGGAGGCTTTGACTGAATTTGTTTCACACTTTTTTTAAATTTCGCCTAGATACACGGCTAGATATAGTGCACAAGATACTAATTTGTTCAAAACATCTAACGAAAAATGTTTAACAACGCCATAATAAGTACAGAGGTTTTGTATGAAAAGTATGACGAACTGAGTCCTCTTAAAGGAAACCTTAAAAGAGAGACAAAGGAATATGACCACATCAACTTTTTTGGTGTGGTAGGGTACTTAGGGTACTTACCCGGCTGACTACAACCCTCAAATTGAAAATCCCAACACCTATCGGTATGTACCGTCCGCTTTATGACCCACATCATCTCTTTCTAAAGCAAGTAATTTAACGATGGGTTTCTAATCATCATCTACGCGCCGGGGCCCGCAATTGTTGTCAATGCGATTAGAACGTAAATATTATGTAATGAATCTAAGCTCGTTTTGAAAAGAGTAATTGCTGAGTTTACTGCCGGCTCTTCTCAGCAAATGCAACCTTCCGAGCCGGTATTAGAGTATTAGTGTCAGACTTTTTATAAGTGCCTGCGAAGGTCTATTTGAATAAATGATTTTGAATTCCTGTTCCAAATCAAGTAAGCGCCATTTATTTTTATTATTATTATTTACGCTTCTTCCTTTGGCACTTTTTTTTTATACCACTAAGGTGGCAAACAAGCATACGGCCCGCCTCATGGTAAGCAGTTACCGAGCCTATGGACGCTTGCAATACCAGGGGTATCACTCGTGCGTTGCGGACCCTGCAGAAATCTCTTAACACCCTTTTTGAAGAACCCCATGCTGTCATTGGGTGGCGGGGAGCTCATTCCACAGTCTGAGCGTCCGCGGAAGAAAACTCCTTTGAGCCCGCACAGTTCGAAACAATTCTGGTTTCAATATGTTATATGTATTATCCATCATATCAGCATTCGCTTCTTTCTTACTGTCTTTTTAATTTACTAATTGTAAGTCTGCAAACAAACCGCCTGCCTGGTAGTAAAAAGCCGAAGCCACAGAATATGTAGTACTGACGACCGTACCGAAGTTGGACGCTTGCAAGACACGGGGCATACTCACGCGTTACCAACCCTTCCCCCCTCCCCAATGATCTCTGGCGACCTTACTCACGCGCAGGAACATAACATGAAGTTTTTTGGCTGCGGTATTCTACTCTACTTGTACTCTGTCTTCTCTCCGTTTGAAAATGTCCATCATTTATTGAAGTTCGAATGTGTATGCTTTATTAGTATTGTCCAATGCAGGTGGCGTTGAGGCGGCAGCAGGCGCAGGAGGAGAACGAGGCCCGGGAACTGAACCTGCTATACGCCGGGCAGGCGTCTACGGCTCCGCATCACTACAACGACATGCCTGATGACTCGCCTGGTCAGTGTAAACAAAAACTTTCATAATTTTAAGACTAGGTCAGACAGCGCGTGCTATTAGCTGTGTCGGTTTGTATGGCACCTTGCACCGAACAGAGTGTGGGCGTTCTAGCTATACGCGGCTCTAGAACACAACGTGTACTGTAACCTATTATTGGGGTCCGTCTCCTTATTACATATCAACAGACATAACTTCTTATTGTTTGAACTGTCTTTTAGAAGTGCGTATGAATCCTTATGTCATTTCGGTTGTGGTAAGGCGAACATGGGGTTCAACCACCACTTTTTTTAAATAGTGATTCTGTCAGCTGTAGAACTCGCGAGCTATGGGGGTTGGAAACGTAAATAATATCATATTACAAACATTTTGAAAAATGACCAAAACTGAATTGGCAATAAATCGTCGTCGTCATATAAGTCGTCTCACTCCCTTCCCAAAAGGGGGGTGGGGAAGCAAAACCGGGGTCTTTTGGACCCCTTGATTGCGGTGGCAATATCGCTGCATGTCAACACACGCACAGGCGCTGCAGGCTCACTGGCCTGTGGTGTTGCTGGCCATTTTTCAGCCAGACCAGAGATGTAAGTGCAGCGCCGCTCAGAGCGCGAGTCTTGCCGTCCAGCCCCCCTAGACAAGATGGTTATCGACAATAGATAGATAGATAGATAGATAACGCTTTATTGTTACATCACATGAAAAAATAAAAATACAAGAACTTAAAAAAGAATGTGATACAATGGGCGGCCTTATCACTAAAAGTGATCTCTAACCTTTGGATGGAGAGGAGTTAAAATAAACTGTAAAAACGGGGGTGTTCAATACAAAACAAAAAAAAATAAAAAAATTATAATGAATACCATAGTGAAATACTATTGGACATAATATATAATAAATAAAGCATATATAACAATTAAAGCAAGCAATAAACTAAAATACACATATTAAAAATATTGAATACATACTATGATAAAATACAATATAAATATAATGTAAACATAAATACAATATATGTTAACATAAATAAACATAAATCAATAGCTAGAGGGACAAATAAAACTTCTTGACCTGATCCTTAAAAATATTTACTGACTGTGCTCGTCTGATTGAAATTGGTAAGGAGTTCCATAAACGAACCGCTTCAACAGTGAAAGATTTGTCGTAAAAAGTGCTAGTATGTGCTAGCATGTTAAGAGCTAAGTTTACTGATGACCTAAGTGAGTGAGAACAGTGGAGGAAATCAAAGCGTTCCTTGAGGTAGCGTTCCTTGACAATTGTCATCGTTAGTAAACGATCAACCTCTGTATGGGATTGACATAAGAGATTGTTAAAAATCACGTGATATTTCGATTAGAAATGTCAATCTCATACAAAGGTTGATAGTTTACTAACGATGACGATTGTCGGTAACGATCTTGTCTAGGCACCCAGGGCGTGCCCGGTCAGAGCTCAAAGATCGAGCAGTGGCAATTTAAACGATATATACCCTGTCAAAAACACGAGAATCGGTTGCGATATGCGACCTGTACCTAGAGGAGAACAGCCGGACAGACACAAAAGCATTTTTGTCCAAGCTGAAACGGAGACGCTTCGCTCGCTCGGTCAATTATTACCTTACTTTCGCCTTTACATCTTTGGACGTGGTCGGACCAAATTACGCAAATCTTACCAACTCTCCACTCAATTTAGAAGCCAGTTAACAAATATCAGTCCTAAAACATACCTATTACAAACGCCCCTGGTGTTTGATTGTTCGAGTATTAAGAACCTAATCTTGTGTACCCGCCGGCACTTCCCGGCACAAACGAGGGTACTTCCTGCGTCACAGTACCAACACAACCCGAGGGTACAATCGGGTACCAGATACCTACTCTGTTCGTATACGACTTATTTAAGAAGGGCCTTGTAAGCTTGTAGTTTGGTAACACATGGTCAATACCTCTGCTATTGCTGGTGTTCATATGCGCCGGTGACCACTTACCATCTGGTGGACCGTCGAATAAAATAATAGGCCAAGCTTCAGGATAAACATATAGCTTTGACCACAGATATAACTTAAATAGATAACGCAAGTCCCTCCATCCGTATGAAAACCAAGCGTGTAACTTTTTTGTACCTACCTCACAAGATTGATTTAGTTAGGCTGGCATTCGATTTTTAACGTGAAAATGAAACTATCCTATTTGTTAGCTAAACACATCCCTCGCTACACATCTCTGGGGGCCAATTCAGTTAAATTACAACGTTAGACAATCAATTTCGATTGAGTTACAGTTCGTTTGCAATCCAATTTTGGTAATGACCAAAAAAGCTATTCTACTATTCGCTAGTTCAAACTGCAACTAAAACGAAAACGAACCTTAGCTGGATCGTAACTGGAGTGTAGCAGTGTTACATCAACAAAAATTCTAATATATACAAAATCTTTTATAATATGAATTAGGCACATAAATAATGATAGCACTCTCTTAAAAACTGAAAACATATTATTTAAGTCTTTATAAATAATTCAGTGATATAAAAGACCTATTGTATGCCTAGTAACATATCGTTTATCGAATACAAGGAAGAATATGTTTCAACCTATGCAGCTATGGTCATAAAAAAAAAACATAACCATCACATAGGTAAACAAAACAAATCAAATTATTACGATTTCAAGCAAAGCAGAAGTGGTGAATATCAAACAATATCAATAGTAAAATGTGGAAGCGGAATGTGGAAAGGTCTTAGGTTGTTACCTTTGGTCAGTCAAGTGAGTTTGTACCATTGAATAAAAGGGATTTGTCCTTGATGGTGAGTACCTAAGAAATTCCAAGTTATTTCCTCGTTAGTTTGTACATAAGTATCGAGTCTTTCTATATTTAACATACTTTTCCACGCGAAAGTATCCTTGCATCATGTGCAGTGCAGCTATACCTAATTACTGCCCTGACTTCGCGGCAATATTTTATTACCAAATTGTATGGCCCTTTGTGTATATAATCCTTTTATGTATCATTGCTCTTTTTTGTTGTCTCCTATTATATAAGTAAGCTTTTAACAGGATGGCAGTATCATCCTGTGTTAGGTACAATTAGTTAGTATGAAAGTTGCTTAGTAAATAGGTAATAAAGACTTGTTTAGAAGAAGGGATTTCATGTCATAAATATGTCTTGCATCACAGGATTAAGTTAGTCTAGTTTCATAACTTTCATAGTATCTATAGACTTGCAGTCTTACTAAAGTAAACTCTAATGCATAATTTCTGTGCTGATCACTATCTTTACTCGTATTTTTAGACATGAATAGGAGGACTACATCGGTGAGGCAACTGGAGCTCCTCATCCAGTATATGGAAGACCATACGGATCTTGGTTTGAGTTGTGTGTGTGGATGGGAGGCACAAGCTCTTTCATGTCACCTGTGGGAGCAGTGCACCGCCATTTTAAATACCAAAGTGGATGCTTGCACTGGAAAGGAGTGGTCCATGGTAAGAACTTCAAGTAGTGCTTGTTTAATAAGTAAATAAAATTATAATCAGAGAAAATTAACCTAGAATGATATATCCCCATATAAATATAGATTATAGACAATCCTAACTAATATTATAAATGCAAATGTGAATTTGTTTGTTTATTTGTAACGCTTTCACACCTTAACTACTACGCAGTGTAAAGGGGTTAGAACCTTTGTGGCATAGCAAGCCGCCGCCATTTTAGTTTTTTTTTCAATGTCGCGGCGCACGATAAAACTGGTATATATGGGTAGAGGACACTTATACAAACAAAAAATGTTAATCAATATGGTGGCCTAAAGTGTCACGTTTCCGAGATATTTGGAGGTAAAGATCGCTATATGAGAATTACGAAAATCATTAAAAATGAACTTATTACGTGTTTATATGCATTCGATTGTATTCAAATAATAGTTCCCAGGTTGATTTATCAATTTTTTAGAAGAGAGTTAAACTAGAAGCATGAAAAACAATATTTTTAATTACTTACCTACAAAACAGCATCGTAATATTCGCTATGAACCACAATGTTGTCAAAGCAGCTCGGATCGTGACTTGTTTTCCATCTTGTCATTATTATACAAACAAAAATGATAATACTTGTCCTAAAATCTCATGTTACCAAGTTAATTGGAACTCAAGATCGCTAAGTAATGCTCCCTGGGCATGCTACATAATGATACATATGTGCAAAGTTGGTTATTAATACTCCAGGCGTATTAAGCGCGTGAGCCGTAGGCGAACGCAATAAGTGAGCCGAGAGTGTAATAATTAATGCACACGCGTGTCATACGACCTTTTTCAACACACTTGCGAGGAAAAAAACAGACTTGTATTTTTTTAAGTATTTTTTTTTGATAATAATCAATCAACACAATGAGAACGTTTACAAATATGGCACACAAGGTTTTTTTTGCAGTGAGGTACAAACTTATCATAATCGGGATTATACCTTCATAAAACTGAGCGGTAATGTAAAGTAAAAAGCACAAATGGGTAATAAGCTGCATTAAGATACTAAAAGCAGTGCAATAAATGTAACTTTACGAGCGAGTGTGTTGAAAATAAATAAAAAAAACCCGGTCCCGCGGCCGTCCCGACCCGACCTAATAAAACTTCCACCTAAATGAAAGTCCCGTCTTCGTCGAAGACTGCTCACGTGCACACAATGCCCAAAAGGGGCGATATATCAGACCCGATGAATTACAGGCATATTGCCATCACCTCCCATTCTCTCCAATGTCATGGAGCGAGTGATCAACACGCAGCTCTTGAGATACCTAGAGGATCACGATTTGTTGAGTGACCGACAATATGGCTTCCACCATAGTCCCTTGGCTGGTGACCTTCTAGTGTATCTCTATGTGATGTGTCTATGTATACACTAGAAGGTCACCAGCCGAATGGTCACTCGCCATCGAGAGTCAAGGTGGCGAAGGCGTTCGATCGGGTCTGGCACTGGGGTCTTCTAACGAAGTTACCAGCATATGGGTTTCCCGAGGGACTATGCAAATGGGTCGCCAATTTTTTGTCCAGCAGATGCATACAAGCTGAGAGACATAAATGCTGGCGCCCCGCAAGGGTCTGTACTGTCCCAAACACTGTTCCTGCTGCATATCAATGAAATGCTGTCTATTGACGGCATTCATTGTACAGAGGACGCTCATTGCAAATATTCCTCGTTTCGTGGTGGAGGAAAGCCGCGAACGGCTTGTGTCTTAAATTGAGAGCACACTAACTAGTGTCTCCGATTACGGTCGACTAAACCTAGTCCATTTCAACCCCACTAAGACTCAAGTCTGCGCGTTTACCGCTAAGAAAACCCCATTTGCTGTGACTTCACAATTCCAGAACACGAACATCAGTGAAAGCATCGGGATCCTTGGCATCGACATTTCTAACGACGTCAATAGGCCGTCTAGAAGACAAGGTTAAGCTAGCATCCAAAAAACTCGAAGTGCTCAACAGAGCGACGCAGTACTTCACATCACAACTTTACAAGTCGCAAGTCCGGCCTTATATGGAGTACTGCTCTTTCCTGGATACCAGTTTGGGCCTTTAGACTCGGTTCAGCGATGTGCTATTAGAATTATCGACGATCCCGAGCTCACAAGCGGCTTAGGGCCCCACAATCTGAGGAGAGATTTTGCTTCCTTATGTGTGTTCTACCGCTTGTACAACGGACAGTGTTCTGTAGAATTGTTTAACCTGATGCTCACGGATACCTTCTACCATTGCAAGTCTCGCCACTGACGGGGAGTCCATCCTCACACATTGGAACCAAAATAGTTTAAAACTATACGGTCTCAAAGGAGCTTTCTTCCGCGGACGCTTAGATTATGGAATGAGCTCCCGCCGTGGTTGTCCCAACGGAGTACAGCGTGGGGTTCCTTAAAAAAGGTGTGAAGAGATGTCTGTAGGGTCCGCAACGCGCGAGTGATACCCCTGGTGTTGCAAGCGTCCATAGGCTACGGTAACCGCTTACAATCAGGCGGGCCGTATATATGTTTGATTGCTACCGAAGTAGTTTAAAAAAAATCCTTTTATTTAAAGGTTTGAGGTCACGGCTTGTTTCTATTATGTGTATTATTTTATTTTTAAAACCGTGATGCAATATTATTTGTTACACACACACAGTTTATTGCTTAAAAACAAGAACATACATTGTACTTAATCAACTTTAAACTATTGTCATTCTTCTCATATTATATTGATATTCTAAAATCTCGGTAACATTATATTACAAGTATTGTAATTTTTGTTTAATAACGGAGACATGGAAAACAAGTTAACCACTACGATCCGAGCTACTTAACAACATTGTGTTTCATTGCGAGTATAGCGATGCGGTTTACTAGGCAATTAATGATATTGTTTTGCTATATTCTAATAAAAAGTTAAATCAACCTAGGAACTATTATTTGAATACAATCTAATGCATATAAACACGTAACAAGTTCATTTTTAATGATTGTCGTTATTCTCATATGGCGATCTTTACCTCCAAATATCTCGGAAACGTGACACTTTAGGTTACCATATTGATTAACATTTTTTGTTTGTATAAGTGTCCTCTACCCAAATATACCACTTACACCGTGCGCCGCCACATTGAAAAAAAATCAAAATGGCGGCGGGTGGCTATGCCAGCTCCCATACAAAAATGTTCGTACCCCTTTTATTATATTTGATTTGTTTCAGAATAATTATGAATAACATCGAACGATTAACCCAAAGAAGCGCAATGACGTTGATTTTGCTTACAATCTATTCCACCAATTTCCCACCACTGACAATGCGCTCTGATTAGCTAACTCAAGGAAATATGCACTCTGATTGGCCGAGTCAAGAACATATGATGCAGTGATTGGTCCTTACTTTTCAAAATCACTGACTGGTTTCGGAATCGGATTGCTCGGTATTACTACTTTAAAGGGATTGTTCCTCGATGATGAATAATGAAGACTGATTATAAATATTGAAGACTATAAAAATAAAAACTGACCAATGATTTTTGTTTGGAATTTGTATTATATTGTTTAATGTGTATCAATAGTATTTGTTTCTGACTGTATTGAAATGATTATAAGTATTAGATTGACTTTAAAATTCTTATAATAGGTATTGAATGTTGGTCATGCAATAATTTATTGAACTTGAATTGTTCTACTATTTGAAATTATATGAGTCATATTTTTATTTCATTACATTATAATTAAGATATAGAATTAAATATAAATTTACAACAATATTTACACACTAAATAGGAAGAATATAAGGCAATTAATTAATTAATTATTCTAAGATATATATGTACACTACTACCATATTCTTGTAAATAAATTTATTTCATTTCAATTATATTTATATTTTAATCTAAAAAAGTCAGTTTAATTTCGCCCTCTCCAGAAAAATTACACTAAATTCTGTCGATAATTGCGACCTTGTAGAGGGATCATTGGCAAGCCATGTAAGCTGTGACCTATGATTAAGTCTGGCTAAACGGGATGCATCAATATTTACACCCCTTACTCTTTCTACACGCTCTCTGTCCAATGCTTGTTGTTATTCTTCACTACAATCAGGCTCTTGGTTGCATTGCAGTGCAATATTAAGAAGAGCACACAGAATAAAAGGCTTGCACTTGCATTTTAATCATCATCACTTTAATCCAATGGTTTTTACGAACTCGCGGTCAGTCAAGTCAAAGGCGTAGGTACCTAGTTGCTTAATCTCAACATCAAATTCCTCCTCACTCTTCCGAGGTCAAGGCCTCGTGAGCAAGTTCAACGAAATCCATGTAAAACATCATGAAATCATGATTATAAAGATATTGTTATGTATAATTCAGTTACGATCGACAAAAAGTTAGTGTAAACGTACTTTTGTTCAACCGTTGATTTTGACATAAGAACGGTTGTGGTTCGGTTACAATTCAGTTCAATCATACGTCAAAATTTTAGCGGAATAAGGTGTTGGTTAAAGTTCATGTTCGACTCGTGTTCGATCGAATTAGCAGAATGGGACTTTTATAACTTTCGATCGAACGTCAACTTTAACTCAACCATTACTTAAGTTGGACCGTTGGTTGATTAGTGGAATACGAAAACACGTAAAAGTCGATATTCAGCTGAGGTTCAATTGCAATTCTGAGATAATTTTCTTAGCTGAATTGACCCCCTGGTGGACATGCAGCCTTATGCGAGTTCCCTGTCCGCGCGAAACAGTTTCAAAAGAAGAGCATTGTTCTCCCTTTTTGATCAGATTTTGACAACATACATTCGCGTCATCTATTTAGATGTATGTCTGTGGCTTTAACAAACTTTTCGATTCGATCCAATTCTTTACGACTCAATAATCAGCGCCAACTATGAACTTTAATATTATTCCCACCAAAATCATTTTTATGTAAAATGTTGCCAAGACATATGGCTCGCTCTGTCAAAAAGTTATCAGATCTCATGTAGAGCCAAGCTTATAACTCTACATGCACTTACTCTACAAGCCCTAACTTCACAAACTCTACACCTTAGTCCGTGGCTTGGCCGTTTCGCTACCGTCACATGGGAGTAAGTTGAAAAATGTATTCACTGTTCATTACTTTTTTGGTCATTCAATAGTTCTTGTAGTAGTGAAACGGCCAAGCCACAAATTTTGACTACGGTGTGTAGAGTTTGTGAAGTTAGGGCTTGTAGAGTAAGGGCATGTAGATATAAGCTTGGCTCTACATGAGATCTGATAAGTTTTTGACAGTGCCAGGCCGAATTGGATCGCAATAATACGGTGCTGCCGCCGAGAGAAGCGTTTCTTTATTGGCCAAATCACGGAAACGGCTGATCTGATAATGACGAGACTTTCTATAAACTATGCCTAAGAAAATGATCCGTCCTATGAAGGTTCGACACTGTAGTTGGTGATACTGTCCCTATTATTTGATCTAGCCGGAGATGTAACATTAAAACCACACACATAATATAATAATCTTTTACAACCTTTATGTCGAAGACTCGAGAATAGAACCCCACAAAATATTTCCATTTCTGAATTACGGATACAGTCAACAAAAACACTGTTTGTTCAAGAAAAGAACATTTCGTAGCGTGCCAATTAATGCCACCCGGGTGTGCCGGGAGCCGGGTGTGGCACAAAAGTGTAAAGTGTTGCCACTCGGTGGAGGCGGGCGAGTTAACCGGCTGGAAAGTGTAAAAAAACCGTCGCGACGGTTATTGTCGCGTTTGAACAGGGAACCGGGAGCTGCGATCAGAAAACCGGGTGAAAATATTTTTTTAATTTTAGAGTTTTAAAAATTAAAGATGATGTGTTATGCGATTATGATAAGGATACGAATGTCTTTGAATATTAACAAGTTAAAAACACATTTTTAAAACAATCTTTTTAATGAATCTCATCAAGATGAATCAATCGAGTCTAAACTCGATCGGGTTATGTGGTTTTCTTACGGAGTTCCTATGGCTACCTTCCCGCTCCATTATCAGATCAGCTCCACGACATCATAATATTGCATTGTCACGCGATTTGCATATTCGTGCAAAATGTCAGCTCAATCGGAAACCGGAAAGTGGGTCTTTAACTTGCATAATTCCATTACAGACAACGGGACAGGTGAAACTAAATAAAAGCTTGTAAAATTTATCGAATCAAAAACTAACTTATTTAACGTAGGAAAATTGAAATTGGCTTCTTTGGATTTTTTGCAATCTCTAAATAGTATACAACAAAGATTTGTGTATGTCCCTCTATACGCTTAGATCTTCTAAACTATGCATCAGATTTTTATGCGGTTTTCACTATCATTCAGATAATTTCTTCCGGATGGTTTATAGGTACAATAAATGCATGATATATTTACAGAAAATATAATAAGTTAATGTTTCGTAAAACATAGAGTTTCCTCCCACGCCCCTATTCCGTAAAATGAAAACATTATAGCATTGATCGCTGAGTCGCTCGCTCATTTGAGTCAAACTCGCTCAGCTCGCTCCACTGCGAGCCTTTACTCGATACAGTTGGCGACTCGACTCGTAATGAATGTTGTGACGTATATTCGTATTTAGAAGACGCCAAGTTGTTGTGGCGTAAGCGTTGAGCGAGGGCGATTGTTTAGGAACTTTTAAAACTTCTGCCCTCTGGAGTCTAATGTGTTTCCTTTGTTTTATTCCTGTATATGAACTATCTCTGTCACATATTTTACCCATACCATATCTGCGTGATTGAGTAACAGAGTCCACAGTCCAAGGAGATTAGTCGTCGAACAGAAATCTACTCTAAAGTTAGCTTCGACATCGAATCCGATAGTGTTACCTACGCAATCGACCTGCGTTATGTCTTTTAAAGATCTAATAAGCTATGTCTTAATTATATTGGAATCTTAACCTTATACTGATAACTTTAGTAGTTTTTACCTTCATATGTGGCCTCCTAGGGCCTTATCCGAATAAAAAACTTGACTTTGACTATACTGTTATTAATTTTGTTAAAATGTTAAACTAAATTATCATGAACTTCTACAGTCCATTCATCAAGGATAAAATTGTTTTTTTGCAGAAATACAAAGGCCAAAAAAGTGTGAGTGAAACGCAATTTGAAAGTGAAATATTTCTAAAACATTGGACCCTGTTCTTTCAAACCACCAAAAATCAAGCGTTTCTCTCTAGCTATCAAATATTTCTACGTATGCATTTGCAAGCAAACCCCAAATGAATGAAAGTGAATGAGTACTTTCTTGGTTCCATTCATTTAGTTAATTGCATTCGGTCTCGGTCTCACCGCTTTCTTTATACAAATGTTTATAATTCGCTTTGCTTGCTTTTAATTTGTGAAACATCAAAGTGCAAGCTCGTACCATCGTGGTTATAAAAATAACACTCTTTCTCAGTTTGAGTAATCGCAATCATAGACAAAAACAGGACCATCGCCAGACGTCTTTAATATCGTTAAGAATGTTATTTAAAAAATATACGATTTTATATGATCCTTCTAAGTTTTCATTTGAAATTCAATCTGTTGATGTGTTGTAACCACTGCGTTGTCAAAAACTGGTGAGGTTGGATGACAATTTATCCACAACTCTAGGAGATTTCTTGAATTAATGGTTACATATGTAATATAATGTAACTAATAGATAGGAGGATATATGTAATAGTAAATAATATGATGTGATGTATGAAATGACGAAAGTGAGAGAATCAATATAGCTTGTTGAAGGGATCATCGGACCATGCCAAAAATCTACCGATGTCTGCCAGCTATTGCACTTGAAAGCCAGTTACTCGACTTACCATCTTCATCCTGTAGCTTTTAGTGAGTGAAAAGTGAGTTAAGTTCCCTGAGTAAATCAAACGTTAGGTGGTTATTACATTTGCTCGCGACAAGTGCTCGACTTATGCTTACAATTTCACTAAGACTTTATGAATTAATGCTACTAAATTGTGTTTAAAAACTAGCTCGCGTTTGAAAGCAGCAACCTGCAGTTTATGTTCGTTAACTGTGTTTCGCGACATGTTTATTACTGCACCTGTTTTATCTGAAACTACATTGAGTGTGTTGCCAATGGTGAATCAAGTTAGGGATTCTGTTCCTTCGGCAACTTTATCAGTAACAGCTGTCATCAGCTTATTGTCGCCTCTTCTCAGCAAATGCAACCATCCGAACCGGTATTAAAGTTACACTATTCATTTCTGCCTGCAAGTACCTATATTTGAACGCAATCATTTTGTATTTGCACTTGACTAGTTATAACTGTCAAATTGGACATATATCGCTAAGCAAAAGCATTTATTTGTTTGCAATTATTGGTGGTTTGCCTTCTACGTTAATACTTTGGCTAGCTGTTAAAAAAATAACAATGACATCAATTGTTATTATAGGACGCGCGTCTCTCGCGAGTACCAACGGCAATAAATTGACAATTCCTCTGATGTTTTTTGTGTCGATAGACGACAGTGGTCACTTACTTTTGGTGGACCATCTCTTTGCTTGCAGCGACAGATTTTCAACTCAATGTTGGTTGGAGCCAGGTGGATACTGCAGTACATGTATGTATGTACCCTGTTACCGTGCTATAACATTCTCACTTAAATAGGTATTTTTTTCGTTCGGTAAGATTGTCTATCTTCAATATATAAAATACATTTCCTCTGTGCTAGATAGTTTAGCTTATAATATTAGTGATATGAGATGACATAGTCTGATTAGTACATATTGCTAATTTTCACCAACCAGTCAAGAGGTATTGTTATCACTTAGAAGACTCTTAATACAACTCAATACGTCAGTTTTTCATACAAAATCAATTTGCCATCAATTAGGAGTTTCTTCAAGCAAAAAATTGGCATATAGTCCCTCTCTAAGATAAAAATACAACTGGTATTATCAGCTATTAAAACGAGTATGTAATAATATAATACAGTGTCGCCATCAATAAAGATATAAGTGTGAATGTGACCACGTTTAACGGCACATAATATTTCGCACCCCGCATGCCGATGTACAGGGTGCTTGTAGTCCGAGTCATAAGAGTGCTGCGAATTTACCAAATATACTAAGCTACATATAGGTATAAGTACAAAATTAAAAATAAAGGTTAAGTAAGGATTGTAAAACTAGCATCCTCCCGCCGATCTTTCAAAAGCGTTCACGGCAGCCTGTCTCTGTCCATAATATAGGGTAAATATGTATGTATCTAGTAGGATCTGTTTTATGTAGCAAAGGACTAAAGGATGGAGCAAATTCACCATCTACATAAAACATGAATGAACCTTGAAAATAGCTGGTACTTAAATTTTAGATGAAACAAATGGACAAATTTTTATTTAACAGTAACACAAAATTTGACGACCAATAACCTAAACAGAGTGACTAGCAAACTAAAACTTACCAGTAACAAAACTAGTTTTGGTTCGTTACTAAATTATTTGATTAAATGTTACTAAAGTTAGTTTCCCGACAACGTAACGTCAACTTACATAACTAGTTTTGTAGATTCCTTTTTTTAGTGTACCTTTATGAACTGCATTTGCACTGCAAATCATTAAACTGAAGCTTACTAGCTACCTAACCTACCTATTTATTAACCTATGATTGGTCATATTTGCTCATTATTATTTGCTGCACTTATCCCAGAAGTGTAATATAATAATAACAATTAATCGACTTGTATTTCAGTGATAGCTAAATAGTAAGGAATATTCAAAGTCAAAGTCAAAGCCATTTATTCAATTTAGGACCCAGAAGGGCACTTATGAAGGTCACATTTACTGAAGATACCACCGGTTCAGAACTCGGCCTTCAACTGAGAAGAATCCGGCAAGAAACTCAGCAAGGTTACATTTTTTAAATATTTTTTGGACAATTTTTTTCCAAATAATTAACAATAAAAAAGATATACCTAAGCATAGACACAGACGATATTTAAGAAGGTACATGAAAAAAATTGAGACAAATTATAATTTAACGCTTTTTCTTCCCCGCTGCCCGCTCCGCTCCCTACGCCGCTACCTCCTATATCTCGGAGCACACGCCAGCAAGCTCGGTCTAGCAACGATATTGCGAGGCGGGCGCGTCGGAATGCGACCACAATATCGCGGCTACACTGTATTATTGCCTTATTGCATTTCCACTGATATTGTGCCCCTTATTGGAACCTCACGCCCTTTTTTATTATGTAGGTATATGAAAGAAATGTATTTCTGTACATTCCTTTTCAGGATATCATTTTCTTACTTGTTATCTCTGGAAAACATAAAGGTGGGTCTACGCTAAGCGAAACGAGCACGAGTGCAGCCTGATTCTCGTAACAAAACGTCAACGACTTCTAAACGATTTTACAATTGAATTGCAATCGAAACTGCTTTTCGTATTCTCGTAACACATTATGCACGGTTGAAGAACGATCCTATCGAAGTTCGAGTATATACCTAGTTGCAAGCGTATTCCGGTAATTAAATCGAACTCGATAATCGAAAAAGTTACGATTTAATATTTTTTTCTCGAATAAAGGTTAATTTCAGGTAAATTAGAAGTAGCATCTGCTTTTGAAACTTTTTTCTCAAATATACCTATGGAGGCTACTAAAAATCTTGCTTCGTCTTCCACGTTAGCAGAATCGATTTTACAGAATAATTTTCAACAAAATATTCCAGACTTCGCATTCACCCAGGTTAATGACTATGACATTATCACGGCTTTTAAGTCACTAAATATGAAAAATACAGAAGACTTATGGGGTTTGTCAGTTAAGGTTATACAGTCAATTATTTTCAATATTGCCCCTATTTTAGCCCTAATTTTTAACCAATGTCTCGAACAGGGCAACTTTCCTGACTTAATGAAATACAGCAAAATTGTTCCAATCTTTAAATCGGGATGTAAAAACAATCCCTCAGATTATAGACCTGTTTCAGTACTTCCTGCATTAAGCAAGATTTTTGAAAAGATTGTGCTAAACCAAATGTTAAGGCATTTTAATAACCACAAGATACTCCATGATGATCAGTTCGGTTTTACAAGAGGTAAGTCCACTACGGATGCGGGAGCTAAACTTATTAAGCATATTTTTCAGGCCTGGGAGTGCTCACACGATGCTATTGGTATCTTTTGTGATGTCTCCAAGGCATTTGATTGCGTAGATCACCAAACGCTAGCTCTTAAACTTAAGTTATATGGAATTCGCGGAGTGGCCCTCGATCTTGTGGTTTCCTATCTTTCAGGGCGCCAACAAAAAGTAGGAATCAATGGTAGTGTGTCATCGGGCTCCTTAGTCAAATTAGGCGTACCTCAAGGCTCGATTTTAGGCCCATTTCTGTTTCTAGTTTATATAAATGACCTACCTTACATGGTGAAAGAACTATCAGATGTCGTTTTGTTTGCAGATGATACGTCTCTGATATTTAAAGTAGATAGAAAAGACAAAGACCTTTTAAAAGTTAACCACGCTCTGGAAACTGTGTCTCAATGGTTTGCTGCCAACAATCTAATGCTAAATTCTAAAAAAACTAAATGTATAAGATTTTCATTACCAAACGTACCAAAAGTTGATACCAATGTTATTGTGGACGGTACTAAACTTAATGTAGTAGATAAGACTGTTTTTCTTGGTCTGACCATAGACTGTAGATTGCAGTGGAGTGCTCACCTGGAAGCCTTAGGTGGTAAACTGAGCTCCGCTGCTTTTGCAGTCAGCAAAATAAGGCAACTGACGGACATTAATACAGCCAGATTAATTTATTTTGCATATTTTCATAGCCTTATGTCTTACGGTATTTTGCTGTGGGGTTCTGCCGCAGACTTGGAATCAATTTTTGTATTGCAAAAAAGAGCAATTCGCGCCATCTACTGTTTGGGGTCTCGCGAATCTCTGCGAAAGGTATTTCCGGAAATTAATATATTAACTTTGCCCTCTCAGTACATTTTTGAAAATATTATGTATGTTCGTAAAAACATTAATTTGTTTCCAGTCAATAGTGATTATCACGATAGAAACACTAGAAACAAAGACAAAATAACTGTGCCTAGATTTAGATTAGCTAAAGTAAATAAGTCCTTTCTTGGGAATTGTATCCAATTTTACAATAAAATTCCTCATAGCGTGACCAGTATGTCCTTTTTTAAATTTAAGGAACATATCAAAAAGCGGTTGTTGAGTAGGGCCTATTATAAAGTGTCTCATTATATTGACGACAAGGATGTATGGAAGTAGCTTCTCTTTGCACCTGCTTCACTTAGCAGCTAGTTCAAGGTCCATTTTAATTCTAAGTATGCTATTATTATTATAAGTTATCTTTTTTTTATTTTTTGTTTAATTTACAGATTATTACTTATAGTAATTAATTCAATTTAATGTTTTTCATTTATTTCTAAATTCTTCAATAGATTATGTCTGTCTCCTTAATTGTTATATTTTCTATACATATACCTAAATGATATTTAGTATAAACTTGTCAATAGTCACAGTGATAACAAATTGCGTGTTTAGTAGTTTCCCTTTAGTTTATTTTTTATTTCTAAGCCAGACTTAAGTAAGTCATGCTCACTTTAAGGCCTTTGCTTGCGGCGGCGTCGTGTGACGGGTCGCTCACTTCCCTCCAATATGGCGAGGAGGGCGATGGCTGCCACACGCGTCATACTTGTGAACAGGTGCTGCTTGTGGGGGTTGGTCTGCTTAAGTTTGCCATTTATTTATTTACTTATTAAATATAAATTCAGTCTACTTTGTAGTTTTGCGGCCGCGCCGGGGCACGCAATTGTTGTCAGTGCGATTAGAATGTAAATATTATGTAATGAATCTAAGCTTGTTTTGAAAAGAGTAATTGCTGAGTTTATTGCCGGCTCTTCTCAGCAAATGCAACCTTCCGAACCGGTATTAGAGTATTAGAGTCAGACTTTTCATAAGTGCCTGCGAAGGTCTATTTGAATAAATGATTTTGAATTTGAATTTGAATTGAATTTGAATTTGAATTTGAATTGGTAAATCAATTAGGATTATTATAGCCTTTTTTTTTGCCCACATGATTAGTTATATAATTGCTTGCTTGTCGTTGAGTTTCAATCCTATTGAGTTATCGTTCGATTTAAGTAGCACGGGAAGACGAATTTTTATTTTTTTTTTTTTATGTCAAAAAGGTTGACAAACAGGCAGACGGTCCACCTGATGGTAAGTGTCACCGCGAAAATTAAAAATGTTTAGTTGGACGATTTCTAAATTCTAGCGACTTTTGGATCGTTTCATATTAAGAGAATCGGACTACTGTAGGCTTGCCATCTCTAAAATTTGGCGAATGTTAAGAGAGGTAGAGCGTAGCGTTTACGTTTTCGACTGGGGAAGTAGCTCCAGCTTACAGAATACCGCTGATATTAAAATGAACTAACAATAATTATAAAATTATAAAAATGAATTAATTAAACAAATTACAATTTGCACATAGAATACTAGATTGGAACAAAGGAAATGAGGTATGTAGGTATATCTGCCTGCTTACTAATATGGTGTGTAAAATGTCGAGTGTAGATTAAATTCAGTATCATGCTGTGCAACCTCGATGACAGTAGGAGGAAGGGGATGCTTTGTGCATGGATGGAACATAATTTTGTTATTATTATAGTCTTAGTAAGTTAATCCGATTTGTATTTACCGACAAAGCTTACAAAAAGTTTAATAACAGAAGTCTTTGTAGGAGTGACCTCACAGATATACATCTAAAAAGATGACGCGAGTGTATGTACTTCGCGTGTCAAAATCTGTGCAAAAAGGGAGAACAATGTTCTTCTTTTGGAACTGATTCGCGCGGACAGCAGGACTCGCAGAAGGCTGCATGTCCACCAGAGATGTGTAGCGAGGGATGTGTTTAGCTGACAAATAGGATCGCTTCCAAGTCCAACGTCCAAGTTAAAAATCAAATGCCAACCTAACTAATCTTGTGACATTATGGTAGGTACAAAAAAGTGACACGCTTGGTTTTCATACGTATGGAGAGAATTGCGTTATCTATTTAGATTTATGTCTGTGAATGATCTCTATTAAAAAGAGTCGGGGTTATCTTAAATCCTGATATTACCTTCGCAATATTTGGTTATTTGTCTGCGGTATTCTGTAAGGTGGAGGTACGCACCCAGTCGAGCTGCTCTTTGAGTGAATAAACGCTACCCTCTACCTCTCTTACGCTGTGACTGATCAGATTTTTTGCACAGATATAGTTTTGGCCGAAGATTGACAAGAACCTAGGACAAAATAATAATCAAAAAACTCCAAAAATGACATATACCACGATAACTATAGATTTCACAAATCAATAGGTGTAATTAGTGTATTATTTGTATGAACTCCGCACCCTGACGGGGGAGTGCAAACGCGCCATTGTGTCAGTGCGATTGATTCAACGCCCGCCAGGGGGCGCCTTTCATCTCTATGCAATTTGACGAACGAGTGACCGAGTGATTTGTTTAATTATTTTTGATTTAGCTATAATTTTGATTTGGGCTATTTATTAACAGATTTAAAAGGGAAGGTTCTAAATGAATGGTGTAGGTACTGCTGGGCTATTTAACATGCTCGGATTTGATATCGGAAACGGATTCAAAAACTACTGAGGCGATTTTCCGCAATTGCTATTTTAATTTCCGAATTCGAATATCTTTGATGTTTTTTTACGGAAATATCAATTCGATTCATCGAAAAGTTTTCGGAAATTAAAATAGCAATTGCTTAAATACGCCTCGGAAATTTTTGAATCCGTTTCCGATATCGAATCCGACGTTTTAAAATAACCCTGCTGGAGGTACTATTCCGCGTATTGTAGTAGGTGTTCCATGAAAATCTAATTTTCTACCAAAATGGCACCTACGTAATGGAAAAAATACTCGTTCTCTTCATAACAGTACCTAATTTAGTATAAATACATGGAGAAGATTCGACCGTTTGGTAACTGTGGAAACGACGCCAAAATCCGTAAGATTTTTGAGTTATCACATAGACAAAGATTTTATAATTAGGTTATGGTAATATAAAGAGCCTGTCGCCTGTCGTGGTCGGTACCGGGATGGGTGACCGCCTAGTGGTATTTCAAATCGAGCGTTTCCGTGCTTCGGAAGGCACGTAAAGCCGTTGGTCCCGGTTATCAATTTATTGTGATAGTCGTTAAGCTAGTTGGATGCCACCTAGGCGGCTTGAAAAAATCCAACAGTAGGTTGACCACAAGCCTACCTCCACCGATCCGCAGTGGGCACGCGTGATGGAGTATTGCCCATTCCCTTTCACCTTAATTTGTGAAAGGAGGCCTGTGCTCAGCAGTGGGACATTATAGGCTGATGATGATGATGATGAAGATAAAGAGGCTGTCTGTAAGTTTATAGTTCCAGTTTTTTTTAATTCACTTTGCCAAAGAAATAAACTCAACAATCCAACTAGTTTACTAGAAGTGCCATTCTTTTGCAAAAAGTATACAAAAAAAGTGATGTTAACAAATTTTGCTAGAAAGATAAAATAAATGTTAAGACTTCCTTATTTCTGTTCAAAATTAAAAAAAAAGTTTACGTGTGCTACACAATGGAATCATTCCGCTCAATTAGACGGACGCTGCGGTAATCGAATTTGTGTTATCGAGTTCTCGGTATTGTGTTATTCGATTATTAAGAGCTAGGAGTTTTTTTCATGTTTTTATTTAGTATGTGGCTGTTACTTCTTTTATTTGGAATAATGGTGTTTCCTTTCTTTTTTTAAGGTTATTCAATAAAATCTTTTTTTTTAAAAGTTATTCTTTGTTTTTTTTTTAGATTCACATAAATATTGTTAGTTTATCTCATGAATTTTGCAATTGCCTAAGGTTCATCAGTTTGTAACATGAAATAAATGATCTCCACAACTCCAAACAACAATTTTGGAAAAACACAGAAACCAAATATCTATTTAATGCGTTAATAGCTCCAAATGTTGGTCACAAAGATCGTATTACGTGACAAATGTTTGAACAATGTCACATTATCGACGAACAATGGTAATGTAATATCATGCGTATCGGTAATTGTGGGCTTCATTTTGTCCCCTTGTCACCACATTCTCCTAAAAAATAGTTTTTTTTTACAAGTAGAAATAAGAATGCGGTTGAAGTTCGAGGACTTTTTATTATAAGTACCTACCATAATTATCTACCACAGTGACTGGTAGTTGAATAGATTTGCCTTTCCTAAAGAAACTTTTCACGTGTATGTCTTTGATAAAAATATGTAGAGTTATACAATGATCTACACGTTTTCAATCTTAATTTGCGGGGATAAGGGTACTAAAAATCTTCTTACCTCCTCCTAACTCTTCTTAACTCCTAAAGTTTACCTGCACTTTGAGACCGACGTTACCTGATCTTTCTATTTGTATATCTGACAGACTGACTTACTTACTGATCTATAACTTGATCCATCTTAACTTGGTAAAACTTTAATCTCAATTTTTCTATTCATAAGAATTGAATGTTGATTTTCAGGAAACATATTGTAGTGTAGTGTACCTACTTCGTAATGAAGCTTACCAAAATTCGATCCTAAAATTACTCTTTGGGCATATCTACCGTTGATATTTAATTATTGATTGATATTGTACTATACAATTTATCAATTGATTTCGTATTTCGCCTGATTGATAGGCATAAAAATAATAAAAAATAAGTTTATCTGTATTTGACTGGGTAATCTTTTAAGTTACACTACCGAGAAACTTCTGTGTGAGGGATTGATCTATACAAAACTAACAAAGATGTGTTTCTTAATGTGAAAACTATAGATTGGTCAATTTTCAACATTAAAAAGTCTTAGGAAAACTTTTTAATATGGTAAATTTGGCGCTGAGAATCTTGATAACTCTGAGACGAAAACAAAACTCTGAGACGAAACATCTTAAGTCATCACATCAGTCATAACATCTCAAGTCTCAATAAATCAAATCAAACAAACATAGATATTCAGACACTGGATATACAAGTTTTATTATATCGACCTCACTATCCACACTCGAGCGCATTCGAGCCCAACTAAACATCCACTCATCGCCATCCCTCACACACACATACAAAATAACTATAACCTTCTCGCTTGCACATGAATCCGATACCATTTATATTTCAAGTGCCACTTGAGGCGGCTATCTGTCTCGCTCATACTGGGTAGGGAACCGTATCTTGCATCACTCGTCCACTCGAGGTCAGCGTGGGATGGTCGGGATGCAACCTGAGTTTTCATTGTATAAAATAGCATAATGAATTTGTGGTTGCTTTCAATTTTGTACGCGGCTCGGGTGAAGGGTTGGCGAGGTTTTTGATGCGATAAAACCTTTTTTTAAGCTTGTAATTCTGTGTGTTGGCATTTTGAGCGGGTAAATAGTGGATACTGGTGGTATTTCATATTTTAAATTATCTTTTATCCGTTATATTATAAATCATTAATGGGGATCAGATACCAATATAGATCTTATTTATGAAGATTGTAATTAAATGTACTACTAAATACATAATTAGTGATTAAATAGACTCTAAGTTAATGTATTTATTTAAAATGAATGTAATACATGTCTAGGCAAGAAAAAAAATCGTATTACTTCAAATATTTAGAGGATCTCAGTAATATCAGATATAAAATAATCTGTCAAGTCTCAAGATCACATTTAAGTACCTAAATAATTTATTCATTCTGCGTACTAATATCGAATTCGTAATACCTAGAATCATTCAAATTTTACTGATATATCCTTTTCTAAGAGCCACTCACAAATAATTAAATGGAAACTCGAAAGAAAAACACTTGAAATAAACATACAGATCGTTCAAGAGCCCGCTATATAATGAACCCTTGGCCATAATAACAACTTGTACTTTGTATGAAATAAAAAATATTAGAATTCTTATACTTTTTACCGCTGACCAGTTATTGAAACCTTTTTATAGAAAAAACTCAATTGGAATCACTTTTAAAACGAGCTAGAGATGTTTGGGTTCGCAAACATCTTCTAAACCGTTTACCATTTGATTTTCTACCTTAGATATATTACATCAAGATACAAACTACATTTTATGTGACTACTGATCTTTACAGACATTAGTTACATTGAATTTTGGATTCTCTATCGTGATGTTAGAGTATAGTTTAGATTGCGTGTTTAGTTTGTCTATTTTTGTCAAGTGCCCTCTAGTTGGTCTCAATGTTAGGGGTAAGGTTAATGGTTCAGTAATCGACAGACGCCCGAGGGTTCTGCACGGAGTGTGTTTGATATGTTTAAGTTGAGACTTAAATACTGCTGGAAATGCTAAAGCATCAAATAAAACTGTAGATTTTTTTATATTGTATTAAAAATTGCTTTCCTGAAATTGATTTGGGTACACGATGAAAAACATAACTGAACTATTAGCTTCTAGTAAGATATTGTGTTAAAAAAACGTTGGTTAAAAAAACAATATTAAACTTGGCGACATATTAGCTCGAGTATGAAATTTCATAAATACGAGTTATTTTCAGAATTGTTTTTAATATTAACTTAATGCTTCGCTAATTGTTATAAATTCATAAATGAAATAAAAAAGCTGAAACCATAAAGATAATTCTAGTGCATCAAATATTTTTGAAACATATATAAAAAAAAGCAAAATTTAAAAAGTACCATAATTTCTCTTAATTTTCAACTTTGTTTATTTTTCAGAATTTTCCCTTTGCTTGTGCTGTAAGACCTTGCTTTTTGCCAAGTAAATATTGTTTAGTTATTAGCAATGCTGTGAATCATAACTATTCAAAATAATACTAATTTGCACAGAATTAAACTCTTAAAATAATATTTTCACAATTGACTATGTGAGAAACCATCGTGAACGAAATATCCGTCTACGCTTACGTATCCTCCACAACTACGCTCACAGCCACATCCAGCGCATCTACATCCCACTTTTTTCCCTTTTTATTTGCGAATGTAACTGATACACACTTTTACGATTGATTTGTTGTTTACATTCTCGGGTAACTCGACCTAGGCGGCGTTTGGCGGGCTTCTTAAGTTTTTATTAAATTTTTCTCGTTGTACACCCCTAGATTTGTTTTTTTTTGCTTTTTTGATTAAATTGCAACTGGTGTTGGGTTGCGTTTAATACATACCATTTAATATGACGCGTGAAGACTTACGTTGTTTAACTGTTTGTAATTTGGTGTTTTTAGGGTTCCGTAGACAAACAAGGAATCCAAGTTTTACTTGTAAGCGAATATAGCACATTAAATGAGATAAAGTTTTCGCCCGCGATTTTACTTGCGTGTGTAGGTACCCGAAGGGTCTGATGGGTTCTTATTTTTTTTTATTGGGATTTTAAAATTATCCTATATGTTAATCCGGGCTATTCTACTTGCTTGCCAGGTTTCATCTCGATTGCCTGTAACTGTGTTATGTATGTGAAGCGTCAAGAGGTCTCAAACAAACAAACTCAGTTTCGCATTTAGTATTATATAGGTGGAGATTTCGAGATGTATGTCACCGTATTTTTGTGAAAACCGTTAGTTTATAATCTCGCTAGGTAGGTATTATAAACTCCCCGCGACGGTTTGTCGCGGGTAGATTATAAACTATTGGAAATCAATACGTTATATTGTAAGCTGTATATTACAGTTCACAATATATCGGGGAGTTTATAATCTCGCTAGGTAGATATAAAACTAACGGTTTTCACAAAAGTACGGTGACATATATTTTCGAAATCTATGCAGAACAACTTTTAATAATTTTCCAACAGTGTAGAATTCTTATTTTTTTAATTTCATACGTTATAATCGAAACGGGTTGACCTTGCATATGGAAAGTAAAAAAATAAGAATTCTGTGTTGGTCACATGGTAAAAGTTGTCCCTTAAAAAATCATCGAATTCGTGTGACCTAATTTATGCATGACCCCTTAGTAGGATCGAAAAGTCTACTTTTGAGTTTTGCCAGTGAGACACGCAATAGTAATCAGGTACGCAGGCAATTCAGCACATAGGCACTTTGGCACACAGGCACTTTGGCACACAGGCACTTTGGCACACAGGCACTTTGGCACACAGGCACTTTGGCACACAGGTAGATCTAAACATAGCCCTTTTTTATTCCGGGAAGACCTAATTAGATTCCTCAGGAACTCATGTGAAACTATCAGGCTCAAGCAGTTAATAATCTTGATCCTCGAAATAGTGTTGCTACAAGTATCAACTCTACTGTTACCCTCGTGAACAGCCCCTGATCACCATTGATCAGATAGTGGCAGCCACACGGCAGACTGACAGATACACTCGCTACTTGTGTATGTAGTTATCCTTATCTAACATACTGTATTGTTTGAGATAGCAAACCCCTTTAGATAAGGGTTGTTGTTGTAATGATTGTAATTAAAGTGACATAGTTTTCATAAACTTTATAATATTACTAATAGTTGTGCTCCGCATTTTCACAATTTCTTTAAAAACAGTCATAAAAATCTTATTCTATTTTTGTTCGAAAGGGGTTTATACCGAAATGGCTCCATATAAATTTCATACAGATGAAACTAAAAATTCAAAAATAAATTAACTTTTTAACAAAAAAATAAACCGCCTTCAAAGTACACTAAAAAGTATGAAATAACTCCTATCTGACACTGTTTTGTAGTGAGCGAAATCGCATGACGTGTTCTATAGAAAATATTTCGCTGACTGAAGGCGGTTTATTTTTTTGTTAAAAAGTTAATTTTTAGCTTTATATATTAGTAAATATAGTACATGTAATGTATGATGCAATTATTCAACTAGTTCAAAATCTCATTATAAAAAAGTACTGTTTACATCCCAACCCACCCTTGACCCTACATCAAATACGCAAATTAATAGACAAGTAATAAACCGAGTACAATACAATATAGCACAAAGACTGGCTTTAATACTGGCAATACTCCCGGTATTGCCAGTATTAGAGCTTACTGAGTTGATATTATTTATTGTGCGTGATCTCACTGACACGCAGGGTGTACTATATTAAATACAGTCGCGTAATTTAATTTTGTAGGTTTGCTATCTCTGACCGGAGGGTTGTCGAATGTTTTTTTTTGCATTTTATTTAATATGACGATATTTTCTTGGTTTTTTTCTCTGTGTTTTTAATTATTTGTTTCAACATCTATCTTTATTTTACTTGATTCTTATTGATGATATTTTTTATCTCGTGAAATTAACTGCATGTACTAAACTTAGGTATTTCATGAAATTGATAATATCGCTAAGCATCTACCTATGTGTTCCTTTAAAGGGTCGTTCCCTTCTAGGCTTTGTGCTGATCACTTACGGCCATATGTGGATATGATCTTATAATGGTGAGATTTTGGTCACACACACAAAACATACGTACAGAAGTAAAAAAATACAGTCATCGGAAATTGTAGATTTTTATGTTTACATCTCACTTAGATAATGATCTGTTTCAAATAAAGTTTAACTAAAATATTATTCTCATTATAAAGTGGAAAGTGTGACAACCCTACAAACAAGTCGAATGATTGCATTGCAATAGAATACTAATTCCTCAATCGAATGTATAGCCGTGGCTTCTACATCCTTCCTCAATACAAAATGAACTTTCCCGTTTGTAATTATAAAATCCAATTTCGCATAATAAAGTTTAATAATAGAGACGGCCAACAATTGGTTTTATTGTTACCACCCGCCGATCCAAAGTTACGAGGTTAAACTAGAAAGATAGACTTTATGATATAGAAAATTAGGATCAATTTAGCTTGTGCAGTTGATAGTGAGGTGTCGTAAACAATTGCTCGGGTTGGTAGGGTTCAGTATATTTGTCAGTGATCGCTAATCACTTGAGAATGGTCTGTGCGGGGGGTAGGGGAAGGGGAAGAGGGAGTTAGAATTAGGGGTTACGTCAATTTTGAGTTATTTGAGGGGGCGTTTTATTAATTCTAAAGTGCAATCGTTTGGTTCAATTTAATACTTTTGCGATTCGTTTTTGATTATATTAAATTGAATTAGTAATACGTAAGCTAGGAAAGAAGAGTCAAAATCTAGGAACTTCTCTGTTTCTACTGTCTAGGCACACAAGAACTAATCTAAGTTTTTAGGCTTAGAAATGCAGTCCCTATTTAGGTTTCTTAGCTTTTTTTTTGCAAAATTTGGAAAATTTGCTCGGATAGTTGGTCTATTTGGGAAAACCTGATACTATGACGTCTACGTCAGTCGTATCAACTAGAAATAAATATACCTGCAATCACAGATAACAGAATAGGTTCTCAAATCTGGGCCTGCAATTATTAGCAGTACCCCGAGTGTAAAGAATTGACGTTATTATACGCTTACTAATGCGTTTGCGTTGACAATTTTGTATGGGAGAAATTAGTACCATGAGTATTCCGCTAGCTGCGCTGTGCCAATTCCTATAGAGAAGTGTCGCAAACGAAAACACATTCCCCCTTATTACAAAACATGGTTTAAAGCAAACCTAGGTTTTACTGTCAGTCTGTCACTTGCTAACGTCATATAATAAAAAGAGACAAGGCTATTTTAAAACCTGGTTTTGTTTTAAACCATGTTTTGTAATAAGGGGGATTGCGTTTACTTACGTCAGTTCTTTACGGGGTACTTATGATTTTATAGGATGAACTTACTACGAATTACAGTAGCGTATATTGACAGTCAGTCCGTCACGGAAACACTAAATTAGAGTACCTCGTATATTACTCGTATTAGTCGTATTTATACAGCGTGTAAAGGACATCGCCGCACAAACGGATACCATGGGTCCAGGACATGATTCTGGACCCCCCCATGTTGGAATTTTTCGTCGGTTTTTCACATTTCTTTTTAAAAAAAAAAATGAGTTTTTTTTACTTTAGACTGTTCATAATCGTTATTCTTACCTAATCCAAAGAGATTTAAAATAAATAAGTTATTAATTCATTACTTTCACTAAAAGTAGCAATGTAAATAAAACTAGAAACGGTGTCTTATGGCGATATTCGCCTGCAGTCAGCGACATACTACGTAGGCATAACGTTATCGCGGTGTTCACAATACATTGCGCGCTCGAAAATGACAATTTCTATAACCGATCATTAGCGAGGTGAATGACTTTCACAATTTGATTAGTTGCATTAGGTGTAGCCTTTTCGCGAAGTTTGCGTTACCATGCGAAATACACCCTGTATACATAAACTCCTAAAACGTCCTACGTCACACAACCATTAAACTTTTCGTAGAAAAAGTTATCGGACAGTCACTAGCAAAAACATTAACCGGGCTTGAAAGTCGAAAAACAAAACCAGTTTCCCCCAAAGGCCGACAAACGTCCAACTAGATGAAAAACGAAAATAAAACATCATAATTACTTTTAAAAGGCTTTTAATAACTGAATTGGTGGAGGGTACGTCCTAAACGGGTAATTAAGGGGCAGTTTGTGCGGTGTTTTTGTACCTATTATGTTTTTTGAAAAAGGTAAAAATGGTATACTGAAAGTGACTCTAATGTGGCCCCTTACATGATATGGTTTAAGCCAAGTCTATTAAAACCCAGGTTTTCGTTAACGACTCGAGTTCTACTACACTTGTAGATACTTACCCCCTTATTCATAATCGCTTTTTAACTAAATCAGTGTAATAGTGTGCCCCGTCTCACTCTTTCGATCACCAAATGTCACCTGCTTCGGAATTTTAGCTAATCAACGTTTGATAACTTTATTATGAATAAGGGGGTTACATACAATACAGTGCGGCCATCAAGAGAATGCGTTTCTGACAATGTTTTTATATGTCAGAAGGGATGGTGGTTCACCTGATGGTAATTGGTCACCGTCGCGTATAGACATTCGCAATACCAAGGGGTTCAAAAATCTGTACAAAGTCTAAGAAGACAACTTGGCTCTCCAGTACATTTGTAAGTAATAGACTCATGTCAAAGTCAGAGCCATTTATTCAATTTAGGTCCTAGTACTACACACATGAAGGTCTGAGGTCCAGTGAGAAAGTCAGCCTTCATCTGGGAAGAACCGTAAAGAAACTAAAGAACGGTGAAACCGTGAAAGGTAGAGCAAAGCATTTATTTGCTCAAAGAGCAAAGACAGAATACCGCAGACAAATAACAATGTTGTTTTCCTATGTGTAAGTTTGCCAGAGCTCATTGGGGAGTATGGAAGGGTCGGTAACGCTTGACTGATGCCCCGGGTGTTGCAAGAGTCCATATGGCTACGGTAACCGCTAACCACCAGGCCGGCTATCTGATAAAAGCACCTGCCAGTGTATTCCAATTCACATCCGCCATTTCTAAGCAATGAGATCTTAGATCGGCATCTACAAGCCAAAATCCAATGTACTTCGTCCATAAGGCACACATTCCATTAAAAACAAAACACTGTCAACTACCCTCCACTCTGCACATAGCGGCAGTGTTTACATCGTCGGCAATAAAGTGTTGTAACACAACTCGCTGGGCCATAAATCGGGTGCACAATGAAAGCGAACAATGGCGCGGTGGCCGAGCGGCCCGCTGCATTGTCGTCTTGATTTACAGCGAGCTGGCTGTGACGTGGTGCCTTGCTACTTCACGTGCTGGTACTGTCGACTAGCTCACTGTGTTGTAGGTAGGGTGAGTAGGCTTTAACACCAGTTTCTTGAAGTCTGATCAGATATAAGAAAGAAGAGACGATTTGACACCCTGCTAAAATCGTGCCATCAGAATTTTCGATGATCCCGAGCTCACAAGTGGTTTAGAGCCTCTCAGTCTGAGGAGAGATTTTGCCTCCTTATGTGTGTTAGACCGCTTGTACAACGCACAGTGAATTCTACATACGGAGTACTGCTGTCATCTATGGGCGGGAGCACCTGGATACCAGCTTGGGCCTTTAGACTCGGTTCAGCGACGTGCTGCTAGAATTGTAGACGATCCCGAGCTCACAAGCGGTTTAGAGCCACTCAGTCTGAGGAGAGACTTTGCCTCCTTATGTGTATTCTACCGCTTGCACATTGGACAGTAGTGTTCTGATGCCCAGGGCTACCTTCGATGATCGCAACTCTTGCCATCAACGGGGAGTCCATCCTCACACATTGGAACCAAAACGGTTACTGTGCGGTCTCAAAGGAGCTTCCTCCTGCGGTCGCTCAGGCTGTGGAATGAGCTCCTCGCCGTGGTTTTTCCAATGGAGTACAGCATAGGGTTCTTCAAAAACGGTTTGAAGAGATGTCAAGGGTCGGCAACGTGCGAGTGATACCTCTGGTAGGCTACGGTAACCGCTTACCATCAGATGGGCCGTATGCTTGTTTTCCACCTAGTGGTATAAAAAAATATCTCTTCACACCCTTTTTGAAGAACTCCATGCTGTACTCCCTTGGGAAAACCACGGCTGGGAGCTCATTCCATAGCCTGGATGAGATTGTAAGATACTTGCGGATCTGTCACCAAGCACTGTGCTTGAGTCTTCCCTATTTGTCCTTACAACCTTCGGCCTATTACTGGTGAGGTTTTGGTCTTGTTTTAATTGTCGTTTAATTATTTTCCAACCTTTATTCCAAGGGTCAAATCCAGCATCCATAAATTAATTCTATCTGCTTGATCGAATTTCAATATTGTGTACATTTCGAATCAAACAGATGTGATTCAAAAATACAAAAAAAAATGATTTAAAAAACATAAAAGTACCACATAGCATCATTTACAAGCAGATGTCTTTATTAATTCCACATTCAAATTTCAATAGAGGCACACATCCCTTTCATTCGTATACAAAAACACTATTTGTCTCGCTCGCGCGCATAATGAGATTCAAAATGGCCAGTATTTCCTTAAGTTTTTGTATTGTTGTAAAAGGGGCGTATTATTTTAATGGAGGAATTTTTTACTTTTTTTGCGGCGCGAGGGCGTTGGATTCTTGCTTGTGAGCCTTTTTGTAAAGAAACCAGTGGTTTCTTTTATGTGTTCTTTGATAACGCTTACATTGAATATTGTGTTTTGAATTAATACACTTCAGTTTTTTGTCTGTGTTATGTTTTATCGTTGCTTTTATGGTTTTTGTTATTTATGTTTTTCAGAGACATTAATACGCATAATTATGCTATTATACTAGTTTCCGCCTAGTTCCTAAAGGGTCTTATGGGGTTTTTATTGTATTCCAGAATATCGTCTATCTATTAGCCAAATTTCAGCCCAATGTATTCAGATACTACGACGTGATTAATAAACATTTACATAAACTCTAGCATAAATACTCTTGCTACTAAAAATAGCAATTTTAGAAGAATTCTAGTAACAATATGGTATGCACATTTTTATATATTTATAGGACTTCAATCTTAAGGGATTCAAAAGTGCTGTAATACAGGCTGATTTTATTTATGCATAAACATAAATCATAAAAACAACAATAAAAACTTCCACCTCATTAGTTTGTAGATACACTTCAACGCCAGTTGTCTTCTAGGTCTTGTACAGGTCGTCAACAAATTGACAATCCCTTGTCCATAGGCAACGGTGACCACTTTCCATGAGGCGGATGGCCCACTTGATGGTAAATGAATTCCGACAAAAAACTCACTCAACGTGGAGCATTTTTGCGTTCAAAGAGCAGCTCGACTGGGGAAGTACCTCCATCTTACAGAATTACTGCAGTCAAATAATTTACTATTGTAATCTAACGGTTATAATCGGGTAGTATGTTTATTTGCAAATATAGTCGTATAAAAAAATCAAATATTACTAAATAATTGTAAATGCGAATGTAAGTCTATTTTTGTTTGTTTGGTTGATACACTTTCACGTCTAAACCACTGAACCAATCGCGATGAAATTTGGCATGCAGATAGCTTATAGTATGGAGAAGGACGTAGGCTACTTTTTATCCCGGGAACGCGGGTGAAACCGCGCGGGAGAGCTAGTACATTATAAAAAACATATCACCAAATTAACGGACGCAAAGTCACATGCGACGCTAGAATAATCACGAATTATCGAAAAGTAATCGAGTCCACATGGCGACTCCCACTGCAGCCCCTCCCACCCCTCTCCATACCCCCTCCACCCACCATACTTTAAAAAAAACAATAACATCGGCCATTAAATTCTCGCAGGCGAGTAGACTCGACTTGCTTTCTAATTGCACACAACACAATGACGTTTCAGAGGTAGATTGAACTATACAAACAGATATATTGTTCTTTTATAACGGACAAACTAATACAATCTTATACAAATTATTAACTTTTGACTTTTGATTTAATTTATATTCCTTTATAAGCAATTTAATTTTTATGTTTTTTTTTCTCATTTAAATTGACTTCATGTTTTTATTTTATTTTATTCACTATTACTAAATTTGTTGACCTTAATTTTATTTGAATTTGTTGATTTGGTTTATAATTAAATCTATTTGTTTTTGATTTTAAGTGTTTATTGTTTATGTTTTGTTTAATGCATGCTGTGGTAGCATAAATAAATTGAGGCAGCACTTAGAAAGATAAGGTGTCAATCTTCATTATTTTTTTAATTGTGTTAGTGTATGCTTTGTTGGTTGCCCTTAAAATAAATAATAATGGGAAAACTTGTTTTTGGGAATTATGTGTTTCTGTAAAAGGTGGTAAAAGTTGATAAAAGTTGTGATATTTAAATAAACACTCTGTACATGCCGCAGTAAGGCTACTACAAGAACTATTGTAACAGAAAAGTAATTAATAGTGAATACATTTTTCACCTTACGCCCATGTGACGGTAGCGAAACGGCCAAGCCACAAATTTTGATTACGGTGTGTAGAATTTGTGAAGTTAGGGCTTGTAGAGTTAGGGCGTGTAGAGTCTGATAACTTTTTGACATATGGTCTCGTCTTGGCAACATTTTACATGAAAATGTTTTTGGTGGGATAAGTCTTGTCAGTTGAAGGCTGACTTCTAAACTAGTAGTTACTTTGACCTTCATAAGTACGCTTCTAAAAGCCTAACTTTACCTTTAATGCAATGGTCCGTTTACTGTTTAATCTAAACAGATTATTTTACAGCTACGTCGTAGACCTTCTACGACATTATATTTCTAGAACATTCTGATAGCTGTGACACAGGCATCGAAACCAAATATTCATTCCATGAAGTAACTGAATCTCATTACATGGTTTGATTTCGTAACAGTTTTGCTACGTCGTAGACCCTCTACGAAATTTTACCTGTCTATTATGCCCACAGACTACGGAGGGCATATTCTCGCTCACAAAAAACTGTGTCTATGGAGTCGGCCACCTCTCACGCACACCTTAGTTGGCTATTCCGCGGAAAATTAGACTCTGTCGCCGTTTACACAGAGTCGATTACTCGCGATTAATGTGTGAATGTGTGCGTGCCGGCTTGTACGTACAGCGTGGTGGCCGACTTGAGTGACACAGTTTTTTGTTAGTTATCCGACTTTTTTAATATCTATGATTATGCCTGGTTTAAGTAGGTTGTGAGGCCCTATTTTTGAAAAGGGTGCTAGTTACGATACTCTCCTGGGATGTCCACAAGCCTTGTGAGGCTACTTCATTAGTCCGAGGATTTATGGTGTGTGGTGTCTGTACGGTTAGTGACTCGTAGTACCTGCGGTGTTGCCAGTGTCTATAGACGCTTCGATTTACTCGTATTGCGAACGTATCTCACATAAAGGAAGATTAAAAAAAGACACTTAAATACTTCAAACTTAATTTCCAAGGGTTTTCGTGGTATCAATGAATTTTCATACAAACTAACCACCCCCACTTTATCTCCCTTAGGGGTTTTATTTCGGAAAATCCTTTACGATATAAGAAGCTATATGCCTACTTTCCAAGGTGACCTCTGCGTTGTTAATCTCTTTTTAAATCAGTGACGGATTTTGATCTAAAATTAAAAATACAAACATCAGATCGCCGGTATGCCTATTCGAAATTCAAATTATATAGAAAAAGTTTAAAATAATTATTCCAATTTCAAATTTATCACATTCTATCAAAAACTAAAACCTCATTTGCCGCTGGCTGGCTGCATAAATTATACGTGAAATATGTTTTGTGGAACCAAGAAATGTACTCGACAACTCGCCACTCAGCTTTATGCGCTTCGTATGCCTTTTTGTACCATTTCTTTGTTTGCACTTTTGTTCTTGACTGTATTATTATTGCGAGCGAGCGTTGTGTACATTACTTTGACATTTTAAACGGAAAATGTTTCAAAGAGACGCGGTATTTGTTTTTATGATTCATGTTTACGAGTAAGTGTTTGGAATATTTTTGGGGAAACTCGTATTGTATTCTTTACAGCTATAATAGTACATTATGATACATGTATGCAAAGTTGGTTATTAACACTCGAGGCGGTATTAAGTGAGCCGAGAGTGTAATAATCAATGCCACGCGTGTTACCCGTTTAAATTAAGAATGCTTGATCTACACACTTATCACTTGTAGTGAGGTACAAACTTATCATAATCGGGATTATACCTAACTTAAAACTGTGCGGTAATGTAAAGTAAAAAGCACTAGTGCGTAAAGCTGCATTAAGATACTAAAAACGGTGCAATAAATGTCACTTTACGAGCGAGTGTGTTGAAAAATATTTAATTCATCGAAATATAAATCTTTTGTAACTTATTTGATTTATGGCAACTAATATGATATCTCTAATTTTGGCATCATAATCTGTTCCAATTATTTTGGGTTAGCAAAAATACTTTTTTTTTACTACTGGCTTATGTTTGACGAAGTTTTTTACCTTAAAAAGCCTTGAGCGGCTTTTACGTGCATATTTTGGTCTATGTTTGACCGCAATCTCACTATGATAAGTGATGATGTGGTCGAAGGTAAGCACACAAAGCCTAGAAGGAACTGGCTCTCAAGTGCACCTGTCGGAACACGCCTATAAGTGCTTAGCGTCAGCTTTTCAACTTGAGAGTGGTAGCCAGCCAGGTGGGTACTACAAAGTACCCTACCAACCGTGCTATGGTTTCCTCTCGATATTCTCCTTTACCGAAAGCTTTATATGCTAGATCAGACCTCTTCCCTAATTAAACTATTCTCTTTCTATTGTCAACAGTTCAAAAACGCGCTCGCATCACAGAAGTGTGCTCCAGCCCCTCACCGTCAACAGAACCAGCCCATGACACGAAGACCCCCGCCCCCACCCCGCCGCTAGCCACCCCACCGCCCCGCTCGCCATCAGACCACGAACTCAACGTCGAGGAAGAACTAGACGAATCTGAAACCTCACTCACCCCCGAGAACCTCTCAATGAAAGAGCGAGAAGACGTCCCCGTCAAGAAAGAAGAGGACGAAAAATGGGAGAATCCAGAGTTCAAATACAAAATGTTTAGGCGAGAAAGAAAACCGACACCAGAGAACATTCCAGAAGATTCGACACCCTACCAGAAATCACCTGTAGATGTCCTAACTAAGGTGTTCCCGAGACGTAGCCGCCCGGAGATTGAGAGCATCTTAACAAGGTGCAAAGGTGACGTGGTAGCAGCCATGGAAATGCTGGTCAACGGAACAGAACCATCAGCCCACTATAACCTCACGCAGGAATCTCCTCCATACTTGCAGAACTACCAATCAAAGTCTGCATTCTCACCGTTGTCCAATCAGAGCTTTAAATTCTCTCCTTCTAGAAGATTCCTTACTCCCCCTTATAGTGGTACGGGATACTTACCGACGGTGATCAGGCCTCCTCCGGAGTACTTATCCTCGTTCATGCCACCATCAGAGCTGATGTACGGGAGGCAGCTGCAGGTTCCTTCGCCAGGAACATCTCCAACGTCTGACAACACGAATAATGAAGGGTTCTCCGATTAGGGGTACCTGAAATATTGGACGGTGCTTTAGAGACGGTTTAAAGGAAGTTGAGTTCTATGTGATTGATTTAGAACTGTTATTGATAGAGTTGTGTGTCGTTTGTATATTATAGTTTTTAATTATAATGTTGACAAGTGATTCCAGTCTTTATTATTAGCGCACTACAGTTTAAAATTAAAGATAGAGTGTTTATTCCACACATGCCATTTTTACAGTGAAAAATGGCATATGGCCACATAGGAAAGGTATTGGTAATATAAAATAAAACTTTAATATCACAGTACAATAATTGTACTGCTTAAAATAAGCAATCTAAATTGACTATCGATAGGATTTTTTCTTGTAAATACAAAAAAATATGAGTTATGATTTACAGAATCATGAATTATGCATTGAGCTATTATTACTACGTATAGAGAAGACGCCACACTTCACAACTTTGTTCCGTTCAATAAGAACGATTTACGAAACGCGTAAGCGCTGTGAAAATCACGGTGTTTGCGAGAAAAATACTCCTAAAAGCGTTCTGATAGCGCTACGTGTTTCTACTGTCTGCTTAGACGACTAATTTATTGTTTTAGCGCTAAAGAGAACTTTAGTTGACTTTAAAAAAATGGGACGTAACCTTTGTTTATGATAGCTTCTCTATACGTAATATAAATAATAGCTCAATGGAATTATGCGTTATTATGAAACTAATTCCTAAGTTTCAGGAAAAGTTTAAACTGACCCTGATGACACTACGATATAAGAACATCCATGAAAAACAGACGCCGAAGTTTAAGAATGTCATAGAAAAATGGACCTTATCATAACTAAGCAAATAGATAATGCATTTATTATTTAGCAATAAGGCAAATTTTCTAGACATTCTAAAACGTCATAAATGACCTGGGCCCCTACACAAAATGGTTGTCGACAATCGTCTTCGTTAGTAAACGATCAACCTTTGTATGGGATTGACATTTCAAATCGAAATATCCCGTGACTTTTAACAATCTAAATTCAAAAAATTCAAAATTCAAAATCATTTATTCAAATAGACCTTCGCAGGCACTTATGAAAAGTCTGACTCTAATACTCTAATACCGGTTCGGAAGGTTGCATTTGCTGAGAAGAGCCGGCAATAAACTCAGCAATTGCTCTTTTCAAAACAAGCTTAGATTCATTACATAATATTTACATTCTAATCGCACTGACAACAATTGCGTGCCCCGGCGAGGCGGCAAATGCCTCTCTTATGCCACACCCATACAAAGGTTGATCGTTTACTAATGATAACGATTGTCGACAACCATCTTGTCTAGGGGGGCTTATATTAAAGAGACAAACGTCACTCACGTCAGTGTTTCCATACTTATCCAGAACCTGTGCAAATAATACAGATAATATAATGTACTAGAGCGGTACCCGTATTTAATAAATGATTATTAGTAAAAAAAATAGTCGATTAGTCGTAGAATCGTTTTAGTTTGTTAGTTATTCGCTCGATTATGGCGTGTGACGCTATACGAAGATTTTGTACATAATATTAATAATTAAATTATAATAAGTGTAAATGTAAGGAATTACCTTTATTATACGTAAATTGGAACTTTGAAGAGTAAACGTAGAATTAATTCGTTAGAGACGGTATTATTTTGGTGAAACATTTGTAAGTCATTCCAATGATAGCTATGCATTGAAGTAGGGTTTCTGATCTTTGGCAAAAGATCGATCTCATGAATTGATTCAAATCGTGGTCATGGAGCTCGATTCAGAAAAAATCGATTGCAAAAAAAATGATCTCTCCAAAAGTTTTGTTGGTAAAAAATCGATTCTCGATCTGTTAATTTTGCGTCGATCTGTATCTCAAAAATAGATTCAAGAAATGGAAGATCGACCCTAACAAATCGATGTTCGATTAAATCGAATCGAGATCGGAAACCCTAATATTCAGAGCATCATAAACAATAATGATTGGGTCGGATAACTCCTAAAAAGCAGGTAAAGATCATTGCTAGAAACATACATTCATTTATAAAAAAATGTAATTACTTACCACAATATGAATAAGTACCTACAATAGTTTTTCATCTTGTTTAGACCATCGCATAATATACATACAATTTGAAATGTTAATTCCGGGGTTATACAATTGTTACCGATTCTTTTAGCATAACTAACTACCTAGTTAGGATTTATCCAGTGATTATAAAATATGCTTTGGACGTTAAAGGCGTATCTACAGTAAATACAGACCACGAAAGTTTTCTGTAAAACAAATCTCGATACATTTGAATTTAGAAAATAAATCGACTAAAATATTATTAATTCTTGAATAAAATACTCGACTCTAATATTTAGTGTTCAATAGTTAGATAGAATAATTAAGATAAATAAAGTGTAAATATAAATAGTTAAAATATAAGACAATGCTTACTCGTAGTACTAAGAGATAATAAATTTATTGTAATGTAAAAATATATGTAATGAACAATAATAAACGTGCTCAACAAAATATATTTTTATTATTTCTTTCAATGAGCTATTATTACTACGTATAGAGAAGCCATCATAAGCAAAGTCTATGTCCCATTTTTTTTTACAGTCAACTGAAGTTCTTTTTAGCGCTGAAACAATAATTAGTCATCCAAGCAGACAGTAGAAACACGTAGCTCTGTCTAAACGCTTTTAGGAGTATTTTACTCGCAAACACGGTGATTTTCACGGCGCTTACGCGTTTCGTTCATCGTTCTACAACAAGAGTGGCCGGACGGCCTCGCTTGAACGGATCATAGTTGTGATGTGTGGTGTCTTCTCTATAAGTAGTAATAATAGCTCAATGATTTCTTTAGATATTTTGGAAAAAAAACTGATTACCTTGTGTACCTGTCCTCAATTGACCAATAATCAAATTGAAATAAATCTTTATAAAATGGAATTAGTCTTGTCACTCTATTTCCATAGACACATTGATACAGTGAAGAAAAATCTTAAGAAACATGATTTGTCGTTAGATTCGTCTTAACTATGGGAGTGTCATAGGGTATATTATTTTTATATGGCGTCTACGAATACAAAAGACGAGGGTATTGAGAACAATAATTTCGTCATTATAACAATATGTGTATCAAATGAAAGCTTGTAAATAGCCCATTCCATATATGAATATATTTTAGTACTTTTATGCTACCAATTTGACGTAAACTGCAAAAAACCACGTTTAACTACACCTTAGTCAAAATTATGTGTCTTAGCCGTTTCGCTGCCGTCACAGAGGCGTAAGGTGAAAAATATATTCACTGTTAATTACTTTTCTGTTATACAATAGTTCTTGTAGTAGTGAAACGGCTAAACCACATATTTTGACTACGGTGTGTAGAGTTTGTGAAGTTAGGGCTTGTAGAGTAAGTGGATGTAGAGTTATAAGCTTGGCTCTACATGAGATCTGACAACTTTTTGACAGTGCGAGCCATGGTCTCATCTTGGCAATATTTTACATGAAAATGTTTTTGGTGGGATATAGACTATACCACAGAACTGTGTGTCAACAGAGTGCGAAATAATAAGACAATAAATATAATATTATGTCATCTGTTGGTACGGCACCGTACACTGACACTTACATATTTTTTTTTTAGGTTTTTCAAATAGGCCTTCACAGGCACTTATGAATAGTCAAACTCTAATATTCTAATGCACTAATGCACGGTTCGGAAGGTTGATTTTGCTGAGAAGAGCCGGCAATAAACTTAGCAATTACTCTTTTCAAAAAAAAAATTTAAATTTATTACATCAGATGTTTCTTGCTAGAGCGAGCGCTACAACCACGCATTTTTATCATTTAAATATTCGTTAATATTGTAGTAAGCCTTCTGTACTATAGCGGCCTTTATACGTTTCTTAAACTTTAGTGACGGTAAATTTAAAATTTCATTAGGGATCTTATTATAAAATTGTAGACTCAGTCCTAAAAATGAACCTTGCACTTTTTGGAGTCATTATTAAGGAATCTGTTGAACAAGGAGTAGAAGGGGGGCGAGGTGAGTTTTTTTTCAATACACTTTACTTGTGAACAAAAAACGATACAGTACAAATAAAGTTGATAGGTAAGTGTTCATGGTAGACCCCTGATCCTAAACTAAGTAGAGCTTGTACTAATGGAAACCAGATAAATGATATCCCATCAAAAACATTCTGTAAAAAACTAGCCAAGTCTCGATGAAATGTCTTGTTTATCTCTAAAAAGTAATGAAATCTATACAAAGTCGTGCCAAGTCTAAGGTTCCTTACTGCGATTTCTTTATTATTATAGTTAATCTTGTGTGACTTGGCCGTTGAACATTCTTTATACGTTAGTGGGTACAAGTACAGATTGGTGCAATGGTGTCATGGAACACCTGGTTTTGTACCCTTGTGTTCCCTTCAACTTCCCTTTTTTGGTCCCATAGTACCTTTTACAGTGTACTAATACTAGCTAATAAAGATGTAGGTACTTAAGCTTTTTATTCAGTTTAGATAGAGCTTATGAACGGCATGTATTTAATTTCTTAACTATTAATTCCCTCTATTCCAACACAACAAATCAAAACTAGAACCAAAAATACTGAATTGCACACTAAATACGAACACTAAATACATCAAACTGAGTATCAGTTTTATGGTTTATGCAAAGCTGTTTGAACTGAATGATCATCTAGCGCTCGCCGGCACCGCTCGCTTCGCTCACTCGGCTCGCGCGCGATATTTTCACAGTTCTAACCTAACTGTATTTGGAGTGCCCCGAGTCGCTTCTGGATGATAGAACATGTTTTGGTGAATAGGTAGTTTAATTGTACAACAGTCATTTTTCTGATTACCCACCTTTCCCCCCTCCCCAATGAGCTCTGGCGAGCTTACTCACGCGCAGGAACACAACATAAAGTTATTTGTCTACGGTATTCTGTAAGATGGAGGTACTTCCCCAGTCGAGCTGCTCTTTGAGTGAATAAACGCTATGCTCTACCTCTCTTCTAGAGGTACAATACATTCTTCTTCTAGTTAGCAGAGTTCCAATCAACTATGATTATAACTGACAGTGCGGACTATGTGAAAGTAATTTATTATGACTGAGCTTATAACGCAACTTAACACGACACTGGCAAAATACACAAGCCGTGTGTGTGATACTAAAAAAAGGACTATAGTTCGATTTCATCTAATAGTCTAGTTAAAGATGGCCAGTCTTAACCAAACGCATTCCAATTTTCAAATCAATCTCTAAATTCAAATCAAATTTCGAACTGGTACGATAAAGACCAGTCCCACATAGATCTGTGACGTGAGTGGACACAGGCTATCTGTGGACGTCGAGTGACAATGCTGTGACGTCACTCGAGGAGCACTGCACACGAGAGTCTTTGACGCGTGACGTCACTGAGCCCTTTGTCTACCGACAAATTGGATGCGGCTATCTGTCTATCGACCATTGACATTTGTGTTGCGACGAGTAAGTAAATCTAATAACCTATCTATTTAACTAAGTAGGTATAGATTCGTAATAAATGCAAGCAAGCGCATTCAAAATCATTTATTCAAATAGACCTTCGCAGGCACTGAAAAGTCTGACTTTAATACTCTAATACCGGTTCGGAAGGTTGCATTTGCTGAGAAGAGCCGGCAATAAACTCAGCAATTACTCTTTTCAAAACAAGTTTAGATTCATTACATAATATTATCATTCTAATCATGATAACGGACAAGATTCCCAAAGAATAATTTTTTTTTATGTTACTTAGCACATGAGCCCATAATACTTAGTACCTAGAGGTGTGTAACTCATCAAAAATACGCGAGCTGCATCACAGCTCACGGCTCAAGTGTGTGATCTGGTTCAATGACTCAGCTCAATTTGTACCTAGTCCACGATACGCACGCACGCTCACTGCTTACCGCAATTCGAATCGAGCCAACTGAGCTGCGGCGATTCGTTCGTCTCTGCCGAGCGGCTCTTTTCATAGGTACCTCAGAGTTGGAATTATTTGTCTTTTTATCTATATATTCTATTATCTATATATGTTACATAGGTATTTATATATTGAATTAAATGATTATTTATATGTTTTAGGACGAAATAATAATTCGTAGATTAGAATCACAAGAATGATCTATGGAGAGAGTCGCAGATATATACAATAGAAATTGGATTGAGCCGTGAGCTAGTCATTTTGTTGTTGAGCTGTAGCTCAACGGCTCAAACCCGTGTGATCTGATTCATTGAGCTGGTTCAGAGCTGAGTTACACACCTCTATTAGTACCTAACAAGAATAAGAATACACCATCAGATTTTATTTAATTTAGTTATTTATCCCCATTTGTTTCTTTGTGAAAGTTGTTTGTTATCATGAGTACAATCGTCGTGTCGTTTACTAATTACCAGTCACCCTATATTTATTATCACAATATCAGTCTCTAGTACAGAAAACAACGTTACAAATCATGTGAAACCGCATCAAACTCGTATATCACCCGCCAAGCCGCTCGCAGTGCCAATAGGCCGGTGTAATTAGTCCGTCGACCACACTCGCCTCAGATAACAGTGCGCCAGTAGGGTGTAGGATTGTTTGTAGGACGCCGACCGATGTAGGGTGGAGACAGGCTGATATGCTTATTGTGTTGTGGGATATGTGGGCAGCTGTAAGCGTTCACTGTTTATCATTACGTAATAGGCTGGTCATACTAGGTTTCAGTTTGCTAAGAATTTGGGGGAGAGCTATGGGTACAGGTGTGAATAATCTTTTTTTTTTTTTATACCACTAAGGTGGCAAACAAGCATACGGCCCGCCTGATGGTAAGCAGTTACCGTAGCCTATGGACGCTTGCAACACCAGGGGCATCACTCGCGCGTTGCCGACCCTGAAGAAATCTCTTCAGACCCTTTGGTACCATTTTGGTAGATATCTTACTTTTTAGAGTTTTTTTACCCAAAGAGTGCCAATTCAAATTCAAATTAAAAAAGCATTTATTCAATTTAGGCCCTGATAAGGCACTTATGAACGTTAACAAATGGCTCTACACCGGACCCTATTACTAAGCCTCCGCTGTATGTTCATCTATCAGTGGGCCATAATAAAAAATAAAAAATGCATACCTACGTAGGTTATTGGTTTATCCCTGACTGCAAAACCTTATAAAATTCAAGTTATATTCAAAATAATTTTTTGCTTTTCAGATTTTTCGGTGGTTTAATTTTTTTGTTAAAAAGTTGTTATTTTATATTTTTTTCTGGCTATAATCTACTAATGACTACATGCTTAATTTTTGATTTCTTTTGATGTAATACACAACTCAGCATTAAAATCTGTGAGTGAACAATAAATCACCCCTATTTTCCCACCCTTAGGGTAGGTTATTTGTATCCAAATTTATATGGGACCACTTTCGAGGTATACCCTATCCATTAAAAGAATTATCAAAATCGGACTACTCTGTAATAAGTTATGCGTGATCATACATAAAAAATTAAAATAAAATATACGCGTCGACTTGTAAACCTCCTCCGTTTTTTTGTCGGTTAAAAACTAATAAAAACCGGACAAGTACGAGTTGAACTCGCGTGAGGATGGTTCCGTACAAACTTAACATACAACGTAGAACAAACGTACCCTTAAATTTGATTTCATTTTTTCAAACAAGAAACGTCTTTTTTTGGCGCTTCAAATGTTCACAGAGTGTATAGTCGGTATAAAAATAAATAATAATTTATTGTACGGTGGTACGGAACCCCTTGTATGCGAGTCCGACTCGCACTTGGCCGGTTTTAATTTACTTACGTCACAGCTTACACAGTGACACATTTGCAAATCATATTATGTAGAGTGTAATCTGTAGTTTGATTTATCCTGCGAGAGATCTAATATCAACTCTGATATTGAGTTCGAATGAAAATCAGTACCTAGAACATGTCATATTTTTCACCGCATACCTACATAAGGTACTAAATGTGGTGTGTACGTCGTGTTTTTTTTTTATTTTCTATTATGTAACGTGTCGATATTTCTTTCCTAAGACTCCGCTGTCCGTCCGTCCGTCTGGCTGTCAGTAGGCTGTATCTCATGAACAGTAATAGGTAGACAGCTAAAATTTTCAGAGAATATGTATTTCTATTGCTGCTATAACAACAAATAATAAAAATGAAATAATATTAAAAATTAAAGGGGGCAACATACAACAAACATCGTATATTTTTGGTATTTTGTTTTCATAGCACAGTGAGTTAGTTAATATTGTACGAAACCCTCCGTTTGCGAGTCCGACTCGCACTTGGCTAGTTTTTTCTGTTATTTCATAATCTCATATTGGTGCCGATTCTGTTGTAAATCGCACTAAACTAATTTTAGTCACATCTCATCTCTTTCTTACGAACATTATTGAAAAAGGATAGAACATATTTTAAGTTGTCAAATTAATCTTTGCCGTCTTATTTTGCGTGTATTTAGGCGTAACCGCGATAGATGGCGACTAAAATTATATTGAAAACAAGCATTGGACTAATTTGACAGGACTAAATTTCTTACATCTTTATCTTATGTTCTTTGTTAGAAAGAGACATAGTGACATTAAAATTAGTTTAGTTGTGAACAACAGAATCAGGGCCATTGTCATTTATGACATTTTAACTGGTCAGATCAGTCATAAGCATTAAAAATATGATTGTTTACTAATAATTATTATATCATTGAATTTAAAAATGTTATAAATACTAAACGACATAATGCACAATAAATGAAACTTTTTAAATTGTGCATGCATTTGCAAATGACGGTTCAAAACTCAAATGTCACAACTAATCAAAGTGCAGCGTTTGGTACAAACAAGCAAACAATGATTTATCCACAGATTATATCGGGACACGTGACCTGCGGGGGGCCGGGGGGACAACGGTTATTCCCATTTGACTAGTTTAAACCACGTTTAAACTTATTGTTTGTCGGTTTTTAAATAGTTTGCGATTACAGAGGGAAAGATTTTAAATGTTTTAAACGCGTGGGAATCGTTTTATAATTTGCGGTTTTCGAAAGGCGATTAGTTTTGTGAACAGGCGCCATGATTTGAATTTGACGGGTATTTTTATTTTGGATAGGCTTGTTTCAATCTCACCATGGTAAGCGATGATGTGGCCGATGGTGATAAGCACACAGAGCCTAGAAGGAACTGGCTCTCAAGTGCAGCTGTCGGAACACACCGGTGGATGCTTCAAATTCAAGGCCCTAGGAACTATGAAGGTCGAAGTTACCACCAGTTCGGAAGTCGGCCGAACCGAGAAGAACTGGCAAGAAACTCAGCAAGATATACAACCTAAACCAAAGTACCTTTTCTAAATACGTTTTACTAAATGCTTAAGAAAGTACAGTACTCATACCAGAAAAATATTTTTTTATAATTTTTTGTCTGTTTGTTTGGGATAATCTCGGAAACGACTGGGCTGATTTTAACGGGATTTTCACTGGCAGATAGCTGATGTTTTAAGGTGTAACATAGGCTACTTATATTTTGGAATTAATAGGGTTCCGCGCAAGAAAATTAAAACTTTACGCGGGTATAACCACTGGGGTTAGATTGTCTTGAATATTATAAAGCTCTTTCTTGCAGATGGATTATCGACTTGGAGTTGGTGAGTAGCGAGCCAGGTGAGTACTATACCTAGTACCTCTGCAGTTCCTCAAGATGTTTCTTTCACTGAAAATTACTGGAGGATTCCTGCCGAATATTTTCGCCAAGAAATTCAAATCCCATCACCTTGATTTGCTACGATTAACTTACAAATAAGTTTTTGTTAAAAAAATAATTTTTAATAAAAGCTTTTTTTGGTCACTGTACTTTTTGTTGACTGTACTTGCATTGTCGTCCAATAAACTAATGTACACCAAATATCAAGTCAATCCGACCACTGGAAGCGGGTGAAATTCGACTTGCAAGATTCCACCCGAACAAACATACATACATACATTGCAAGTTAAATAAAAGCTTGTAAAAGCCACACTTTTTACATTATGTTAGTATCAAAACCCTTCAATAAATCACCGGGTCTCATACCCGGTACCCGGGTACTAGTACCTACCTATAGGCTAGGTACAAAGGGCAGGTCGTTAACAGAACAATAGGCCACCGTTATTGTACAACTTTGTGGATAATTCAAAACGACACAGACACCGCTCCGCTCCGCTCCGTACGCCCCGCGCCGCGCCGCTCACTCGCCGAGAGCGAACATTTTATACCCCAAGCGTGGATGAGATTATGTAGTACGTCTTAAGAACTTAGAATTTTTATGCTTCTGTGGTGGCAAACAAGCAGGGAAGATAGTAATCATGAGGGCCTTAACAGGCCACTTCCACAAAAAAAAACCTTGCCTTCCGAACCGGTGGTAAATTCAACTGTATGTACCAATTTAACGTTCATTTCTTACTAGGGCCTAAACTGAATAAATTTAGGCCCTAGTTGTCAGTGCGATTAGAATGTAAATATTATGTAATGATGTTTTGAAAAGAGTAATTGCTGAGTTTATTGCCGGCTCTTCTCAGCAAATGCAACCTTCCGAACCGGTATTAGAGTATTAGAGTCAGACTTTTCATAAGTGCCTGCGAAAGTCTATTTGAATAAATGATTTTGAATTTGAATTTGAAATTACTTTTTGATTTGACTGTGGATTGAACAAAAATAATGTTCACCATCAGCGTTCGTGACTAGAGCTCGTGAAATTCAGCCGCGAGGTAGATGAAACACCAGTACACCTCTTGTCTGAGAGCCGTTCACTTTGCCTAAACGAAATACTCATCTGGGGAAGCACCTGTTACACCCAGATGAAGTAAAATCTCCTGCCAAGAATATTGTGCAGTTTATTATAGCAGGTCTTAGCAGTGAAATTTGATTAATGTGGCGACCACAATAAATCAAGTCTGGTCGCAGTGATATAAGCTCTGGAAAGTAAGATGAAATTTGGCAAGCGGATAGCCTATGGTATGGAGTAGGACATAGGCAACTTTTTATCCCGGGAACGCGAGTGAAACCGCGGAGGATAGCTAGTGGTTTATAAAGCAGTGACAAGAGCAGTAAAATAGAAAAACTTATAAGTAACCAGACAATTTCCTAAAAAAAAAACGTAAATATAAAACTATTGCATAACACCGTTCTTTAACTCCGCCATAATTCAATACTTTCTTCTTACTTAGCTACCACTATTACAATAAGTTCTATAGAGCGAGATATGTATACTATTTCTATAGGTGTGACAGAGACGGAGCATCCTTTGTGCAAAGTTTCAGCCATCGAGAGCGATCCGATGGAAAATTGTAAAATTTCCTCCAACGCTTCAACTAATCTTTGCAAGTTGAATTAAATTATTATTTTAAACAGGAATTATATTTGGAACATTTTCTTGGTTGTCATTGGTGCCGATTCTGTTGTAAATCGCACTAAACTAATTTTAGTCACATCTCATCTCTTTCTTACGAACATGATTGAAAAAGGATAGAACATATTTTAAGTTGTCAAATTAATCTTTGCCGTCTTATTTTGCGTGTATTTAGGCGTAACCGCGATAGATGGCGACTAAATTTATATTGAAAACAAGCATTAAACTAATTTGACAGGACTAAATTTCTTACATCCTTTTCTTATGTTCTTTGTTAGAAAGAGACATAGTGACATTAAAATTAGTTTAGTTGTGAACAACAGAATCAGGGCCATGTATCACAGAGTTAATAATATACTACGTACATTATTATACTATCTGTGGTCGTTCTAATAATAACAAAATGTTTCTAGAAAATTATCTTGAGGCGATGATAGCTTAGTGGTAGTGACGTCGGAGGCGAAGGTCCCGGGTTTGAATCCTACAATGAGCTTGAGCTTTCGGTGAAGGAAAACATCATGAGGAAACCATAGCACGGTGGTGGGGTACTTTGTAGTACCCGCCTGGCTGGCTACCACCCTCAAGTTGAAAAGCTGCACTCGAGAGCCAGTTCCTTCTAGGCTTTGTTTGCTTACCACCTTCGGCTAAATCATCATTTACCATGCTCACCATGGTAATCATGGTTGTGGTTAAACACAGGTTTATAAACAGTAAAAAAAAAACTTTTACATGTTAAGCAGCAGTTCCGAAAAGCTGGTCAACTGAGCACTGGGGTTTAAATCAGAATCTAGACTAGATTCTGATTTAAACCTCATCATCACTTACCATGGTGAGCATGGTAAGTGATGATTTACCCGAAGGTGGTAGTGTGGACTACTAAGTACATATTATAGCATCAAACGACAAATTAATTACGCAAGCTAATTCCCAACAGTGTCGGCGGCAGGCGCGAATAAATAAATATAAAAACAAACAAAAAAGAAATAAAAATTAAAAACAAAAACAAATCGCCCGACGCGCTTAGCGGCCGAGCACGGGCCGAGAGGGGCGGCGGCGGGGGTTACAGGGGAGGGGGTGTTTCAATAATAAAAATAATTACCGAGTGAGTGTCGGTGACAGGGCTAAGGGCTACACATAATATGGAATAGGCTTCTCGGTATTAGCTTTTTTCCACCAGGGGTATCATCGGCGCGTTGCAGACCCTGCAATATTTCTTCACGCTCAGATGAAGTGTCAAATTGTTGAGAGGAGTCGTTGTGCCAGTAGCGAAAGGGTTAACGTTTCGGTCTTCACTTCACTTGTCAGCACAGCGCCTTCTCATGGAGCTCTGGCGACCTTACTCACCGCAGGAACACAACACCAGGTTACAGTAATGTTATTTGGCTGTGATCATCTGTAAGGAGGTACCTTTTGTAGCGGCATCTATGAGCCACATAGTATACACTAAGATTGTTCACACAGAGAGAGATACATGGCGTGGCGCCACAATAACCTGTATATACCATACCATACTTTCTTATAAGTGTGTGTATATATGAAAATATGTTTTTCTTCTTTATTTGTTTTTTTTTTTTTTTTTTTTTTTTTTTATTAATTGGGCTTGCTTTTGACCACTGACGCCGCCGTATGAAACACGCTTACCCAGAAGGAACCTATTCACTCTGGCCTTGAAAGTTCCGAGATTGTAAGCGTCAGAAAACACAGACGCCAGAAGCAAGTTCCACTCCCTTGCTGTCCGCATTATAAATGAGGATGCAAAACGCTGTGTACGTATTTTCGGTATGTCAACAACGTACTTGTATTTGTATTTTCTATAAGTTACAACGGTTAAAAATACACTTTTATATAAGTTAATATTCTAATTATCTATAAGCCCACTCCACCCAAGCCAACCGCCGGCCCATTTAGGGTCGTGAATATAAAATGTAAGCGGTGCTCGCCCGCCACAAGTATTGCGAATTAATCGAAACACGACTACAATTGAGATCGACCACGCGCCCCGCCCGAGCCCAGCCCCCTCGCCCACACCTCGCCCCTGTCCTCAATACCTCCCTGTATAACTCTTCTATGGTTAAGGATTCTGTTGGTCATGGTTTTCAGAGAGCAGCTCGACTAGGGAAGTAATAAATAAATAATAATAATAAATAAATATCCCGGGACATTCCTCACACACGGTCATCTGATCCCAAACTAAGCAGAGCTTGTACTATGGAAACCAGATAACTGATATAATACATATACTACTTTTTGTTTGTAAATACATACTTAATATACATAATTACACCCAGACTCAGGACATACAGACATGTTCATGCACACAAATGTATGTCCTGTGTGGGAATCGAACCCACGACCTGCCAAACTAACCTTAACCAACTGCGCCAACTGGCCCGTCAAAGTATCTCCACCTTACAGAATACCACAGCCAAATAACTTTATGTTGTGTTCCTGCGCGTGAGTAAGGTCGCCAGAGCTCATCGAGATCCAGATCCAGAGATCATTGACTTCGAGGCTCGAGTAAAGACATTTTCTGAGTAAGCGTTACATCCTCGGTCTCGTCATAACTCCTTCTGGGCCCGTCGATACCCACACGCCATGTTTCAATTTTGAGTTTCTAAAATACTTTCCAAGATTTATGACTGGCTGAGGGAATGCTGAAAAATTGTATCATATTCTTCAAAGTCCTTGGTCAGATCATTATAGTATAAAAGATCGGTTTTCCGTTTCCAAAACATAATAATAAACAGAATCTTCGCATCATTTCGTAAAATCTACGATAAAAAGTAACAAAATAGGGTCATTCTCAAAACAACCACTTAAAAAAACACACAATATAAACCAAAAGCTACTTGTCGATAAAAGAACAACAAATACCTGTCAACATTTGTACAGCAACAATTGCAATTGCCGAGGGCGGGTCTGATTAGATCACGATAAGTAACAAAAGAACATTAGCTTAACTCTTCTAATATTCCCGAAAAGAGAGAGACACATGACGTGGTTAGACATTGTTTACAGGTCGTATATCGGTGGAATCTCTCCCACGCAATTGTTGGTTTTGATAAAGGATTGTAAGGGATGAGGCTTGTTGCAGGTGATAGTTTGTGTTTAGGAGTACCTCTCACGGTGATGTTTGTACAAGATTGTGGTGGATGCCTATTGTGTAAGGAGTTGTGTGAAAGTATTTTTAAGGGATAGAAACAGATAAAAGATTGAGTATTATTGAAAAAACTTAAAAAATATACTAGGTTTCTAGGTTAGCTCAAGTCTGCTATTACAATTGGGTTTTGAATGAACTATCAGTGGTCTCAATTCTGAGTTCTGGTTGGCTCAATGGCAACGGAGTTGTAATGGGATCGTGTCAGAATTTCATTTTTCTTGCCCCCCCCCCAGTTATGAATGAAGTATATATTGGCCCTGATTCTGTTGTTCACAACTAAACTAATTTTAATGTCACTATGTCTCTTTCTAACAAAGAACATAAAAAAAGGATGTAAGAAATTTAGTCCTGTCAAATTAGTTCAATGCTTGTTTTCAATATAAATTTAGTCGCCATCTATCGCGGTTACGCCTAAATACACGCAAAATAAGACGGCAAAGATTAATTTGACAACTTAAAATATGTTCTATCCTTTTTCAATCATGTTCGTAAGAAAGAGATGAGATGTAACTAAAATTAGTTTAGTGCGATTTACAACAGAATCGGCACCAATATCCAATAATTATATACCTAAATGTTAATAAGTTTATGAAAAAAATTAAGTTAAAGGACATTTGTACAAGACCCGCTGTGATGTATGGATCAGAATGCTGGGCTACCAACAAACAATACCTGATTAAATTGCATACACTCGAAATGCGTATGTTACGCTGGTCAGCGAGTGTTACACTATTAGACAAACAATGAAAGATTCAAGGTTGCCCCGATAGCCGAAAAGGTTAAATAGAGGATATTGCGATGGTATGGCCAAAGGGTATACAAAGATGCCCAGACGACCATATGGTGAAGCTTGTCCTCGACCTGCCAGTGACGAAACGCTCGCGTGGATAAGGAGGGCCGATCCCAAGTAAATAGGACTAGATCGAGAAGGAAAAGAATTAACACATAAAACATATAAAACAATCGTTTCTACAGAAACTGGCAGTGATACGAAACAATTACATTGTAGGCTTTGTCAAAGTTAGCAAGACATAATCCTCCTGGTATTGCTAATGTCTATGGTGACGGTAGCTGCTTACCATCAGATGCACCGTTTGTATACTTGTCAGTTTTCTGACAAAAAACTCCTCGATTCGTCGCTTAGTATAGTAAAATTAAAGAGACTGTAAATGTTTTACATTTAACTCACATTTTCGTTTGAGTCTTCTAACAAATCTGCATGAAACTAGCGATACAGTATAATGGCCGTTTTGGCATGAGGTTTCTTTGTTTGTCTCTCTATGCGTGTTTCTTTTCGACCATCATAGACATGATACCAAAGTTGACGAAAAATAATAGGCTCGTTTTGACAGCGCATATACATCAATGTGTCAAAAAGAGACAAACATTGTGCGACAAGAAGAGACTCTTGTCAAAACGGGCCTCTTAAATTTCGACAACTCTAGTTTATAACGTTGGATCTGCTCACACCGAGATGCAACGCGAATCACTTGTCATGCATTCTCTTACTGACATATTTACCCCTTTGTGTGGTAAATAAAGTTTTGTATTGTATTATATTGACCCTAAGAAAGCCTTACCATTACACAATCGTAGAATCCTTTGAAGTTCACCTCCAAGGGAGACAGGAAGAATCCTGCCAGGTTCTCATTACTTAAAAATGAATCAAAACTGCAATCACTATTGTAAAACACAAAAACGCCACTCGAATCATTGTACACTGATTATTTAACCACTGTTAAACTCCAAACAATGGTTAACTACATTAGAACCAAACTGAGTACAACAATACTCGCCACACGATACTCATTGACTCCATTATTACTCGAGTACATTCACTCAAGTAATTGTTTTATTATTTCTTTTATTTCCCGAACTAAATAATAGGGAACCCACTTCATAATTGTTATTGAATACTCCAATAAACCAACTATAAAAATACATTTGGAAAACAAATGGATATTGGAAATTGAACCTTATATTATGGTTATAAGGATCGTGTTTGATTACAGTACTGCTATGCTGACTTGTCTGTAAATAACGAACAAAGGCAATTTGTGTTATATGTTAAAAGAATGGCTCAATTGATGGGCGTGGCAACTTTAAACCGTTTTTTCGGTAATTGGTGGGAGGAGTTGATAAGGCAATTTATATAATAGCTGAAGTGACTTTTAAACTAATAATCCACGTACCTATTAAACAGCGATCTATCAGAAGAACCACAAAGGGAAAAACTAACATTTGAATTTTTTACCAGATAAAAATCCCCATAGTAAAAAAGTGGTTTAGCAGACACTCTTATAGGGCTCAAAAAGATGTAATCTCACGATAGGTACCCAAATATACAGGTCGTTGTTTTGGTCAGCGACGAGCGACTCAGGGTCGATAATACAAATGATACTGGTGCTAAAAAAAAATAAAAAATATACTTTATTTATTTTTAATAATAAAAATAAAAAAATTAAAATTTTGAAAATCATGTAATAAGCTAAAGTGTAGACATAATACTCAACGGGAGTACGAGGGAGTAAAGGGGTGGGGCGATGGCGGCTTGCGCCTAGCTCTAGTCTGTGCACCTGCCTAGTAACCATACTTTGCAGTAATTTTATTTCAAATTGAATAAGGTATTTCTCAACATATTTACAGTATTTAATGGAATTAAGTCCATTTTTGGGGAATATATATTTTGTACACACGGCTACACATCAAGCTATACATTTCCAATATAAGCTGACCTCTCATTATACGGAAATACCATACAATGCGAGATCAGCTTATACTGGAAATGTATAGCTTGATGTGTAGCCGTGTGTACTACCGCTCCTGGGTCGCTTGTCGCCGACCAAAACAACACCCTGTATATATAAAACTGTCTAAGTTTCTTGTTGGTTTTTCTAAGTTGTTGTCTTTGACCAAAGAAATAATGATATATAATAATGGTAATAGAATTCATGCCGATTTCTTACAACCATAAGCTGACAAGTGAGATGGCGAATAATAGTTTTTTTCAACACACTCACTCGTAAAGCGACATTTACACCGTTTATAATATTTTATTGCAGCTTATTACGCACTAGTGCTTTTTACTTTACATTACCGCACAGTTTTATGACAAGTATAATCCCGATTATGTTACGTTTGTACCTAACTGCAAGTGATATACATGTGTTTAGACAAAGCATTCTTAATTTAAACGGGTAAAACAGTTTGACTGCGAATCCGGTGTCAAAAAAAAATCTGGAGCGTCATAATTGTTGACATTCTCATTGATTATTATTAAAAAATCTACTTAAAAAAATACAAATCTGTTTTTTTCCTCACAAGGGCTTTTAATGATACTCTACCAAACGATGAAATGACCTGGTGCCATCATCACCTTTTTACCACCGCACCGCTCGCCGGCGATGTGGAGTTCATCCTCATATCCTCGAGCCGCCTCGATCGTCCACACAACGGTTCAGTCGGACGTTCCTACTGCGGACCATTAGGATGTGGAATGAGCTCCCCATTACGGTTTTCCCTCAGTGCTACGATATGGGGTTCTTCAAAAAGGGAATAAAAAGAGCTCTTCAAGGTCGGCAACACATCGGCAATCCCCCTGGTATTGCAAATGTCCATAGGCGGCGGTGACCACTTACCATCAGGTGGACCGTCTGCCTGTTTGTCAACCTAATGACATAAAAAAAAATGAAAGAAAATGGGTTACTTAAAGTCAATAGTCCACAAGGTTGAAAGGCAAGCAGACGGTCCACCTTGGGGCCAAGTCTGCTAAATTTCATTCTGACACGACCTCATTACGACAACACTGCCATTGAACGAATGCGTTATCTACTTTCCAACATAGATACATACCACATTCACGAGTGACGTAAAATGGTCCAGAATAAAAAAAAATTAAAAACTAGAACGTATTTTTACACTGATTGTATTTGATGACCATCGCACTAACGTAAGTGATGATGTGGCCGATGGTGGTAAACAAACGTAGCCGGCAAAGGGCTTAAATTAGTTAGCCAGGCAAATGGCCCTGATTCTGTTCTTCACAACTAAACTAATTTTAATCTCACTATGTCTCTTTCTAACTAAAAACATAAGAAAAGGATGTAAGAAATTTAGTCCTGTCAAATTAGTCCAGTGCTTGTTTTCAATATAAATTTAGTCGCCATCTATCGCGGTTACGCGTAAATACACGCAAAATGAGATGGCAGAGATTAATTTGACAACTTAAAATATGTTCTATCCTTTTTCAATAATGTTCGTAAGAAAGAGATGAGATGTGACTAAAATTAGTTTAGTGCGATTTACAACAGAATCGGCACCAATAACTTTAAAAGTATACAGTGTTTTAGTTTCCTTCACTGAAGGCTCATGCGCAAGATTTGGTCCCTAGACTTCCTGCACGACAATTGACAGTTCTACCACTGAGATATCATCATTGTCTAAAACCAAACCACTGCAATAATTGAGAAGAAGGTACGATACACCCTTGAACTTTCCAATCCCATTTCCTTCCTTGATGTTATCGCAACAACTCTTTAAAAACTCATTTGAACAAAACCACGATAACTAAAAAACGACAACGGGTTGGTTTTTTGTAATTTTAACAAACAATGATACTGTCATCCTATACTTCAGAAGCTCAGCTGTGGGCATTTAGACCGCAATATAATTTTAATTGTACAAAAAAGAAAAAAACACTCAATGAAAATTTCTACACAATAGCAGGTAACCTCTATTTAACCATTTTAAAAGGAACTCCAGCATTAACAACAGTTCCCATTCTTTTATCTGATGTTTCATGAGCTGTTAAGACGGGGAGGTCTCGTTATATTGGCTGAACTGTTATTTGAAACCATTGAAATAATATCAATTACACAATTGTTCGGAATTGATTGCAGAATCGACCGAATAAAAACTTTTTTTAAGAATATTTATTTTGCTTACACACACAAAACCTTTGCATTCAACGTGAATCTTATGGCTATTGTATTAAAGTTTTAAATTCTATATTAATTATTTATGTTTTAACATTTTGCGTGGGAGGTTGGATACTTAAAAGGATTTTGATATTCAATTGATATTATAATTTCTTTATTTTGCGCTCTATTAAGATGTTAAAAGGCTGACATATGACTGACTGGCAATTTGAATGTTTAGTCAGCCAGAAATCTGTCCAACTTGACAGCAGTCTGCAGGCGATTTGCTCAAAGATCAGCTTGAGTATTTTAGAAAACGTTGCGTTGAAACCATACCACGGTCGTAGGGTACTTTGTCAACGCCAAGTACAAAACATCTCGCTCGCTCCTAGAGACGTCTTGCTCCACAGATTACTCAATATTCTAGCATGTCAGTGGGCAGCACCGTTTCACAACCAGATGATTCTGTATTGTCTTATCATTTAGTACTGTTGACACATAGTGCTATGGTATAGAGTCGATATTAGACTGACGGCCGCTCTTAATCTGGTATGCGATTTTCATATAATTATTGTCATAGATTTCGTCTCTTTAAAGAAGCGCTCGTGGTGTAGCATGATTAGCCGTTCTTAATCGATCGGCAAAATTAAGCTACCACCGTCTTGGTCGGTACTTGGATGGGTGACCGCCTAGTGGTATTTCAAATCGAGCGTTTTCATGCTTCGGAAGACACGTAAAGCCGTTGGTCCCGGTTATCACTTAATTGTGATAGTCGTTAAGCTAGATGGATGCCTGCTAGGCGGCTTTAAAATAAACAGTAGGTTGACCACTAGCCTACCTCCACCGATCCGCAGTGGGCACGCGTGGTGGAGTATTGCCCATTCCCTTTCAACCTCATTTGTGAAAGGAGGCCTGTGCTCAGCAGTGGGACATTATAGGCTGATGATGATGATGATGATAGGCTCTGTGGTCAAGCACATACCGCTGTTCCGAAAAAATAACTTGCATAGTTTTCAAGGAATCTTTTACGGTCCAGAATATTCTTTTTTAATGGTTGTAAGTGTAGCCAACAATACAAATAAAAAAAATACAATGTTTCCGTTAATATAAGGTTTATGGTAGATTTTGACACTCGATAGTAATATAAAAAAAGTTCATTCATACAAAGTAGGTTGTTTGCACAATTTGCGATTTCACGGCCCGCCGGACTAATCGGGAGTGAGGTTTCGCCTTAACTACGTGATACGCTTCGATGGATTTTAGATTTGCTACTATTCTTACAGAATTGCAACGGATATTGACAGGTAGGACGACAGAAGATGACAGCCGGTGTCAAATGTTTGGAGGGAAAGTTTTAGTTATAGCATAGTGGCACGCAATTGTTGTCAGTGCGATTAGAGTGTAAATATTATGTAATTAATCTAAGCTTGTTTTGAAAAAGTAATTGCTGAGTTTATAGCCGGCTCTTCTCAGCAAATGCAACCTTCCGAACCGGTATTAGAGTATTAGAGTCAGTCTTTTCATAAGTGCCTGCGAAGGTCTATTTGAATAAATGATTTTGAATTTGAATTTGAGTGCATACTCGATTTTTAAGACAGTAAAATACAGACAGAGTTAATTGAGTATAATAACATAATTAGGTACCCAATTTCACAGAAGATATTTGAAGTCCCAACAGGACATTAGCTATTTGTTAGAGTCACAGACAACCGAATATTTAGCAGAATCTATTTCTTCTGTTCAGATATTTCTATCAATGTCATGGAGATCGTATTATTGGTAAAAAATCCTGTTTTTATAAGAACAAATTAGGAGCATTGAGTATCTGTGCTAATCTATGGTAATTTCTCTCTCTATGGTTCAACGGCTAATAGCCTGTACGTATTTTGTTGAGTTAATAAATAATTAATATAAAGAAAAATATGTGTTTGGACATTTGCCTCTCGTTAAATACATAATTAATCTTCTCAGTCGTACACTCCTGGCGGAGTGGTCGTGTTTATGGATCGTCTGATGAGTTTGTTACGGCTTTTGCGAGACTTCTCCATCTTTCTCTATTCGTGGCACTGCGTGTATATTCACTAAGGGAACAACTTGTTGATGACTTTATGAGGTCTGTCCATCTTGTGGGTGATCGGCCACGGGACCTTCTACTCTTCCTGGTACCACTAATCGTTCCAATGAGCTTTCGTTGCGGAGGATATGTCATAATTAATACAAAGAAGTAAATTACTTCGTAAGTCTATGTAGACGGCTATCAATTCTAAATTACTTTCTTACTTTATGTGTGATTTTAACCGCATTTTATAACCGCAAAACCGTAATTTCATAAAATCCACACAATCAAACAGGTTTGTATCTATCTTCATCTAATACGACTATCAGACCCTAAACTAAACCTCAGGGTCCATTATTTTCACTCATCGCCGAATATTAAATATTCACGCTCCACCGCGCCATATTTGCAAAATATTATTACAAATAGACCACAATAAAAAAACAAAAAGAATGAACACAAGCTCTTTCGAACCTGAGCACAATGAATGCAATAATATCGTTTCACCCTCTATTCTAAATTTAAAAAATATTGGGTTTCATAGTTACCATAAGTTTTAAATTCTTTATTACTTTTTTTCTGGTACAATAGTAGTTTTATGAAATATAATAGTGGTTAAGTGTTTATTACGTTTAAAAACTTCTATACAATTCAATTGGTATAAATCGGACTTTTTATTGTTATGCTTTTTTACAAAATATCATTAAAAGAACTAAATATTTCTGGCGTCAGAGCAATAGAGAAACAATTATTTTAGAATCGCTATAAGAGTTGATGTAGAAACATCGAAAAGTGTTGGTTTGTTCTTTGTTTTTTTTTAAAGAGATTTAGGGCAGAATGCGACATTTAATAGGGATTAAATGTTGCATTCTGCCCTAAATCTCTTTCGAGAACGCGAAACCACAAGACACCAAAAAATCAAAGTGACTTAATATATTTCAGAAACCAAAGCTAAACCTCACCCGTCAAACCTTAGCAATTATTTACTTCTTGAATCTTACTAGAAACGAGGCTAACCGTTTATCATGGTATGGACATGTTATCAGGAGAAATGAAAGCCTCGTCACTAAAAAAGCTATGAATATGATACAATATGAAGTGGATGGATATACGGGAAGAGGAAGACCGAAAAAGAGATGGATGGATTGTGTGAAAGTTGACATGGGTAAGAAAGGAGTGAATGCTGGTATGACGGATAGAAGAGACGAATGGAAGAAGCATACATATTGCGCCGAACACAAATGATTGGGAACAGGACAGGCAGATGATGACTAGCTTAGAGTGAATTGGTTTCTTCTGGACAAGCCTATTGCGTCTTAGGCTTCGTTATCAGTTCGTTCTATAATGAGCGAGTTAGTGGCCGAATGCAGGGCCATGTCGCAGAAGAATGCTTCTAGGTACTCAGATAACCAGCAAACAGCAAGACGAAGAACATTATTGTTTGTGAACAGTCTGGTTTCCATAGTACAAGCTCTGCTTAGTTTGGAATCAGATATCCGTGTGTGATGAATGTCCCAGGATAATTATTTATTAATCATTGAAGGGTTTTAGTCGATTGGAGTTCGACAAAACCTCTCCGCTGTCCCTACATTGGAGAGTAATCTAAGAGGATTTAGACAAAAAAGATAAGTCAAAATTTGCTTCTCAAAAATTCATTTATGAATAATAATGTAATCTTTACTTACCCATTTGTGAAACAAAAATAAAGTTTAAAATCGACTGTTTGTATAACAAAAACAAATAAAATATCATTCTGTACATACGTGTCCAACAAAATGGAAATTCAAGTTTCTAAAAATGTCCAAATATTGTGTCTGTCTGTTTGCATGTGTGCGTCTGTCTGTTTGCATGTGTGCGCCTGTAAGTGGCAGAAGGCAAACATTGGCGGCAAACAGTTGGTATCTGTCGGGTATTTAGGTGATCAAGCGGGGAGCGATCATGTTACCTGTGAGGGTACTCGGGGGGACAAGTGAATGCAACGATTACTACCAATTTGGTAGTGTTACTAAATTGTTGTCAACACTTTCATAGTTACAGATACAGCTGTTGATCGATTTTTAAAATTGCATAAATTACGTGAAAGTTTCATTTTGAGTAACATTTATTTTTAATTGTAGACTACCAAAACTGTCAAATCTGTCAATTTTGATTCCACTAGTATTATTAGTAGTAGTAGATTATTATTATTATTATTGTTGCTACTGTCTTATTTTTCTTTATTATTGTTATTATTTTGTATGTATACCTATTTTTAATCGACTTCAAAAAAAGAGATTATTAATTCGACACGTATGTATGTAATATTATTGGAACTGCAATATATTCACATAATAATATGTTGATCTATTAGGGCTTCCAAACAAAAATACAAAATTTCATAGGTGTTTGTATGTATGTTTGTCCACGCATATCTCCGAAGATATTAATCGGATTGTAACCATTCTTTTTTTATTGGTTTACATTTACTTCAACTTAGGGAACAGTGCAAGTTTCATCGAAATCGGTTCAGTAGTTTTCAAGACATGGACAAATATGTGTGACGGCCTGGCTTATTGATACGAGCTACGGGTGTGGTGTCAAAGGAATAACATCTCAAAACCTTGGTCAAATTCTAGTCGTCATTTTTAGTTTTTCTTAAATAAAATAAAAATGACGAAATAAAAAAGTAATTTAAAAAAAAACTTATTGAATTTTTTCGATGGAAAATTTCAATTTCGTCGTGCTCTTTCGCTGACTTCAAATCGGTGTCAGATTAGAGTTATTTCATACTTTTTAGTGTATCTTGAAGTCGATTAAAATTTTTTAAATTACTTTTTTATTATTCTGTGCGTTTTGGTGGAAATAAATTAATTTCTAATTTTTATTTTTTAGAATTCATTGGAACACAATTGTAAGAGCAGACTTAGTCCCAGAACCAACCTAATTCCACCATCCCCATTCTTAAACCAAACCACAAGACGCGGGGAAAAGTTTCACCCGTACGTTGTTGACATACCGAAAATACGGACACAGCGTTTTGCATCCTTATTTATAATGCGGACAGCATGGGAGTGGAACTTGCTTCCGGGTTTTCTGACTCATACAATCTAGGAACTTTCAAGGCCAGAGTGAATAGGTTCATTCTGGGTAAGCGTGTTCCATCCTAGGCTTCGTTTTCGTCCCTTATGGGCGGGTCAGTGGACAAACGCAAGCCCATTTAATAAAAAAATAGCACCTATAACAAATATTTTTTCAGTCTTTTCAGAGATAAAAATTAATCTGGGGGCACGGAAGTGCCCCCCGCCAAGACAGCCAAGCGAAGCGTAAGGCCACTACCTACCTTTTCTCATAGTGCTTCGTAGTTTTTTTGAACCCTTTTAACTTGGGTTTGGATTATACCAGAAAAACAAAATTCTCAGGATATGACGTCAATAGTGAACTTATTAAATATATTAAGTTTCAATAACATAGCTCTTATACTTTAGATTTTATTGATATCTAAAAAATATGTGGCTTGGTCATTTTACTACTACAAGAACTATTGAATAACAAAAAAGTAATGAACAGTGAATACATTTTTCACCTTACTCCCATATTACGGTAGCGAAACGGCCATGCCACATATTTTGACTACGGTGTGTAGAGTTTGTGAAGTTAGGGCTCGTAGAGTAAGTGCATGTAGAGTTATAAGCTTGGCTCTACATGAGATCTGATAACTTTTTGACAGTGCGAGCCATATGTCTTGGCAACATTTTACATAAAAATGTTTTTGGTGGGATTAAGATTACACGAGTGACGCTTTGAGTCTGTTATGTTTTCTCGACTACGTGAACCGATTTGACTGAAGTTTGGCAGACAATGAAAACATTTTTTTTCTTAAATTCTCATAACACTTCTGTCGTCGCCACTCTAGCATTGGTGTCTTTGAAACGGGTTAATTACATACAAACAGTCGGATTAAGTAAACTTCGGATTATAGGTTGCGTCACCAGTTAGTTACACCGCCGATGTGTGCGTGTGTGCGTTCAGTTAAACAACCTAATGTATTTTCCAGTTTTTAGATATATTTATTATTTTCCGTGCTTTGTACGGACAGCAGATTATAAATTCTTGAGATGAACCATTTTTATTACTGATTGTAAATTGGTTTTGCTGAGAAATCAATTGTTTCTCAAATAGTGTTCTGCGGAATTGTTTGCTGTTGGCCACGGCTACCTTCTAACATCGCACCTCTCGCCATCGAAGGGGAGTCCATAGAATCAAAATGATCTCGTACAGTGTGGTTTCAAGGATCTTCCTAGTTCCTCAGGTTGTGGAATGAGCTGCAGTGGTTTCCTCGAGGGAGAACAGCATAGAGTTGTTCTAAAGGGTGTGAAGACTTTGCAGGTTCTCGCTTACCATCAGATGGGCCCTGGTTAAAAAAGGAGTAAGCACATAAATTATGTTTACTAATGTAGACCCTAAGCCACATTATGAAGTTCAGAGAGTTACCAGCATGTTGAGAGAGGCTTTGTATCCTCAGAAACGTATAGAGTTTCTAGGATTAGGTATATGTGGTTAATCTAATGAACAGGGGCCCAAGTCTGTTATTTCGGTGAACTACCAGTGGTGTCAAAATTTACAGATTCGACAGTTTCGGTAGTCTACTCATACAATAGCGTCGAAAACGCGAAAACCATTTATGTATTTAGTACACAACGCGCAATGGGAGTAGTAATGTGGTTGTGTCAGAATATCATTAGGGTTCCGTAACTCAAAAGGTAAAAAAAGGAACCCTTATAAGATCACTCCCTTGTCCGTCTGTCTGTCCGTGTGTCACCACCGATATTCTCAGGATGTTGGACCTAGAAAGCTGAAATTTATACCAAATACTGAGGTCTATAGTCCCTATTAAGTGTATAAAAATCAAAGTCCTCAGTCGTCCATCACGATAAAAAGATATGTATGGGGAAATTCCGAAAAATAAAAAAGTTGAAAATTAAGGTAAATTTTGGTACTTTTAAATTTTGCGTCTTCACAGTCAATTTGAGTAAGGTTACATTATTATTATTATTAATGTACGGAACCCTCCGTGTTTGAGTCCGACTCGCACATGGCCGGTTTTTATTTAAAATAGCAGACTTGGCCTCCAGTTCGGTTGACAGTTGAATGAAACTCATGGAAAAACTAAGTCTTCAATTCTACCAGGTTGAAAGCCAGCTGAGCTGAGGAAGCCATATCAAGCTATCGCCATTTGTAATATTAATGTATCGGGTCTATTCGCGCACAGATTTATTATCAAAATTTAATTTTGATTAACCTCGACGTTTCGATCAAGTTGCATTGATCGTGGTCACGAGTGAACTGAACAATGAATTACAATGAATTTAGTTCGCGAAAGCTTAAAAAGTACTATCGCCATTTGGTCCATTAAAAAAAACGTTTTTTTTCCCATGAGTACCAACTGTGATGTAGTTATACTAAACACAAGAGGCTTGCATCTCGATCCGTGGACAAATAGTTGGCCAACGCGACACAGACAGCCTTCACCACAATCACGTATCTGCATCAAATAATTAATTAATTAAAGTGTTCTTGTATTTAAAAATATAATATTTGTTTTATTGATGGATATATAACTGTGGAATTCTATCTGAAGTCTTCAGGGACTCTCCAAAAGACTTATTCAAAGGCTATTTTACAAGCTTTTATTTAGTTTCACCTGTCCCGTTGTCTGTAATGGAATTTTGCAAGTTAAATTTGACACACTTTCCGGTTTCCGATTGAGCTGAAATTTTGCACGAATATGCAAATCACGTTACAATGCAATATTATGATGACATGGCTGGATGATATCTGAGCTGGAAGGTGGCCATAGGAACTCCGTAATAAAACCACATATCCCCATCGAGTTTTGATTCGTCTTGATGAGTACTTTGTTGCAAGTACAGTTAAGGTGGCCCTCTGTGGCCGGCACAACTTCGACGCAAGCATAGTCTAAAAGCTTGTTGTTTCATCCAACGTAATGTTTGACTGCGAAAAAAGAGAGACAGCATCATAGCCGTCGATTATCAGTCGGTAAATTCCGCTGATCACTCGCGGCCGCTTCGCTAGGTCGTCATTCATGATTTCGCATTCATAAAACTTGTTCCAGGAGTATACTTCTTGTGAAAAAATCTTACAAGTTTGTGAAAAAAAAGTTAGTTATTTAGAATCTCCAATACATTTGCAAGCCTGGTATCTTAACGTTTTCTTTACTTTTACAATTTATAGGTACATTAGATATGGCCAAAGTACAGGCAAAAACGCTGTTTTTCGGAGGCTTTGACTGAATTTGTTTCACACTTTTTTTAAATTACGCCTAACGAAAAATGTTTAACATCGCCATAATAAGTACAGAGGTTTTGTATGAAAAGTATGACGAATTGAGTCCTCTTAACAAAAAGTACAGTGACTCAAAAAAAGCTTGTAAATGACATTTTAAACAAAGAACATTTTAAAGGTGTCTCCTGAGTTAGTGTAGGGTCAGCGCCACGCGAGTTTTATTTTCTAAATAACAAGGTAGCAAGCAATCATACGTCTTACCTAAGAGTTGTTTGAAGCGATTTTGAGAGGAGTCGGTGTTCCGAATTAAATTTAGGCCCTAGTAAGGCACTTGTGAAGGTCTAAGCTACCAAATACCTTAGTAGGTCCTTTAAAAATAGGTAATATTGTACAGAACCTCCAACTACACCAAATAATCAGCTATAGAAGCGAAGGTATTTTAACCAGATAATCGCGCATAAACGCGAGCTGTAAACCAATGTGCGCAACCTGACACTGACAAAAGTGAGCCAACAAACCAAAAAACGAACACGTAAGGTCAATAACCAAAAAGAAATATCAAAAAATGTTAAGTGTACAAATAGTTTCCCGAACCCGCGCGTTCCCATTGTAACCAATAAAGAGACCAAATATTGTCGCACTTCGGACGACACCAGTGTCCCGTGACGGAGTGGTTTTCACTCCCTCTCTCGTATGCGGTTAGAGAGGGACGGGGGATAGTGATGAAGCGCGCGAGTTGAGACAAAGCTGCCGACTAACAAAATACTATCATGGTGGCAATACAGGGACGAACTGAGAGTCGTGGCTTTGGGTTATATATGGAAGCCGACAACTGGCAAGATTTTTATAAAACCACAAGCGGTTGATGTATGTAGTTAGATTCGTAGCTGGAAGCTTTGAATGTAGCGTGAATCTTTGATACAATATGAGTACCAAATCGTCAAATTCTTATCTGACGTGAACATTATTGGCTTAAGAAAATATTACTGCAATAGAACACAGGACTAGAAAATGAATCCGTCAATACATAGCAAAATCCTTCTGAAAAGAGTAATTGCTGAACCAGTATAGAGATGTGATGATTACCAACGTTCTTATATTGTCTACAGTGCATTACATCTTCTAAAGGTCGGCAACCATCATTCCCTCTGGTATTACAGTCTTTTGACATAAAAAATTGATTACGATCAGCAGCTCCAAACGACTCTATGTTATCTAATTGAATACCATAAGAGTCACCATACAGTCCCAGCAATTTTTTACAGGCGAGGGAGGCGCCACTATCGACAAAATTGCCTACAAATGAGAGCTATAGTTCCAATTTTAACCACCTGAACAGATAAATCGATGGCGCTGTACTATAGATTAACAGCTTTAAAACTATTAGAATTCAAAATTTAGAATTTGGCAGGTATGTCCCGAGTGCGTCCCACACTCGCCGCAGTGACCGGTCGCGCTCTCGCCACGACTCGCGGCGGCCACTCGAGCCACTCTCGGCTCCTATGTGTACCCACACCGTACCGCCGCCGACGACTGTACCACAGAGGATTCTGTCTGTACCAAACGTTGCCGCAATTTCGGCACTTTCCTGAATAGAAAGTAGAGGGCAACCCCGCTAGATTAGCTTTCCGGCAACCCTGCTATAAGCAAAGGGGGATACAGTAGTACCCAACTGATATGGCGCATCGTAAATCTTCGTTCGCACAGAAAAGTATGGCACCGAATACTAACGAAAGAATGCTTAAAACTTACAATCAACCTTAGATCACTACTATAGGTTCATAATACAGTGCAGCTGTTAGTTCCGTCTCACTCGTAAGTCACGCCCCTCCGCACGGCGCGCGCTAACATGGCGGCAGCTGCCGACCAATAGCGTTTCCCGTGCTTTGAAAATGTATCTTCTGCGCAGGTACCTACATCGGTAAGCCATATCAGTTGGGTACTACTGTACGCATTGGTGAATTGGTAGTCGGCTTCTCTGAAGGGCTAGCGATACAATTCCGACTAGGGAGTCCCTAGTCGGGATTGTATCGCTAGCCCTTTTCGGAGTGTGCGTGCTGAGCGACTTTTAACAGCTCCAGTACCATTCTGGCCAAATTGGAGTTAGTGAACACGGAACGTGAAGCGCTCGTGGTGTAGCATGATTAGCAGTTCTTAATCGATCGGCAAAGTTAAGCTACAAATTCAAATTCAAATTCAAAATCATTTATTCAAATAGACCTTCGCAGGCACTTATGAAAAGTCTGACTCTAATACTCTAATACCGGTTCGGAAGGTTGCATTTGCTGAGAAGAGCCGGCAATAAACTCAGCAATTACTCTTTTCAAAACAAGCTTAGATTCATTACATAATATTTACATTCTAATCGCACTGACAACAATTGCGTGCCCCGGCGCGGCCGCAAAACTACAAAGTAGACTGAATCTATATTTAATAAGTAAATAAATAAATGGCAAACTTAAGCAGACCAACCCCCACAAGCAGCACCTGTTCACGCATATGACGCGTGTGGCAGCCATCGCCCTCCTCGCCATATTGGAGGGAAGTGAGCGACCCGTCACACGACGCCGCCGCAAGCAAAGGCCTTAAAGTGAGCATGACTTACTTAAGTCTGGCTTAGAAATAAAAAATAAACTAAAGGGAAACTACTAAACACGCAATTTGTTATCACTGTCGTGATACTACTACACTACGCCTGTCGCGGTCGGTACCTGGATGGGTGACCGCCTAGTGGTATTTCAAATCGAGCGTTTCCATGCTTCGGAAGGCACGTAAAGCCGTTGGTCCCGGTTATCACTTAATTGTGATAGTCGTTAAGCTAGTTGGATGCCTCCTAGGCGGCTTGAAAAAATTCCAACAGTAGGTTGACCACTAGCCTACCTCCACCGATCCGCAGTGGGCACGCGTGGTGGAGTATTGCCCATTCCCTTTCACCTTCATTTGTGAAAGGAGGTCTGTGCTCAGCAGTGGGACATTATAGGCTGATGATGATGATGATGATGAACACGGAACGGCTTTCACTATGAGTACTAGAATGGACGCTCTTTCGGCAGGACCTACCGCAAATGGTCCCTGCCTGACGCTTCCTAAACGGTTACCATACTTGTATGCCTAAGGGTGTATGTATAATGTTTTGGAAAAATAGCCAATATAGTAAATTGTAAAAAAAAAAATAACCTGTCTGAGTTTCTCACCTGTTCTTCTCAGTTAAAGGCCGACTTAGGAACTGGTGGTAACTTCAGTAGCTTTGACCTTCATAAGTGCCCTACTAGGGCCTAAATTTAATAAATGGCTTTGACTTTGACTTCGACTTTGGTGGGTAAGTTGACCATTAACCTGTCATGTCGCGCAAGGTCCGTACGGACCTCGCTTTCGTGCATAAATCAATCTAAATGTTGTCTTGAAGGGAGTTGGTAAACGCTGGCGACCCTGAAGATACACTTACCAATAGTCCCTATGTAATGTAAGCGTAATATTTATACAAAGCATACAAGCCTGATGGTAAGCGGTTTCCGTAGGCCAGAATAGATAATAGTACAAGTACCGTAAGTTATTTATGCGGGTAGTTGGAAAATAACTCCCGTTCATCGAGACGCTCTGATATCATTGTTTCCAATCCACTCGTGACCATGATCAAAGCAAAGAATTTAAAACGTCCAGAAGGATAGTCGCCTCTATGGCAACACGAAATAAACAAGCCATAATTGACAGTATTTAAAAGTAATAAGTTTAGGTGATTAAAAGTGACTAAATCGCAATACTTACACATGGAAGGTTAGTTTTTAGTTTTTCCTTGGTTTTTATAAGTGTTGTGACAGTATTTCAATATGCTAGTTGGCATTTTTTATTTAATAAGTACAGCGAGTATGACGCGATGACACCCGTGCGCAGTACGAACTGAGAGCGATTTGCTCAGGAGCCCCTCAAGCGGAGTGATATTAAATGTCATGCTTTAGTAAGGCTGACTATCCATCTGGGTAGAGGCACGATGCCCTATGAAAATCTTTGGATCAATGCTACTTGGTCGAAACTACAATAGACTTAGCTTTCGGTGAAGGAAAACATCGTTAGGAAACAAGCACGGTGGTAGGGTACTTTGCAGTACCCACCTGGCTGGCTACCACCCTCAAGTTGAAAATCTGTCGCCAAGCACCTATCGGCGTGTTCCGACAGCTGCACTTGAGAGCCAGTTCCTTCTAGGCTTTGTGTGTGCACCACCTTCGGCCACATAATCACTCACCATGGTGAGATTGCGGTCAAACACAGGCCTATACAGTAAAAACTTGCGAATGATGAAGTGAAGATATCCAAAATATAATGAAATAATAAAAATGCAAATAGTAGCAGTTTAGTGGCAAGGAAACGTTCTTAAAGTGACGTGGAGTGTTCCGCCGACAAATTAGGGTACCGTATGCACGCGGGCGACGCGGAACCCTTGCCTTATTGTGGTTTTTATTGTCGCTTGCGTTTTATTACTTTTTTATTTCTTTCTAACTGCTCGGGGGAGGTCAGTTATTGATATTAATACCCTATAGGGTTGGCACGAGAGAGTTTTAATTTTCGTATGATAAAATAGAAGTTTTAAAAAACTTTGTATTTTGAGAGCCAGATCACTTGTAGGCTCTGCTTATCACCTTCGGCTACATCATCACCGACCATTATAAGATTGTGGTAAAACATAGACCTATACATACATATTGATAAAAGAGGCACGTGATTCTGTGATAACCCCTAATAAAAAATCTGCTATACATTTTCGTAGGATTGACGATTTTCTATTTCCTACTAAATTAGATAGTTTACATTGTTATTTCATTACTTTTTAGGGTTCTGTACCCTAAGGGTGCCAAACGGGACCCTATTACTAAGACTCCGCTGTCCGTCCAGCTGTCTGTTAGTGGGCTGTATCTCATAAACGATAATAGGTAGACAGCTGAAATATTCAAAGAATATGTATTTCTCAATCATAAAAATGGAATAAAATTAAAAATTAAACGGGCGCCCATACTATAAACGTCTTTTTTTGGTGTTTTGTTTTCATGTCACAATGAGTTATTTTATATTGTACGGAACCCTTCGTTTGCGAGTCCGACTCGCACTTGGCCGGTTTTACTTTCTTTGAGATAACCTTAAAAATATAAGAAACTGAAATGTATGAAACAATTTAAAAAATCCCGATTCTTTTGCATTATTTTCCGCGTGAACAAAACTCACATTTGTGAACCCTTACCCCACGGTGAAGTGTAAGGAAGGGGTCATCATCTGTCACGTGCACTCTTCACTCGCCTCAACCCTTGCGAGTTGCGATCAGCCATCTATTCACTGGATCACAAAAATATACACTATTCCATTGTAGGTACTTGGGTACAATTTTGGGTTTTATTTTATTTTCCAAATTCTTAATGTAAATAAAGTAAAGAAATCACTCCGTCGTTCGTTCGTCAGTTGTTTTTAACCGACTTAAAAAAAGGAGGAGGTTCTCAATTCGGTGTATGTTTTTTTTTATGTTTGTTACCTCATAACTCCGTCATTTATTAACCGATTTGGAAAATTCTTTTTTTGTTTGGGTACACTTCCCGTTTGGTCCCATTGGTATCAAGATTTGATTACTTTTTAGTATACTTTGAAGTCGGTTTAAGTATTTTGTAAAACAGTTTTCAATTAGGTTCACCCGAGGGTTTTAATTTTTTTCATGGATAAACAGTATCCTATTAATACAGAACATCATATTTGTGAGCCAAAAATTCAACGTCGTTCAGCCGTTCGTGCGTGATTGAATCACAAGCATCCATACTTTCATATTGTAGTGAGTTGAAATGAAAAGTGGGATGAGAATTAAAATGTTAATCCATCTGATTCCAAACTAGGCAGAGTCTGATCTATGGAAACCAGATAATTGTTTTTTTTAAAGTACAAAAATCATACGGCCCGCCTTATACTCAGATTCGGAACAAGCAGTCATGTTCATGCCCGCTGCTGATAGTTGTCAGTAGCTATGCTGAGCTGTTGATGTGCTTTTAGACGGCACAGACTTACTGGTTTGTTTTTAAATATTTTATGTTCCTACTTTCGTCAAATATTTATTTGAAAGAAGAAAGATTTCTTTCTTTTCTTTCTTTTCTTTCTTTTCTTTCTTTTCTTTCTTTTCTTTCTTTTCTTTCTTTTCTTTCTTTTCTTTCTTTTCTTTCTTTTCTTTCTTTTCTTTCTTTTCTTTCTTTTCTTTCTTTTCTTTCTTTTCTTTCTTTTCTTTCTTTTCTTTCTTTTCTTTCTTTTCTTTCTTTTCTTTCTTTTCTTTCTTTTCTTTCTTTTCTTTCTTTTCTTTCTTTTCTTTCTTTTCTTTCTTTTCTTTCTTTTCTTTCTTTTCTTTCTTTTCTTTCTTTTCTTTCTTTTCTTTCTTTTCTTTCTATTTCTTCTGGTTCTTTTCTGTGTGGGAATCGCGTGAGTGTCACCTGTGAGCGTAGTACAGGTTTGGTATCTTAACAAACGCGCGAAGGAGCCATTACTTTCTTCGCGTTTTAACAATGATAGCCATTGGGTGTACATATTTTTTAATAAAATTACATAGCTAAGTATAAACCAGAAGTCTTACAAAACCGCTGTACAAACGGAACAAAATTAAAAAGAAAAACCTCGAAACAGAGTCGAGCGGAAATCTCAAATTGGATTCCCAAACAACTTATGAGCGAGACAAAATTATGTGATTCCCCCTGCATTAGACAGAGACGGAAGAGCGTTTCAGACCACAAAGCCAAGTAATTGTAGACAATGGAAGCTGAAAAAGACATTTCCTTTAACAAGATTTCTATCTACCAAGTGTTTTGCCTTTTGCCTTAGGACTCGTATGCAAACGTAACTTTGCGTTCCCATTCTGATTTATTAGCTTTTGTTTCCGTAACTTTAGGGTCTAAAATCGCTTGTCAACAATTCCAAGGGTTTCAAATTAAATTGGCAATGTTGAAGAGGCTTTGTGAACGCACGTCTAGCGTAAAACAAGATTTAGTCAAAGTATTATTTTGGACCAGCGATTGTTGAACCGCCACGTCAAGTGATTCATGTGGACAAGTAGGTCTAGGTCAATTGGAAACTGGAATCTTTTGATAAGTTGTTGATTGTTAGAAAATGTTATCGTATAAGTTACAAGAACGTGCGATAATCGCCTAGCAAACTTGTATGTAGGTCTAATATTCTTGGACTATTCTTTAGGATAAAAGTACCATTTGTTTATTCTACGGTATCATCGATCTATGTGCATAGTTTCATTCAAATCAGCTCAGCCATTACGTTGTAGTTCGGCTGGGAAAACGTAATCCAATGTTTCAGTAAGTCAGTAACCCGCCTGATGATAAGCGGTTACCGTAGCCATATGGACGCTTGCAACACACGAGGCATCACTCACGCGTTACAGACGCTTCCCTCCTCCCCAATGAGCTCTGCAGGGCTATTTTAAAACGCTCGGATTCGATATCGGAAACGGATTCAAAAACTACCGAGGCGATTTTCCGCAATTGCTATTTTAATTTCCGAATTCGAATATTTTTTAATGTTTCTTTACGAAAATATCAATTCGATTCATCGAAAAGTTTTCGGAAATTAAAATAGCAATTGCTTAAATTCGCCTCAGATTTTTTTACCCGACATTTTAAAATAGCCCTACTGGCGACCTTACTCACGCGCAGGAACACAACATACAGTTATTTGGCTGTGGTATTCTGTAAGCTCGCCGAGCGAATAAACGCTACGCTCTACCTCTCTTAAAATTATCAGCGAGTTATCTTATTAAGTTTTACAAACGGCTATTTTTGTATAATCTTACAAATAAGTAGAAAATAATATCCACCAATAATAATTTCATGTAAAATGTTGCCAAGATAAGACCAAAAAGTTATTAGATCTCATTGTAGAGCCAAGCTTATAACTCTACACGCCCTAACTCTACAAGCCCTAACGTCACGGACTCTATACCGTTGTCAAAATATGTGTCAGAAAAGTAATGAACAGTGAATAAATTTATTCACCTTACACCCATGTGATGGTAGAGCTATGCAATTGAAATTTTATATGTTTAATAAGTCCACTATTGACATCATATCCCGAGAATTTTGTTTATCTGGTATAAACCAAACCTACGTTATGAGGGTTCAAAAAAACGACAAAGCGCTTCGAGAAAAGGTAGGTAGTGCCCTTGTGCTTGGCGGGGGCACTACCGTGCCTCCAGATTTATTCTGTAAATAGTTAAAATTAATTTAATTGCATTAGAAAAAATGCCGAATAATCTCTAAGAATGGAATAATGGCGTCTAGCCGCGACTTCTCTAGTGTGAAACCTCAAAATAATCCCATCACACATTTCACACCCCACACTGTCAAAACCAAACGAATATTCAGAAGAAATTTAAAAATAATTCCTTGCCCCCTTCACCAAATGAAATACAATTGAAAATGAGTTAATTTCTTATATCTTCACGACTGGGTCGCGTGGCGGGGATTAGCGGTGCGATCTATTTGTACCGTAATTAAAATGGCGTAGGGTTGCCAAGTGTCCCAACTACCACTGGAATCCGAGACATTGGCAACCGATTTGTGACCCAATATAGTGGGCAACCTAATGGGACATTTACCACCGACATCTATTCATTACTAGATTACACCCGCGGTTAAACCCACGTTTCTTAATTATGGACCTATTGATTTCCTGACCGGTGACCTATAGTACAGAACATATTCTATCTGTGTGCCAAATTTCATCCAAATCCGTATAGTAGTTTTTGCAAAAAATAGTAAGAAATTAGTTTTAAGAGAGATAGAGCATAGCGTTTTCGTTCAAAGAGCAGCTCGACTAGGGAAGTACCTACACCGTGCAGAATATCGCAGCAAAATCCTCAGACCAGAGAGATTAATCTGCGAGACCTGCAGGAAAATCCTGCACTTGTAGCCGGAGCTAACCTGACTAGAGCCACTGAAACGGCCTACTTGCAGAAAAGAAGAATCCACAACAAGTAATTGATTTGTAATTCATAGTAGTAATTGTAGTAGCTGCTATTGCTGTAGCATTCCAATTCAATTGCCAATCTTCAAGGGTGATTATTAAACAGTATTTTAAATTATCCAGAATACAAAATAAAGTCAAAAGTCCACCTCTCAATGCGTACACCACAGTTCTGTAGCAAACGATCGTACCAACCTTTACACTATTATTGTGGATTATTGTAAGACTGTTAAATTGTTGTCCAACACCAAGAGGTTTGTCTAACAGACTGCTATGTTATAAGCTGAGAGTGTCGGGACACAACCACGGTATTCGGGACATGTCCCGTTCTCCCGGGACGTGTGACAGCCCTACCCGCCGCGTGCGAGGGCGACGGTTGCTTAATTGGAATATTTGCTCGATCAAATTGAGTGTGACCAAGTTTTAATTATGTCGATACTAGCCTGTTAGTTAATCTGTGCCACGCTCGTTAAAAACACCAGTAATACGAATTAGAAAACGTGCTGGTTAATTTCGTATTCGAATTATAAAGTTAGGTCAGGCAGAAGAAAAAATATTTTGTGTAGGTAGGCTTTTGTGAGCATTATCACAGATTAAATATGTAAGCATTATACCTACTTACTGGCCGAAAAGAATATCTTGAACGTGTGCGTGATAATAGTTTTTTTTTATTGTTGAACCCTGAAACTCCTTGCTTAGGCGGGAACTAGCAGACTGACGTTGCGTTTATGTTTTAATTTTCATAAATTCGTGTTTTTTGCATATTAGCGGTGGTATTTAAGAGCTTACTACAATAAAGATCAATCCATTATGTCCGTGAAAAGTTTTAGTACAATAAACCACCATTGCACTAAAACATGACTTTTATGGACGGTGACTGACAGCGCGGACTATAAAGTGATTCATTTACCTAGTTACTATAATAATATAACTCGAGAAAACTCCAATAAGACAAGGCTGTATAGCTCAAGTCTTTGCCTGCCTCTTGGCGAATATTACAAACAACAACAACAATTAAATAAATACCTAGGTATCTAAAAAAATTGTATAATTTTCATTAGGACTAGGTTGATTTACTATCAGTCTTTTGTTATATATCTCACTGGTCTTAGATGTTCATCTTAAAATTAAAAACGAAAAAGAAACAATAAAATCCACATTTCAATCAATATGTGTAACTAGTAGTCTAGATCAAGTACTAAAATATATAATTAGCATCATGAATCATTTTTTTAAATATCACTAATTAATATACACATGCTGCCATCTAGTAATGAATAGTAAATTCATTCGCTTACTTTTGATACAGTGACATCTCGTGTTCAGTAGCACAAGATCACTTTACGAAGTGTTGTACAGAGATACTAACAGATGGCACTAGTCGTATTTTAAAACGGCATATTTTATAACTTCATAGATGTATGAATTGGAATGCATAATTTAGCAGATTAAACTTGATGACAATAATTTTATAGGTATTTACTATCTAAGATTATGCCTGCAAGAGCGAGTGTGCTACATACAAGCATGGTTGTCATTTTAATATTCGCTGTCTACTTAACACTTGCTTATAACATTATCAACGGAGGATTATGACTATAGTAGATTTCAAATAGCATGAGTTCGGTGACACATGGTATTTTATTAGATTTCTCAATAGTTTTATATTCATTTCAATATAATAAAGGAATACTATGATAGATCGAAGTTTCATGAAATATTCTGAGTATTATTTCAGAGTAATGAAATGGAATTTCACTAGATGTTGGTAAAAAACCCCTGACCTTGACGACTCATCCTATGTGAAATAGAGTATAGTCGCTGTATTTTTTTTTAAAATGATTTAGATAAAGTAGCTAGGATTAATTAAGGGTAAAATCAACCGCATGGCTAAAATTGTATTAGAGTTGCGATGGTGGAAGGAAGCCGTGGGCATCAAGTCAAACAATTCTACAGAACACTGTCCGTTGTACAAGCGGTAGAACACACATAAGGAGGCAATGTCTCCTCAGACTGAGGGGCTCTAAGCCGCTTGTGAGCTCGGGATCGTTGACAATACATCAAACTGTTGAATGTTTAGTGTGTCCTTCACTAAGTCAATCAGAGCGGCCAGTGGTGGGGACTTGGCGGAATAGATTTCATACAAAATGTCATTGCGCGTCTTTGTGTTAATTATTCGATGGTTAAAATATATCGTCATCTCATCCATCCATACCCAACCATACAGTAGATAATACAATATATTTATAAATAATAAAACAAATAAATCATTGTCACACTCACAGTGTTATTGACCCCATGTTCGCGGAGAGTGTCTACAATTACTTTACTTGAACAGAGACGAATCCAAATAGTGCATTGAGCGATAAAAAAATGTATAGATATTATAAACTTGAGAATAAAATTATTCCACTGATGTTTTCAACCTGAAGATGTAGCCAGCCAAGTGGGTACTACAAAGTACCCTACCACCGTGTCATGGTTTCCTTACGATGGACCACCTTAGCGAGCTCTCGAAGATGATTACTTGTAGATACCTAAATACCTATATGATAACCCTCTCTGCCCTCTAAATGCGGCCCTCCACTTGATAAGAGCACTCTCTCTCGTTATCATGATGGATCGATGTAAAGTTTCCGATGATTTCACTGAGAATCTAAAAACAAACAAATTCACCTTATTTCACCTTCTATAACAATGACGCATTCGTTTTCTTTGTATTTCCAATAATATGATAGATTTTCTTATTTTCAGGTTTGGGTGACGCAGGTAGGTATTCAGTACCTGCTGGAATAAAAGCTATGTATGTATTGACTTAATCATCAGACCCCTGAGTCCTTGTCAAGATGAATCAAACGAGCCCAAATTCGATGGGGTGGCGTCGTTTTATTATAGAGTCCTCATGGCCACCTTCCGACTCCATCATTAAATAAGCTCCATTTCATAATAATATTGCATTTGTATTCGATATACATAATGCCTGAAAAATTTCAGCTCTATTGGAAACCAGAAAGCTTTGATAACAGACACACACGGGACAGGTGAAACTAAATGAAACCTTGTAAAAACCCATTTCGCTTGTGTGTGTTTAATCTCATCATGGAAAGTAATTTTGTGGCCAAATGTGATATATAAATAAGCATACAAAGTAAACTTGCAGTTAGTTGTCAACAGATTGTAGTAATTATAGGGTGACTGGTAATTAGTAAACGATACTTAGACACATGATTGTACTCATGATAACAAACAATTTAGTACCTAACAAGAATAAGAATCCCACCAAAAACATTCTGTAAAAAACTAGCCAATGGAGCTGCTTGTTTATCTCTAAAAAGTAATGAAATCTAGACAAAGTCTAAAAATGTCACACTTGACCGATAGCGATTTCATCTAAATCAAGATAATGAAGATGACGGCTTGTTTCCTACGAGACGACATGTATGTTTGTTTTATTGTTTGACTAGCTGTCCCCTGCGGTTTCACCCGCGTTCCCGTGATAAAAAGTAGCCTATGTCCTTCTCCATACCATAGGCTATCTGCATGCCTGATGATCGGTGGGATGGTGAAAGCGTTACTAACAAACAAACATACTCACATTCGCATTTATAATATTAGTTAGAATTGGCCAGCTGGCGTGGAGACTAGGTAGATGCTACGCGATCAGTCGTAAATTCAAAACTCAACAGGTTCGAATCCCGCGGACATTTGAGATTGTATTTTATTTTTTAATTAAATGGGCTTGCCTTTGGCCACTGACCCGCCCATAAGGAGCGATGACGAAGCCTAAGATGAAACACGCTTACCCAGAAGAAACCTATTTACTCTGGCCTTGAAAGTACCTAGATTGTAAGCGTCAGGAAACACAGACGCCGGAAGCGAGTTCCACTCCCTTGCTGTCCGCGTTATAAATGAGGATGCAAAACGCTGTGTCCGAATTTTCGGTATGTCAACAACGTACGGGTGAAAATTTTCCCGACGTCTTGTGGTTCGGTGTAAAAATGGGGATGGTGGAATAAGGTTGAACAATTCCTGCGCACACTCTCCAAAATATATCCTGTAGAAAACCGATAAGCAAGCAACCTTTCTTCGATGGTCAAGGCTCGTGAGTTTCGCCTTAATTAAAGACTCATCTCCAATTAGTCTCCTGGCTCGGCGGTCTATTGAGTCGAGGGCCTCAAGCTGGTACTTAGCTGATCCATCCCAAAGATGGTAGCAGTACTCCATGCATGACCGGTCTTGTGCTTTATAAAGTTGGAGCAACTGCCCAGGCGTGAAGTACCGCTTGACCTTAGAGAGGATACCCAGCTTTCTGGCAGCTATTTCTGCCTTCGACTCAATAGAACAGGCAAAGTTTATTTTGGCTGTTAATGTTATGCCTAGGAGAATTATTATATCTGGCTGATTTCTGATATCAAAAATGTTTCTATGTTTGAGACTCAATCACGCGTAAACGGCTGAACAGAATAACTGCCTGATGGTAAGCGATCACACACCAGGGTATCAGTCCCTCATGTCTGACCTTACAAAAATCTCGCGGGGTACCAACTAATAGCTAATATAAAAAAATATGGATAGAAAGGAGGCGCGTACGCGAGCGACGTGACGGTTCGAGCTGTCAATTGAACAGTCACGAGAGTCGCCTGCGCCGGAACATATCACCACTTGTATTACGTGTCATAGCAATTGATTATAATATGATTTTCAACAAACTCGCTCGTAAAGTGACATTTATTGCAAAATACAAGTCTGTTTCTTTCCTCGCAAGTTTTTTTTTTTAACTGTTTATAGGCCTGTGTTTGACCGCAATCTCACCATGGTAAGTGATGATGCGGCCGAAGGTGGTAAGCACACAAAGCCTAGAAGGAACTGGCTCTCAAGTGCAGCTGTCGGAACACACCGAAAGGTGCTTGGCGACAGATTTTCAACTTGAGGGTGGTAGCCAGCCAGGTGGGTACTACAAAGTACCGTACCACCGTGCTATGGTTTCACGATGTTTTCCTTCACCGAAAGCTCAAGCTCATTGTAGGAATCGAACCCGGGACCTTCGTCTCGATATCCGACATCTCTACCACTGAGCTATCATCGCCTTAAGTGTGTTGAAAAACGTCGTATGACACGCGTGTGCATTGATTATTACACTCTCGGCTCACTTATCGCATTCGCCTGCGGCTCACGCGCTAAATACCGCCTGGAGTGCTAATAATCAACTTTGCACACGTATCATAATGTACCCCTCCCCCTAATCCCTGTGGGCTTACGCGTTCCCGAAGGATAATGTTTTGACAGGATAAGAAGTGATATTCTAGGTTATATTTTTTTTTTTTTTTTATTGTTTATAGGTCTGTGTTTGACCGCAATCTCACCATGGTAAGTGATGATGCGGCCGGAGGTGGTAAGCACACAAAGCTTAAAAGGAACTGGCTCTCAAGTGCAGCTATCGGAACATTTTTTAGAATTTTGCTTCTTATGCGTGTGTTTGACAACAATCTCAGCACGGTCAGTTATGATGTGGTCGAAGGTGGTAAGCACAGAAGGAACTGGCTCTCAAGTCCTAGCAGCTCTGGAGCTCTGGAGTTAGGTTGTAGAAACACTCTCGAACCGTAGGACATGGCCAACCCTAGCTATACCAATTGGGCAATCATGCCCAGCTTCGGGCCTGTCTGCCATAACAATAACAACCACACTATTCCAACACGTAATTAATACCCTCTCATCTCGTTTATCAAGACAGTCGAGCGATTTGTTTGTTTAGTGTGTGTCCAATCAGTTGTATAAGGAACACGACAGAGAACACACGTGTGCGGTGAGCTTTAAAATTTCTTTTGGAAGGATTACGTGGTGTATTTGTTTTAATTTAAAAGTGTTCTTAAAAACCTTGTGATTTTCTAAATTTTAATTTTTATGCAATGCCAGCAGTGAGTTTATTATTAGTATTTTAAATATTTTGAAAGGAAAATCGTTAACCAGGCAAATAAAAAATTACGCAGGATTACAGTAAGGACGGGCGTTGAGGACAGCGACCTAGGGACAAAACTGGGTCGATTCTATTAAAACAAGTTACCTAAAGTACTTGGCCTACTCCTTGCTTAGTTTGATCTAGGTATCTCGTGAATCAAAACAGATGTTCTAAAAATCAAAATGAAGCTTAAAAATATATTTTTTCTTTTATAAGAACTTCTATCTTATCTTGTAGGCTCTGCTCTAAGTTCCTAGCCATCTCTCTGTCAAATTTTATCAAAATTGCTTCTTCCCAGATATCAGTGATATAGTGATTATACTGTATGCAATAAAATGATATCCTGGGATAATTATTTCACATTCCTCTCACACAGTTAATAGATCCAGTGACTTCAGTAGCTTTGACCTTCATAAGTGTCCTTTTTTCTGACTTTTATATCCTGGAACAGCAGATTGTCTCCATGGATGACCAAAGCGAACAGTTACTTGCTTGCAGAACTCCCACTATTCGCTGTCTTGCTTTCGCACATCTTGTCATCCAGGTTTTGTTAATTTCAGAGCCACAAAATGACCTCTAGCGACTGACGATAAAATTCTTTCTTTCTATACCAAGTTTCTTAATTCTGATATGTAAACAATACCCACCTTTTTTCTTCCGTTGTCGGACAATGCCGGCCGGCGCGCGCCTTATCATGTGATAGTTAGTTTCGTGATTGAGCCGCGAGATGGCGACACTGTCGTACTATTTATAGCACAGTCAACAATATCTCTGGAAATCTTTGGATCGATTAATTTGTTTATGGAGGTTGTTTGTTCGATTACAGAGATGTTTTTCTTCATTTTGTTGTCATACTAGGCACCCCTACGGTTTCACCCGAGTACCCTTATTTCCCCCCATAGGGAGTACAATTTTGAAAAGACCTGACTTGAAAAGTAACCTATGTGTGCCTATGTGATGATACGCTGTATGATCTATCTACATGCAAAATTTCATCTAAATCCTTTTAGCCATACGGATTAATTTAATGAAACATCCATATTGTGAAAATATCTACCTAGTAGGTACCTAAACAAGCAACAAATAAGCAGTTAGCTTAGATTAAATAGACCTGTTTTTGGCGTTCCGAACCAAGAAGATAATTACCCGACTAAGTCAAATAAAAATTTACTTACTAGAGAATAAGTTTTTGTTAAAAATTTCATTTTTAATACGAGCTTTTTTTGGTGTTTTTCATTGTCTTCCAATATACTAATGTATACCAAATATCAAGTCAATCCGACCACTGGAAGTGGGTGAAATTCGACTTGCAGGATTCCACTCGAACAAAAAAACATACATACATACATAGCTTGTAAAAACAAACTAATCTATAGAATTTTGAACTAATAAAATACTTGATAAGTGATTCGTGCGACACTCAAAGTGTAAATTAAATAAACATGACTCAAATGAGAAAATCACAAACTCAATTTATTGAGATCACGAATATTTTCAAACGTCGCGTCCGTCTAGTTGACTTTGTAGGCACAGACAAGTTCAGTTTTTGACTCAGAAGTGACGTTTTACTAATGACATTTGCTAGGATTGGACTGCGGTCAGACCATGAAACAGAAACTCTTCAACGACTAAATCTAAATTAGCTGTCCCCAACCCTAAAGATTCTTCAATAATACTCTTCCACAGACAATGGCAGACCAAACAGAGAACCTCCTAGAACCAGGACAGGTCATCCGACCGATCATCGACCATGAGGGGGTGAAGCTCCTTCTAGAAAGGCTGTACGGCATCTCTGCCCTCGAGCTGATCGAGCTGAACGGCTACGACGACAAGAACTACAAGATCACCGAGGACCCCAACGTGAAGAACCCGCTGATCACCAACCACTGCCCCCATGGATATGTGCTGAAGATCATGAACTCCATGGACTCCAAGAACGTTGATGTTGTTGAGGCACAGAATGAAATTATGAACTTTTTGAGTAAGTAAGATTTTTACTCAGATGGAACTGGCTGTCAAGTTCAGCTGCGGCCCGCCTGATGGTAAGCGGTTACCGTAGCCTATAAACTCTTCCAACACCAAACATCACTAGCGTGTCGCCCACCCTGCAAAAATCTCTTGTTACCCAATAGGGGTTGAGAGGAGTTCGCTACGCCAGCATCGGAGCGGACAACATTTCGTATTTTGGTGGTTTGGGGTTGTCTTCACCTAAATGAACAGTCATATATCTAAATATTGGTGATAGAATATCCTATAATCACCCTCCTATCTAGGGCCTAATTACTACACCGCTAGGCCCAAGTACTACAGTAGCGCTTCCCGAAGGAACACAAGTAATGTTATTTGGCTGCAGTCTTCTTTAAGGTGGAAGTAATTCCCTAATCCATCTACTCCGAATTTGGAAAGGGAGAGCCCGATAGCTCTTCAAAATCTCGTAATTGAGGCTATATTAAGTTTGATTTATAAAGTTTCTGATTTTGTAGATGACAAGAATGCATTTGAATGAATTGTTCGCTTCGCAGGCTATTGTTATATATATTTTGTAATTGTAATACTTCTAAGTACACATTAAAAAAAAAGACTTGCTGAGTTTCTTGCCGGAGTCTTCTCAGTTCAAGTTGTATTTGGAACCGGTGTAGAGCCATTTGTTAACGTTCACAAGTGCCTTATCAGGGCCTAAATTGAATAAATGCTTATTGAATTTGAAATTCCACCAGCTGCTCGATCTGTGACGTGTCCAAAGCCGATCCGCAACATCTACGGGCACCTCCACTCGGTGGAGAACATCAGCGGCAAGCAGCACGCGGTCAGGCTGCTGGAGTACGTGCCGGGAGAACTTCTCAAGGACGTGCCCAAGTCTGAGGCGCTGCTGTATCAGTTGGGCGAGTTTGTCGCCAATTTGGATAATAAGTTACAGGTATTTATAATATATGGAATGTCAGTTTGAAAAGAGTAATTTCTGAGTTTATCCGGCTCTTCTCAGCAAATTAAATCTTCCGAACCGGCATTACAGAATTAGTGTCGGACTATACGTGCCGGCGAAGGCCTATTTGAATAAATAATTTTAAAGAGTGAATGCTCATGCCTGATAAAGGGCCAAATGGGAAGCGTAGATATTGTGCTGAACACAAATAAGTGACTGATGATTTAAACCAGCTAAGTGCGATTCGAGGCACGCTCTGTTAGGATATTTGTTTCTTTTGCTCATATCTAACAAACTGTTTTATGGTTTAAATACAGAAATTCCTTATTGCATCCTCATTTATAATGCGGACAGCAAGGGAGTGGAACTTGCTTCCGGCGTCTGTGTTTCTTGACTCCTACAAACTAGGGTCTTTTAAGGCCAGAGTGAATAGGTTTCTTCTGGGTAAGCGTGTTCCATCTTAGGCTTCGTCACCGTCCTTCATTGGCGGGTCAGAGGCCAAACGCAAGCCAATTTAATACACAAAAACTTATTTTTTGTTAAAACTGGCTCACTTTTTGAATCCCTTGAGGTCTTGTGGTGCGAATTTTCCAAAATTCTTTCTAACTGTGAGTTTTTCCTCTATAAATACAAGCTCCAAATATCAATTCCTTACGTCCAGCGGTTTGGGCTGTACGTTGTCTGTCAATCAGGACAAAGCCATTAATTTATATCCCTACATAAGTACCCTGGGGCCTAAACTATTTAAATGGCTTTGACTTTTTTTATGAAATTCAGGAACTTTAAACAAAGATTTTTTTTAAATCCCTAGTACGTTATGAAATTAAAATTCTGATATCAATCCGCCATCACCACAGAGCTCAACTTTGCTGTAACCCGACTTCTAGAATCCCTAATAGGTATGTTAGGGTGTTAGGAAGGTCAATGAAGGATCAGGCAATGTTCACCCATCATCTGTGCTGTGACCCGGTTCTTAACAATAGCACACGTAACGTATGCATGACAGTTACACTATATTATACCGTCAGCCACACAATAGTGCAGTAATGTAACGTTCAAGGTCTACATGGGACATAATCAATGACAGATGTATCGTGTCCCACGCTTGTTTACGGTCTTCAGGTCTTAGTTATTTATTTTGAAAGTTATTACTTTTGTGTTTAGAAAATCTACCGCCAACTATCGACCGGTGTAATCTGGCAGGTCCACTTGGAAATTGCCAGCATTTATGTCCCACCACACTCGGCCAGATATCATCGTTCATGAAATTGTGTTTGAAAATATTGGTGAAGGAAAACATCGTGAAGAAACCATAGCACAGTGGTAGAGTACTGTGTAGTACCCACCTGTCTGGCTACCACCGTCTAGTTGAAAATCTGGTGCCAAGCACCTATCGATGTGTTCCGACAGCTGCACTTGAGAGACAGTTCCTTCTAGGCTTTGTGTGCTTACCACCTTCGGCCATATCATCACTTACCATGGTGAGATTGCGGTTAAACACAGGCCTATAAGTAAAAAAATAAAAAAGCAATGGAAATACACATTCTTAAGAGTGAATCTGGTGTTGTAGAACTTCAACCACTCTGGGCTGGTGTCCCGCGAGCACATGTGGATGCTGTCCACGGTTCCGCAGCTGGAGAAGTTCAAGTACGTCATCAAGGATGCCGAGAAACTAGACTTGGCTGAAGAGGTACGTACGATAGTTATCTACTAACTTTAATGCAATACTCCTTACTTATTTATTGAGATTTCTGTGAGTACTCCATATGGGGCCCGACTTGCGACTTGCAGTCTATGCTTTGATGTGAAGTACCGCTTTGCTCGATTGGCCAATTGGTTGGTATTCCGGTATTGGTAGCGAAAGAGACAGGATTGTTTACTGCCACTAATCTGCTCTGACCAACTGCCAGAACAGCGCTTTCTCTTGGAGTTCTGGCGACCTTCCTCACCGCAGAAATACAACAATGTTATTTGGCTGCGATCTTCTGTAAGGTAGGAGGTACTTCCCCAGTTAAGCTGCTCTTTGAAGCAACCCGTTATGTCTTAGTACCTACCGTCGTCATGCGAAACTTGATACCGTCTTGATGATGCTGATGATGCTGATGATGATTACTTTATTCCAGGTGATAGAAGAATTTAAATACGCAGTGGTTCCTCGCCTCGAGGAGTTGGAGCGAGGAGTCATCCATGGAGATGTCAATGAGAATAACGTCATTGTTGGACTGAAGCCTGGTGGAGGGTATGTTTTATTACTTTTGAATTTCTACCAGAATTTCCTAGCTACATATAGACCAGCATACATTTAGTTGATCTACAGTTTTATTATTGCTTTTTTTTATACCACTAAGGTGGCAAACAAGCATACGGCCCGCCTGATGGTAAGCAGTTACCGTAGCCAATGGACGCTTGCAACACCAGGGGTATCACTCGCGCGTTACCGACCCTGAAAATCTCTTCACACCCTTTTTGAAGAACCGCATGCTGTACTCCATTGGGAAAACCACGGCGGGGAGCTCATTCCATAGTCCGAGCGTCCGCTGAAGAAAACTCCTTTTAGCCCGCACAGTTCGAAACAATTCTGGTTTCAATGTATGAGGATAGAATCCCCGTCGACGGCGAGAGTTGCGATGGTGGAAGGTAGCCGTGGGCATCATCTTAAACAATTCTACAGAATAATGTTCGTTGTACAAGCGGTAGAACACACATAAGGAGGCAAAGTCTCTCCTCAGACTGAGGGGCTATAAACCGCTTGTGAGCTCGAGATCGCCGACAATTCTAGCGCCCCCGCCCACAGATGATATGCATATACTTACTACGAATACGAATAGTAAATAAATGTTTCTTTTTATGTTACTTATCTGTTACAATTGCATAGGTTCTGCTGTGAATTCCACTCAGCAATATTGCAAGAGTGGACTTTTCATGAGTAAATATGATTCTTTGCATAAATGCCGTACCAAATGATGATTGTATTTTCAAAGTCAGTTGTGAATTGTCTCTTGCCTAGATATAAACCCAGTTAACTTGTCACGATGGTATATATCTTATCAGACACATGATGTTTGCTTGTTTTGTCATGATGAAATGCTTTCTGTGATAAGATTGCTACTTGTTAATACTTGACATAACACAAGGAATATTAAAAATAATTTTGTACTTTATCAGAACATCTTGTAATCTGGAGAATTTATTCAATACTTTCTAAGATCAGTGGCGTAGCTAGGTAACCAAAGGCCCTGGGGCCCCAACTAAACTATATAATTTATTTTTTATTCATTTTATTGCTACGCAATTTTTTGCGAATGCTTTGTCTGCTTCTTCTTATATGTCTGTGTTCAATTTATAGTTTGTAAGTCAGAGTTTGAGGGGCCCCTGAGCTTAGGGGCCCCGGGGCACTGCCCCGTCTAACCCCTAGGTAGCTACGGTACTGTCTAAGATGCTAAAATCCTAACCTAATATTATAAATGCGTTGTGAATTTGTTTGTTACGCTTTCATTCTTTTACTTCTCAACCGATCACGATGTTTGGCACGCAGATAGGTAAGGAGATGGACGGGAAACTTTTTATCTCGGGAACGCGGGGGACCGGTAGTCTCATAAAATCGAATAAAAAATCCCAACAATCTATAAATTTAAAGCAAGATAGGTACTCCATGACATCAAACAACTACTTTTCCTAACTATTCGTATTTATACCTTCCATCAATTTCTTCTTCGATCCTCTTCCTGCAACTTAACTTGCCTTTTTTCTCGGCCTTATCCTAACTCGCAACAACAACGTAACTGCTTACCATCAGGCGGGCCGTATCTTTATTTGCTACTTTGAATTTAAAAAAAATGTCCTACTGTCATTTGATGGACCATTTAATAAAAAAATCCATATAAAAAGCAAGTGTCAATCTTATATACCACGCACCCCATCCATGGTTACTCCGATACAACTATTCAGGTACCAGTTGCATGGTGGTTGATGCTTGTATGGTTGTATAGGACATGGGTCGGTCGTTGTACTGGCTGAGGGTAGTGCTAATCATCATCATCATCATCATCATCATCATCATCATCATCATCATCATCATCATCATCATAAAAAGCAATATTCTAATAGCACGATTCCTTTTGCAAGATGCATATTAAAATAAAATATTTATCGTTAATATAGGGTATTGAACTCGGTGTTATTGAACCCTCGTGTGTTGAGGGTTTGCAGCCAGATACTTGATGGAGTGATGCTGAGGTAAGCCAAGGACGAAGACTGCTTACCACTTGGCTTGCTTCTTTTTGGGCTCTGATTATGTCCAGGGTTCGATAGTTGTATGGAGTAAACATTACTTAATCTGTGGTTTAGCATATACCCATTGCCAATGTCTTGCTGGAGCCAGACTGTACTGTCAGCATCACGAACCATTAGGTGTTTGATATTAGCTGAGCCTTTTTTGTCATTTCGTTTTAATTTTTTACTAGCGTTTCGTCCTCGCATTCGATTCTCTGATTTGCCCCTGCTGGTGGCGTTTGTTCCATACAAACCCTTTTCCTCTCTGGATAATGACACTAGAGCAATGATTATTTTACCATGCAATCTGTAGGTACCACTGTATGTCCCTCGGTTGTGTTTTTCTCCATAAATTAATTATTATAAGAATTAGGAGCCTTCTAAAATCACAAAAACTTACCATTTGTAACGCCCTTATCAGACGTCCAGTGAACAAATTTGACGAATATAAAAAAAAGGAGAACCGACAGACATAGTCAAAGCCCTTCTTATTATGATTCTTGTTTTTTTTTTAATCTATCTAGTTTTGGAGGAGAAAACCGGGGATTGCGAAATAGTGATTTCATCTAATTTAAATAGTTATAATCGGTCCAAGCCGTAGTTGTCTCAATCGCCCTCGGGCGGGATATGTTAAAAACCTATTTTTTTTTTTTTTTTTATTACTTGCAGCCATCCTTTCCTCTTGAAAGAGGTTTTTTTAAATCTTTCTTTCGTGCATGGTTCTAAAACATGTGTGCAATAATGGTGCATACTTCAAGATTTTATATTGCATCTAATGTGTTTCTTAAAATAGTTCAATTAAATTAATTATGATACAAATATATTATCGAAATCATATCACATTATATAATTATGTTAATATCATAAAATAATACGTTTTCGGTGGTTGAATTACGTAAAAACACCACCCACATACTGTATCAAGAAACCAAATCCAAATATTCTCCAAAACCTTCGAACCACATTCTCACCTAATATGCAGAGCTACAGAGAACTCTTAGCTAGATTAGGTGAGGATATATGGACATGAGCAGAGCTCAACACTCACTCAGGTATATTATGGTCATCTGAGCATTATGTATTGACTAATATTTTTTACTTTGATCCGGTTTCATCATCCTTTGATATAGATTTTTTTATCAATGATTTATTGAGCTTTGAAATTCATAATGTTTATTTATTTATTCGTAAATTTTTATGACGATGATAGCTCAGTGGTAGTGCCGGATGCTGATACGAAGGTCCCAGATTCGAATTCTACAATGAGCTTAAGTGAAACATTGTGAGGAAGCCATAACACGAAGCTGTCTGGCTACCACCCTCAAGTTGATAATCTGTCGCCAAACACCTATCAGAGTGTTCCGACAGCTGCACTTGAGAGCCAGTTCCTTCTATGCTTTGTGTGTCCATCATCTTCGGCCACATCATCACTTATCATGGTGAGATTGTTGTCAAACAAGAGCCTATACATAGTTAAAACAAATACAATGATTCGCTAAGACAATACCGTAGTCCTAAATTCCAGTAAAAATCAAGAGATGATGAAATTGGTACCTCAATCTAACATCTAGAACTATCAGGGGATTTTGGAGCTATATCAAACTAAACCTTATCTTAAACCCCACAAGATCTATAATCCAGTCTTCACAAATGTTCCACAGCAAGTCCGAGTACCGCGTAACCGGTATCATAGACTTCGGGGACATCCAGGACTCGTACTACGTGTTCGAGCTGGCCATCGCGATGACGTACGCGATGCTGCAGACCGGCGAGCCGCGCGCCGGCGGGCTCGTGCTGGCCGGGTACACCGTCACGCGCCGCCTGCCCGACCACGAGTACATGCTGCTCAAGGTATGTCTCTTACGGAAAGGATATACGTATCATTCCTGGCTCAAAAATTATAATTCTAATTAGTCCCTCAGTTAGATTATCAAAAAATATTGGACATGTATTTATTCCTTTACCAAATCACAAAAAAATGATAAGGATTATGGACGTGCAAGGTGGATGACACCTCCATTTAAAAGGGAAGATCTTCCGCCAGGCTGGGTCATCGTGCCTGGGGACCGCGGTCCAACTGTACATGTCCGACAGTTGTATATATACAGATCGCCGAGAAATCTTCGCAAGCGCGATGCAGGATAATATGGCGCTATGCCATCTATCTTTCAGTGTGTGAACTATCTCAGTGTTACTGATATATGGCTGATAGATGTCGCTACAGGATAAAGCATGTCAAAGTGGGGTCGCTTAAAAGTAAAAAGTGTACCACAATGTGACGTCATACGGAACTTCAACACACGATACCTTCGTATTTTTTATTTAATTGACAAAAAAAATACATGGCAATTTTTTTTTATAATTACTATTATAGAAATTAACAAACATATAGCCTATTGTAGACACCATCATTAGCAGGTTCGTCTTTACCATAAAGGAACACTGGGCCTTTTCCCAGGCCCCCATTCCTGGGGGCCCCGAAAGGCTAAGATATTCGCGTACACTATACAATGTTTATATCTATTTTAGTTAGATAGTAAGAATTACGGTAAACATTTCTAAATTAAAATGTTAACCGGACACGAGATTCTCTCACCAATGCAAAAAAGAGCTGTAACTTTTAAACAATTTAAACATATAAAATCATAGAAGAAAACTTTTTTAATTTCCAACTGGGCCCCAAATTATTTTAAGCCCGAGGGCCCCGAAATGACCTATGACGGCCCTGATCAATAGTAAAATACGCGATAATATGTTTGTTCGTTGTCCTTCTTTCACGCAGCAATGGATTTGCGTGATTTTTTTTGTGATAGGTGACTATTGCATCTGAGATGAGGATGTAGGTGGATGTGTGTTGTGACAAGAATGGATAAGATAATAATGAAAACTTATGGGGAAGCTTGAAAGTAACGTGACTTAAAAGTTAAGAGGGAACCGTTTAGCGTGGTACGGACATGTTATGAGGAGAAATTAAACCACGTCACTAAAAGAGTTATGAATATGAAAGTGGATGGATATACGGAAAGAGAAAGACCGAAAAAGAGATGGATGGATTGTGTGAAAGATTTTATGGGTAAGAAAATGCTGGTTTGACAACGTAGTTATGTAACAAACAGACACACAAACCAAGACTCATAAACTTATAACACGATTTAGTAGGATATTAAGATTATGTATCCTAATAAAACTAACTGATGAAGTCATTCTGTCCATAAATGTAATTACTGATAAATTATAATTAAAATCAAGGTTCATAATGAAACTTAACATACTCATCAAAACTGATAAGTACCAGTAACATTACAATTTACTAAAAATCTCCATTTAATTTTCAGACTTTAGTTTCGGCTCGCCTTGTTCAAAGCCTCATTCTAGGCGCCTACTCTCTCGAACAAGACCCAAAAAACACCTACGTCACATCTACCGAGAAAGCCAACGGCTGGGAACTGCTCCGGAAGATCAGAAAGACCAAACCTAGCCCCGAACATGGTGATCCAACCGACTGGAAAACTATCGCTACTGATTATTTGACAAAAAGTTAAAACTTAAATTTTAGCGCCATCTAGTTGACAGTTTTGAAACATTGTTTTAGCTGATGGATAGATGGCGTTGTTTTTTTTATTGTATTTAAAATAAGTATTATTTTTATTTGTGCTTTTATTTTAATTTCATCAAAATACTTAGGGACCAATAATAAAATATGTTTATAGAAATTATCAATTTAAATCTGTATTTTCTTAATTTTGTTAGTGTTAGAATTTGTTACCTATGTAAATTTATTAGAAATAAGTTTTAATAAACAATAAAGATATGATTATTTTTCTCTATCTATCTGTCTTACATTTTAAATCTCGTTATTTAAAATGGTAACATAACCGATCGAATGGAATTAAAATTAATATATCGAAGAATCTGTCAGTGGAAAATATAATAACACTGTCGCCATCTACAAAGTATCGTCTGGCTGGTGGATTGACTGAGACTATTTGTAATTTACACCATCATCATGCGCAACTATTACTGTGATTGCTCACTAGATGTCGCTAAGTGTCATAGACATTTGCAAAGTAACTTTATACGGCCCGTCGCCGCGCCGGCCCGCTTGATAGTAAGCGGTTTTGTAGCCTATAGACCCGTGCAGAACCAGAGGAGGTATCAATCACGCGTTGCCGACCCAGCTAAAATCTCTTAATACCCTTGTTGAAGAACCACAATGTGATGGTAAAAGTGCTGAAACTCCCTTGGGAAAACCACTACACCTAGGTACATAAGTTTTATTTTGATTAAGTATTGGTAGCTATCAGAGAATGATTATACTATTATTTCTGACAAATTACACAGTTACTGTGTGTATATTAAAATCGTTATACTTTGATATCAACTCCTAAAACAAAACCATTTTAATTAACTACTTATCTGAGACTCAATAGATGGCGTTAGTTTCGCTCCGCAACAGGCTTTGTATCAAAGTTGGAAGGCCCTTCTACCTAACTGCGGCAAAGCCCAAATGGAGGGTAAACATTTTAGGAAAACGTTCGGGGCCCCTGTAGCTCGGGGCCCCGTATCTTCGATACGGCGGCAGCTACGCCCCTGCTCCGCAAAGATATAGAAACCTCCTCATTTTTTGAAGTCGGTTGAAAATAGTGGTACTATATCTGTGGTGTTACCGAACTCACACTATTTGTAACTAAAAGTGTTTTCAGGATTAGAAAATATCGGTGACAGTTCACTTTTGACAATTATAGTCATGCGCCTTAACGATATCCAATCGATTTTTTTGTCGTATCGAGAAAGTTAATAAAGAAAGTCTAATCGATTTTCATTTTAGTGCTTTTATTTTCCAAATTATATTTCCTTATCACTGTCTTACTGCTTAATACCGCCTCGTGTGTAATTACCAACTTTGCACATATGTATCATACTGTACTATTATCGTTGTTCTTAATTTCAGATAATTATTACAGGATTTGTGAGAAATTATGTTTGTTAATTGATATTTGCGTAATAATGTAAGAATATTCTCTCTCTCTTTGATATCGTACCGATATATCGAAATTTTTTGGTAATTAAAAATATTTCGATATTGATAAACCAATTCAAAAATAATCGATATAACATATATCGATACTATTTTGAATTTTGTCGATCAAGCATTGTCAATCACTATAGGTCAATGTTCCGTTTCATGCAGCAAGTATTTTAAGTACATCCTATTTCTTAATTTTTAAAAATATCAAGCTATAGTATTAATGTGCTGAAATTGTTTCTTAGTTATATATAGCGATATATATTGTATTTTTGCAATGATATAAAATGGAAATTAAAATATTTTTTGTAAAATATTATATTAGTTACTCGTAAGTAGTATGAGTGAACCGGAAAATGTGAACTGTCACCGATATCTTCTAATCCTGAAAACAGATTAATAATATTTAGTATTTCCTTGGCATAAGGTTGAAAATCAGTCATATTGCTAGGTTGTTATAAAAAGAACATTCTGTAGATACATCTGATACTGACAGATGACGTGGATAACTGTTCATAATTATTAAACATGTTTAACAATGATTAATGAGTGAGTTTCTAAATAATTTGATCGGGTTCACGTTTGCAAGGTGACTGAGTTGAACCGTGTGGTGAGAGACAGGTACGACTATCTACCAAAACATCATTCGATTATAAATCCCAAATATATATTATTATAAGGTTAAAATAATCTAATATTATAAAGAAGTAAAGTTTGTATGTGCGTACGTTGTTGACATACTAAAAATACGGACACAGCGTTTTGCATCCTCATATATAATGCGGACAGCAAGGGAGTAGAACTAGCTTCCGGCGTCTGTTTCCTGACTCATACAATCTAGGGACTTTCAAGGCCAGAGTGAATAGGTTTCTTCTGGGTAAGCGTGTTCCATCTAAGGCTTTGTCTTCGTCCCTTATGGGCGGGTCAGTGGCCAAACGCAAGCCCATTTAATTAAAAAAATAGTGATGGGATCCGATTCTGAAAATTCTTTCACTATAGGAAGCTACTTTGTCTTCGAGTGCAAGTGAGTACTTTTAAAAAAAGATCTCGTAGGGTATTCAATGGATGTACAATAAAAACATGACCCTGACAGAATAAATTCAAAAAGTGTAACAAGACAGCTGACCACGGCCGACATCTTTGTAAAACTGTAATTATCTCACTTTAATTTATATTTAAACTCGTCAAAAGCGATCCAATCTCGCTAACGCAACAATTTGTCGATCGTAAAATTAGTAAAGCCGGATATACACGTTGGCCAAAACTGACCAATGTTCTCTGTGTGACTGATAATGTACGAAGTATGAATGTATACACGGTCTTTTTTAGGGTTCCGAACCCAAAGGATGCTAAACTGCTAAACGGGACCGTGACTGTGGAATGACTCCCCGCCGTGGTTATTCCAATGGAGTACAGCATGGGGTTCGCCAAAAAGTGTGTGAAGAGATTTCTTCAGGATCGGCAACGCGCGAGTGATGCCCCTGGTGTTGCAAGCGTCCATAGGCTACGGTAATTGCTTACCATCAGGCGGGCCATATGCTTGTTTGCCACCTTAGTGGTATACAAAAAAAATGCTACTTGCCTTCATTCAGCCAGCCAGGCAAGTGACGACGAGTAAGTCAAGTGGGCTGTCTACTTGTCAGCGCCTTCGCTCGGCCAACATGTATAGCCGGCTTAAGAGCATTAGCCAAAAACGTTTTCAATTTCGCTTTCGATACGATCTCTACGACCTTAATTTGAGGTAATTTTATTAATCCTCAATCGCTTGTACCTACTTCCAAATCATATTTAAAACTAGATTGTAGTTCTAGCACATAATCACTTGCGTGCGTCACACCCTGCAGATTAAATTGATTTCCTGAGGGATGTCCAGGGATTTCATGTTCCCGGAATTGACAATAGATAATTATATTTGACATCGCAAACATAGTAACGTATGATTTACTTTTAGTAACATTTTTTTTTTTTTAACTTTTTATATGCCTGTGTTTGACCGCAATCTCACCATGGTAAGTGATGATGCGGCCGAAGGTGGTAAGCACACAAAGCCTAGAAGGAACTGGCTCTCAAGTGCAGTTATCGGAACACACCGAAAGGTGCTTGGCAACAGATTTTCAACATGAGGGTGGTAGCCAGCCAGGCGGCTACTACAAAGTACCCTACCACCGTGCTATGGTTTCCTCACGATGTTTTCCTTCACCGAAAGCTCAAGCTCATTGTAGGATTCGAACCCGGGACCTTCGTCTCGGTATCCGACGTCACTACCACTGAGCTATCATTCACGCTATTCTGTGTATGTCGTTGACTGTTTCGTTGTTGCATTGTAAGGTCGCGGTCGTCAGCAGCGCATACGCTTTGTTGGGGCCAGTTGGTAAAGGTTCACCTTACGCGCCGCAGTTCGATTCCCACACAGGACATGCATTTGTGTGCATGAACATGTCTGTATGTCCTGAGTCTGGGTGTAATTATGTATATTAAGTATGTATTTACAAACAAAAAGTAGTATATGTATTATATCAGTTGTCTGGTTTCCATAGTACAAGCTCTGCTTAGTTTGGGATCAGATGACGGTGTGTATATTATAATACTGTATACAATAAAGAATTGTGTATTGTAATGATCCACGAATGGGGAACATTGGTGGCTACGCTCGACAATATGCCGGACTTCAGAACTTACGTCCGCTTAGTCGTGAAAATGTCACAATAAACATTCCTCTCTGAATTTAGCCTTGAGGATGGTTCCACTTAGATAAACACATTGTTTTTGTCCAAGCGATCCAAAGAAAATGTAGTACATCGCAACTGCTACAATTTTTAATTAAGAATAATTAAAGAATCGCAATAACGTAAGCTGTAATTATTTTTAATGAACTCCATAAACGCTGATATGTGGGCCCGACGGCTGGCCGCGAATTGATTCAGTTATGATTGTTGCACAACACAGCGGTTGGGAAACATCTGTGTTTACATACACGTTGAATCATATTCTTAACATTTGCGGTTTAGAAATTGTAATACTTTGGGGTTTCGTGTGAGCTGAAAAAACCCTGTAAGTTTGTGGATACTTTTTCAGGCAAAATTGGCGGGCGATAGAACCACATACTTTGTTACAATGTTTATTGTGATGACAAAGGCATTTTCACCATCTTCGGCCACATCAACACTGTCTTGAGAAGTTGAGATAACGGTCAAACAAGTATCTGCAAGAGATACAAGTCAAATATCCCTCTTTCCGAGGTGGAGGAAAGCCGCGAACGGCTTGTCTCTGAAATCGAGAGTACACTAACTAGTGTCTCCGATTAGGGTCGACTAAACCTAGTCCATTTCAACCCCACCAAGACTCTCCACAATTCCAGAAAACTTCCTTGAACATCAGTCAAAGCATCGTGATTCTTGGCGTCGAAATTTCTAGCGACGTTTTGTTCCGAAGTCACTTGGAAGACAAGGTTAAGCTGGCATCCAAAAAGCTTGGAGTGCTCAACAGAGCGAGACAGTGCTTGACATCGGGGCAAAAGCTGCAAATTTATAAGTCGCAAGTCCGGCCTCATATGGAGTACTGTTGTCATCTGTGGGCACCTGGATACCAGCTTGGGCCTTTAGACTCGGTTCAGCGACGTGCCGCTAAAATAGTCGACGAACCCGAGCTCACAAGCGGTTTAGAGTCCCTCAGTCTGAGGAGAGACTTTGCTTTCTTATGTGTGTTCTACCGCTTATACAACGGAGTTTTCTAAGGAATTGTTTGACTTGATGCCCACGGCTACCTTCCACCATCGCAACTCTCGCCATCGACGGGAAATCCATCCTCACATATTGAAAATTTGAAACCAGAACTGTTTCGAACTGTGCGGGCTAAAAGGAGCTTCCTTCCGCGCACACTCAGACTGTGGAATGAGCTTCCCGCCGTGGTTTTCCCAATGGGGTACAGCATGAGGTTCTTCAAATTTCTGCAGGGTCGGCAACGCGCGAGTGATACCCCTGGTGTTGCAAGCGTCCATGGGCTTCGGTAACTGCTTCCCATCAGGTGGGCCGTATGCTTGTTTGCCACCTTAGTGGTATAAGAAAAAAATGGCTACGGCAACCGCTTGCCGTCAGGCCGGCAATACGCTTTTTTACCGATAGTAATGTAACTACCGTTTTGGAAGTCAACCTTGAACTGAGAAGACATACATATACATTTCCAGCTCGCTCTTGACCGGCTTTTATTACATCTTCGATTAGACACGCACGAACAGTGCTTTGTAGCAATTTTGCAAATGTTCAAACGCGTTATAACAGTTTTTTTGCACACAAAACTTTTGACAAATGAGCGTCAGTACCATACATGAACGGTACAAAAAGTAAGAGATTTGGCTTATTGAGGAATATTTTGTAATGTCGTTAGACTTGTGGTTTGAGTCATCAGATCATGTAAAGATGCTCTGAAAAATGACTGGTAATCAGTAAACAATACTTAGACACATGATTGTACTCATGATGACAAACAACTTTACCAAAGAAACATATTTTTTATTTACTTAGTACATGAGCCCATAATATTTATTAGTACCTTAGCTCTACAAGGTCAGCAACAAAAGCAATATCCATAGGCGTTGGTGACCATACAAAAAAACCTAACAAGAATAAGAATACACCATCAGCTTTTATTTAATTTAGTTATTTATCCCTATTTGTTTCTTTGGCAAAGGTGTTTGTTATCATGAGTACAATCATGTGTCTAAGTATCGTTTACTAATTATCAGTCACCCTATATAGCTTGGACAAGGAATGAACTTGAACATTCGTTGGGATTCGTAACATCTTAGTAACTTGATTTTTTTACGCCTGCAGGAATCGTAGACTAAAAATCCGATATTAATTTCAACTTTATACCTTACTGTGCCTGTGCCCGTTTCTGTCAAAAACAGTCTTGAAGATCAATCGACTAAGTGATCTCTTAAACGTAATTTTTCTGTTCAAGGTACGGGCAAAAAACAAGGTTTATCCAGCTGTTTGAACAGGGTTAATAGTTTCAGTTGTGTCAGTGCTCTATATAGCATTATTAAACAGTGTTTATCTGCAGCTTGCGGTGATCTAGTTGGCGAGTGTAATGCCGCTGTCGACCAACCTGTCGCCATTGTATGGTAATAGTGAAACTCGTTGGTCACGCACTACGCTGATAGCATGCTGCGTTCTTTATCACAAATAAGCGGGGTGGAATTTCCAAAATACCAACGTTATAAAAAAACATGTGTGCCGTTTAGGCTTTGCATTGATAGCTCATTCAATCAGGATTAGGCATTTTATTAGATTAGTTATGTGTCGATACACTCGCGCCATCTCACTTACCGGCGACTTGTAAAGCTGCAGGGGCAGCTGCGGCAAGCGCAGAAAAAAATAAAAAAAATACGCATCGTTTGGACCCAATTATATTTTTGTGCCTTTTGCGGTCGAGACCATGGGACCGTGGGGGTTCGAAGCTCGCCGTTTTGCTCGCACCTTGTCATCAAAATTGATCGAGTCTTACAGCGGGCGGGGAGCTTTTTCCGCCAACGCGTCAGCTTGGCTATCCAAAGAGAAAACGCTGCCTGCCTTCTAGGAATCTTGCCGTTAATCGGAAGCAGCGGCAGGCTTGAGGAAATTTTCTATTTTATAGATTGTATTTTGTACATATTTGTTATAAATAAAGATTTAACTCTTATATAGTGGACACATAGCAGGAATATATCTTCTCGCTCACATTGGTAAGTGAAATAAAGAAAGAAAACATATCTATTAACCCACAAGGTATACGTAGGTACATATTCAATAATTAATACGAATAACAGTGGTAATGTGGCCGAAGGTGGTAAGCACACAAAGCCTCAATCAGAACTGTCTCTCAAGTACACACTAGTAGGTGCTTTGTGACAGATTTTTAACATGAGGGTGGTAGTGATTGTGCTATGGTTCCTCGCGATGTGTTCCATCACCAAAAGTACAAGCTTATTATAACTGAACCCACAACTTTGCTACGGCATTAGTTGTTCCTACCACTGAGACAGGAGCGTCGGACCTAGGAGTTCGACATAAGTTTAGTCTTCAGAACCAAGAGCCCCAGCATAAATTTTACTGCAACTGTTTTTTTATAACATTAAGTCGGTAAACAGCATACGGCCCGCCTGAAGGTAGCATTACCGTACCCATATGGCGTTACCGACCCTTCACCCCTCCCCAATGAGCTCTGGCGCCCTTAATCACGCGCAGGAATACAACATAAATTAATTTGGCTGCGGTATTCTGTAAGGTGACCGCCTAGTCGTATTTCAAATCGAGCGTTTCCGTGCTTCGGAAGGCACGTAAAGCCGTGGGTCCCGGTTATCACTTAATTGTGATAGTCGTTAAGCTAGTTGGAACTTGGATGCCTCCTAGGCGGCTTGAAAAATTCCAACAGTAGGTTGACCACTAGCCTACCTCCAACGATCCGCAGTGGGCACGCGTGGTGGAGTATTGCCCATTCCGTTTCACCTTCATTTGTGAAAGGAGGCCTGTGCTCAGCAGTGGGATAATATAGGCTGATGATGATGATGATGATTCTGTAAGGTGGAGGTACTTCTCTAGTCGAGCTGATCTTTGAGCGAATAAATACTATTCTTACATAGTAAATATTTAGTAAATAAGAAGTGAAGTCTACCTGTCGCGTTTATACATCACAGTGCGAAGTAAGCACGTTAAAGAGTCAAGTGGTTTGGTGTTGCCTACACAATAATTCCATACAGCCGACACCGGCTCAGTCCTATTTAGGTATTTTTAATAACTATACCCTTATCTACACTACGCGTTCCTAGTCACTGTACTGCTCGTTGATACGAGTATATTACTGAGAACCTGCCAAGTGCGATTCTGACTCTGACTAGCGCACCGAGGATAAAAACCTTCTTTACACGTATATTTCATACGTTCATAGCTGCTGTAATAACACGGACCGCATAACTAAGATTGTTTTCGAAGGAATTTTCATTCACAAACTGTGCTAGTTGGAATCATTGGGCGCTTCTTCACCACGGCACCAGGGGAGACTTGCTGCCGACGACATGTCGCCAACGCAGGTGCAGGTGCAGGCCCAATGAGACAGCGTGCAGTACAATCTCATAGAAATATGCATCCACTGATGTCGTGGACGGCTGCCGTTGCCGTGCGGTGTCGTGTCGTGTCGCCCAATGGGAGCTCTTCCATATCCCAACAGGAGGAACGTCCGACAAAAGTTGTGCGGATGATCGCGGCTGTTGTGAAAGGTTCAAAATAAGATATTAAAATGTAAAAGTAAACTTGAATCATTATTGATTTATAGCCTTAGTAAACGAATGCAATTAGCTGCCTCCTTTTAATTACTCCATCTTGGATCTTTTTAACGATATCTCAATCAATATTAATCAAACGGAATGGCACGTCGAGTGTCTGTCAGAATTGTGCTTGCAAATAATTAATATTTGATAAATATTTCACCTTGATTCAGATGCAACAAACAAATTCAAGATTATTTGCAGGGCTGCAATAGATTATCGCTGATAAACAAGTAGAAATAAGATAGTAATTAAAAAGTAAGATCAATAATTTTAGCTAAATTATATCCCGCCGCGCCGGGGCACGCAATTGTTGTCAGTGCGATTAGAATGTAAATATTATGTAATTAATCTAAGCTTGTTTTGAAAAGAGTCATTGCTGAGTTTATTGCCGGCTCTTCTCAGCAAATGCAACCTTCCGGACCAGTATTAGAGTCAGACTTTTCATAAGTGCCTGCGAAGGTCTATTTGAATAAATGATTTTGAATTTGTTTTTTTTTTCTTTAAAATAAACCCAGTCCTCGTGAAACCGGTGGGCGGGGAGCTTTTTCCGCCAACTATTTTGACTGTCAAAATAGGAATCGCTACCAGCCTGGGTAGCTTGCTGATGATCCGCAAAAGCGGTAAACTCAAGTAAATTTTGTATTATCGGTAAATAACAGTTAAATATATTTATATTTTTATTTACTGCGGGTTTAGTTAGAGGTGCTAAGTTTTAATGATAAGGTGCGAGCAAATCGGTGAGTTTCAGATTCGGGGGTAGAGACCCTCACGGTCCCATGGTCTTGACCACAAAAGGCATAAACAGATAGGTCCAATCGATGTTATTATTTGACTTTTGCACTTTTCGCAAAGTATTATTCCTTATTATTATTATTATTATTAAGTTCCATACTCCATTCATAAGAATAACAGTTATCTATCTACGTAATTAAAAATACATTTTTTAACTAACAATTTCTTACATTAGGTTCGACCATCTTTGGCTTGGAAGTAGTAACCGAAGTTGAAACTGCCATGATGTGAATCTCAATCATCGAAGACGCGCAGAGTGGCTGGGCTCTCTCACTCTTAAGCTATACGAACGACTCATCTCCTACGCGATGGCAACCAGGTATTAATTAGTGATGGGCGATTGTTCCAAAAAAAGTAATCGAAAGAATCGACAATTGTAAAAGTGCATATTCGATTGTCGATTCATTCGTTCTTACGAATAAACAATCGAATAACAAACAAACAATCGAATAACAATCGACCTTTCGAATGAAAATTAATGCACGTAACGCAGGTTGCAATAGTATGCACAATCGACGGGTGAGCGCGGGAGCGAATAGATTCATTCATTCTGCGGACGGACAGCCACCGCGGTGCAGCACGAAGCGTATTATGAACAATCGAAAGATGTCGATTGTTATTCGAATGATTCGAATAAATTAGACAATCGAATAATTCGATTGTTTTTAGTAACAATTGCTCATCGCTAGTATTAATGATGCCCGGATACCGGCATAGTTAATTGTAACTCATCCTCGTGACACGGGCAGTTCCTCGTGTGATGGAGTCGTGACCAACTCTGACATATTAAGATGAATGATATACGCGTCGCGATGTATAGTGCGCTACAAAAACAGTGATTTTACCACAGACATAAATCTAAATAGATAACGCAAGTCCCTCCATCCGTATGAAAAACCAAGCGTGTCACTTTTTTATGCGTACCAGAATGTCACAAGAGCGCTTTAGTTAGGCTGGCATTAGAGTTATAACGTGAAAATGAAGCTATCGTATTTGTCAGCTAAACACATCCCTCGCTACACATCTCTGGTGGACATGCAGCTTTATGCGAGTTCCCTGTCCGCGCGAAACAGTTTCAAAAGAGTATGAGTACAGATGTTGACACGCGAAGTACATACACTCGCGTCATCTATGTAGATTTATATCAGTGGATTTTACTTAGCTTGGTACTTTGTATGGGCGTGTGTTTGGCCACAATCTTATGGCCAGTGATGATGTTGCCGAAGGTGAAAACCAGACAGAGACTCCCAAGGTGCTGGCTGTAGCTGTTTTTACAAGATTTTATTTAGTTTCACCTGTCCCGTTGTCGGTAGTGGAATTTTGCAAGTTAAAGACCCACTTTCCGGTTTCCGATTGAGCTGAAATTTTGCACGAATGTGCAAATCGCGTGACAATGCAATATTATGATGACGTGGAGCTGATCTGATGATGGAGCTGGAAGGTGGCCATAGGAACTCCGTAATAAAACCACATAGCCCCATCGAGTTTGGGCTCGTTTGATTCGTCTTGAGTACTTTGTCGCAAGTACAGTCAACAAAAAGTACAGTCACTCAAAAAAAAAGCTTGTATTGTTATTTTTACCCGACTGACCCGGAAAGAGGGTTATGTTTTTCGAGTCATACACTCGATGTATGTATGTATGTATGTATATTTCTTTGTGTCACTGCAGCCTAAACGGCTTGATGGATTTAAGCATATGAGGTGTCGTTAGATTCGTCCTGACTGGCGGAGTGTCATAGGGTATATTAATTTTATACATATAGCGCCTAAGATTAAAAAATAGGGGGGTATTCAAAATAAAAGTTTCGTTATTATAACAATATTTTTTTTTTTTTTTTTTTTTATCTCCTTTATTTATTACGATCTGTCGAATCTAGGGACATTTAGTAATATTTGTGGCATATCGATGAGTTGACTTGCACAGTAATGTGACCCTTGTCACAACTGCATAAAAATTCATAGGAGGATTTAAGTTCCTATGGTAAGTCAGTTACATTAAATCCTGCGGAATTTTCCGTCGCAGGCGCCTTCGACCTGGCGTGTCCATTAAACGGTTGGCAAGAGAGTTTGGATGGTGCTCGATTCGAACTGTGTACGATTTTATTTTGCTGGAGATTTCCTCTTTAATTGTTGGGATATGTAGGTCACGATGTAGAGCTTCATTTTTGATGTACCATGGTGCGTTTGTTATTATCCTTAATATTTTATTTTGAAACCGCTGGATAATTTCAATATTGGAATGAGAAGCAGTTCCCCATAATTCAATCCCATAGGACCAAACAGGTTTGATGATGGATTTATAAACGGTAACTTTGTTTTGGAGTGAAAGTTGAGACTTGCGACCAATTAGCCAGTATAGCTTTCTTAGTTGCAAACCGAGCTGTTTGCGTTTTGTAAAAATATGTTTTCGCCACGTGAGTCTTCTGTCGAGGTGGAGACCAAGATATCTAACTTCCTCTGCTCGTGGAACTTCGATGTTGTTTAGAGTCACAGGTGGACAAGTGTCTCGTCGGGTAGTGAAAGTTATGTTTACAGTTTTTGTTTCATTGGCTTTGATGCGCCATTTTTTTAGCCAGGCAGATATTTCATTTAAGCTGGATTGTAGAAGGTCAGCGGCGGTTTTTGGGTTCTTATGGGATGCTAAAACAGCGGTATCGTCAGCGAAGGTCCCCGTGACAGTGGTATCAGAAACAGGTAAGTCCATGGTGTAGATAAGATACAGGATAGGTCCAAGTACACTACCCTGGGGCACTCCAGCTTTGATAGGGTGAAGATTTGTTGTAGCGTCTCCGGATTTCACAAAGAAATGTCGATTGCAGAGGTAGGACTTTAGTATATCAAAGAAGAGAGAGAGGTTTACTTTGATTTTGTACAAGAGTCCTTCATGCCAGACTCTATCGAATGCCTGCGAAATGTCCAAAAATGCCGCCGAACAGTACTCTTTTGCCTCAAACGCATGGTGTATTTTGTCCATAATTCTGTGGACTTGGTCGATGGTACCGTGCTTCTCTCTAAAGCCAAATTGGTGGTCAGGTATAAGACTTTTCTCCTTTACCACAGGTAGTATGCGTTGCATAAGCAAAGACTCAAGCACCTTAGACGTGACAGGAAGAAGGCTGATCGGTCTGTAAGATTTTACGTCTTCTGGATGTTTATTTGGTTTGGGAACCATTAGAATTTGCGCCACCTTCCACTGAGGCGGAACAAAGTTTATCCTCACTATTGCATTATACAGCGAAGTGAGAAAAACTATACCTGAGTTAGGTAGTTCTTTAAGGACTTTTGCTGTTATAAGGTCATATCCAGGGGCTTTCTTTGCTTTCAGGTTTCTGATGACAGCTAGAACTTCCTTTTTTGAAAATCTTTTAATGCTTTTATCACTGTCCGATAGGGTTTCTAGATGTTCATTAATCTCTTGTTTATGGTTTGTGGGTCCTTCATATGGGTGAGGTTGAAATACTTGAGATAGGTGGTTTGCAAATTCTAATGCTTTCTCTGAATCACTACGTGCCCAGTTTCCGTCAGATTTACGCAGTGGCGGACATGCAATTGTTGGCTGTTTGAGATTTTTCGTTGCTTTCCAGAGGGAATAGTCTGTAGCTGCAGTAGGCGTTAGCTCCGAGAGGTACGCTTGTACACTGTCATTTCTATACTTGTCCAATTCATATTTTAATTCTACAATTAATTTATTCAGCCTTGATTTTAAGCTACGGCATCTAGTTCGTTGCCACTCTTTCCTTAGTTTCCTTTTCTCTGAAATCTTTTCCAGGATAGAGGTTGGAGCGTCGATACCAGGATCTGAGCTATGGCGTGGTGTCGTTGACTCCCACGCTGCATTTTGTATAGACCTATTAAAATACTCAACAGCTTTGACTAAGTCTTCTTCTGTTTTTAAAGCAATGGGCCTTGCAAAGGAAATGTCAATAATATCGCGAAAATTTTCCCAATCTGTAGTTTTATTATGGAGGGTGCATCTTGTTTTTGCCTTCTGTACTTTAGAATTTAGTGAAATCAACACAGGAGAATGATCAGAAGACAATTCTAGGCAACTCTCACAAGAAAAGAGATTTTTCGGGATACCTTTAATGACACAAAAGTCCACCAAATCAGGAGTTTTGTTTCTATCCGTCGGCCAATATGTTGGTTCACCGGTCGAGACCACTTCAAGGTTAAACTTTTCAGTGCATTTTTGGAGTTCCCTTCCCCTAGTGCTAATAAGTCTAGATCCCCATAGATTATGTTTCGCATTGTAGTCTCCGCCCGCTAGAAATCTGGGCCCAAGGGATTGGAAGAAGTGGGAGTACTCAATGCTAGTAATTTTATGTTTTGGAGGGGAATATATTGCTGTTACAGAAAATTTGCTTGCACTATCCTCAATGATTACACTAGTGGCTTGGATTGAGTCCTGACAATAAGAAGTTGATTGGTTATGCTTTACTTTATTAGAGATTAGTATGGCTGACCCTCCATGACCTTTTCCACTGGGATGCATTGTGTGGTATAGACTATACCCCGGAATTGTCATGTAGCTTTTGTCGGTGAAATGTGTTTCCGAAATGAGCATTACGTCGATTTGGTAGGACCTTATAAAGATTTTTAATTCCTCACAATGTTGTGAGAGTCCATTGGCATTCCAGATACATATCTTTTATAACAATATGGGTATCAAATGAAAGCTTGTAAATAGACCATTCCATATATGTATATATTGTAATACTTTTAAACTACAATTTTGACGTAAACTGCAAAAAACCACATTTAATGCAAGGACAGTGGGTACTGAGCCGTTACCATACGTAAATCACAGATTTGATATGTATGCTACCGTTCCTTTACCGTACCACTCATTTACTTACTAATACATACAACTCTTTCTGTATGAAACTAAAAAGTCTTAAATAAATTAAATTATTAAAAGAAACAAAAAACCCGATTGCGTAAAACATAAATTAACTGAAAAGAGAAAAACAAGCTCTTAAATCTGTATAGAATTTTGAATATAACTTGAATTTTATAAGGTATTGCAGTTGAGATGTATACTTCAACCGAGATGACTACGGCAAGAAACTCGCAAAGCACTTATTATATGTCCATGGATTTACACATTTAACTATACTAAGTGGATGCAGGATAATTACTAGTTTGAAAAAACTGGCCAAGTGTATGTTTACCATAGGGTTCTGCAGTAGTTTTAATTTGATAATGTTTAGGCTTAAACAGAAATCTGGGCCTGACAATTTTTATTTTTATAACAGTAAGGACGCAAATAATTAGATGGCCCGCCTGATGGTAAGCGGTTACCATAGCCTATAGACGCTTGCAACACCAAGGGTAACACTCGCGCGTTGCCGACTCTCTCTTCACACCCTTCATGAAAAAGGCTTTGAGAGGAGTCACTGTATCAGTAGCGGAAGGGACAAAGCTACATCTGATTACGTACGCACGTGTACCTTCCTGAGTAAAGAGTTGATACCGGCAAGATATAAATCTAAATAAATGACGCGAGTGTTTGTACTTCGCGTGCCAAAATCTGTGCCAATTCCGCAATTGTGCGGAGAGCAATGCTCTTCTTTTGAAACTGTTTCGCGCGGACAGGGAACTCGCATGCGGCTGCATGTCCACCAGACATGTGTAGCGAGGTATGTGTTTAGCTGACAAATAGGATCGTTTATTTTTTTCATTTATAGCTCTTAACTAGCACTCCCCCGGGTTTTTACCCGCGTTCCCGGGATAAAAAGTAGCCTATGTTCTTCTCCATACCATGGCTATCTGCATGCCAAATTTCATGATGATCCATTGATTAGTTAAGGCGTGAAGGCGTAACAAACAAACAATTATAGTTAGGAGGCCAGCCTAACTAAAGCGCTCTTGTTATATTATGGACGGTAGAAAAAAGGGGCACGCTAGGTTTTCATACGGATGCAGGAACTTGCGTTATCTATTTAGATTTATATCTGTGGATACCGGCAAGATATTTGAATTCACTATAGCTCGTGAGCTAGAAGATTCTCATTGGGTGTAATAGATTTCCTCATGTAGCTTCCTGCTTTTGATCTGTATACTGACTACTGTATTGGCCCAAAACCAAGTTGAATTGATCGTGGTCTCGAGTGGTCTGGAAACGGCATATTTATTTCTTTCTTAGGTGGTTTCTTGATTGACTACAGAACCCTTAAAACGGAAGATTCCACTGCCTTCGCATTCTCAATATAAAACATAACGCTTTAGGTCTACGCATAATGACAGAAAATTAACAGTATTGTGGCATAATTAAATTATTGCATATAATTTGAAGCGCTCGTGGTGTAGCATGATTAGCCGTTCTTAATCGATTGGCAAAATTAAGCTACCACCGTCGTGGTCGGTACCTGGATGGGTGACCGCCTAGTGGTATTTCAAATCGAGCATTTCCGTGCTTCAGAAGGCACGTAAAGCCGTTGGTCCCGGTTATTACTTAATTGTGATAGTCGTTAAGCTAGTTGGATGCCTCCTAGGCGGCTTGAAAAATTCCAACAGTAGGTTGACCACTAGCCTACCTCCACCGATCCGCAGTGGGCACGCGTGTTGGAGTATTGCCCATTCCCATTCACCCTCATTTGTGAAAGGAGGCCTGTGTTCAGCAGTGGGACATTATAGGCTGTTGATGATGATGATGATAATATAAATTTTTAATATTATAGTAATATCCTGGGACATTCCTCACACACGGTCATCTGATCCCAAACTAAGCAGAGCTTATACGTACTATGGAAACCAGATAACTGATATATGTACTATATAACTACTTGTTTCGTAAATACATACTTAAAATACATAATTACACCCAGACTCAAGACAAATAGCCATGTTCATGCACACAAATGTTTGTTCTGGATGGGAATCGAACCCGCGTTCTGCAACACCAAACCACACCTGCGTGCCGAGCTGTCAACTTGACATATTGAGAATTAATTACAAAGTGTAATTTAATTAAAATCTTCAGTAATCTGCTCAAGATTACCGATAGTGTCACCTCTCTACCTTGCCGGTATCAAAAGTGCCGCCCGTTGGATTAAATGTACAAATAGTGATGGGAATAATTTTATCGATAAATCTATGTGCTAATCTAAAAAGCTATTCATTGGCTAGCTGTCCCGCACGATTTTATCCGGATTCCCGGGACTTTAGTAACGATGTTGTTCTCCATGTCGTAAGCTACCTGCGAGGCAATTTATCATCACAATATGTTGTGCCGATGATATAACAAACAAACTGACTTTCTCATTTATTATTTAAAAGGATTACAGCATGATAGTATTAAAGATTTTAATCAGGTTTGTTTAATGTATACTGCAGTCAAAATACACATAAAATAATGAAATACGCCGAGGGGTTTTGCAAACTGCACTTTCACAAAAAAAATACATTTTAATTTTGACCATCCTAACTAATATTATAAATGCGAAAGTGAGTTTGTTTGTTACGCCTTCACGCCTAAACTATTCAATAGATCATCATGAAATCAGATAGCCTATGGTATGGAGAAGGAAATAGGCTATCCCGGGAACGCGGGTGAAACCGCAGGGATAGCTAGTAATTATATATTTTTGAGCAATAAACAAGTGTTCATTTAAATTTATTTTCGATTTATGATTTGCATTTTTTGAAACTCTGGAAGTTATTTTTATGGAAGTCATGGATCCTACAATGAGAGTGAGGAAACCATAGCATGGTGGTAGGGTACTTTGTAGTACCCACCTGGCTGGCTACCACCCTCAAGCTCAAAATCTGTCGCCAAGCACCTATCGGTATGCTCCGGAAGCTGCACGTGACAGCAAGTTCTTTCTGGGCTTTGTGTGTCACTTTCAGTTAATAAATGATAATTAGGATATTTTTTTTTATACCACTAAGGTGGCAAACAAACATACGGCCCGCCTGATGGTAAGCGGTTACCGTAGCCTATGGACACTTGCAACACCAGGGGTATCACTCGCGCGTTGCCGACCCTGCAGAAATCTCTTCACACCCTTTTTGAAGAACCCCATGCTGTACTCCATTGGGTGCTCCACGGCGGGGAGCTCATTCCACAGTCTGAGCGTCCGCGGAAGGAATCTCCGTTGAGCCCGCACAGTACGAAACAATTCTGGTTTCAATGTGTGAGGATGGACTCCCTGTCGATGGCGAGAGTTGTGATGGTGGAAGGTAGCCATGGAAGGTAGTCGAAAAAAAAAATATTACTTTACTAATGTTATTGTCAAGGTTTCGAGAGGAGAGTACAAAAGTGTTGTACTTAGGTGAACAACAAAAGGAATGGAGTGTCCATGGGATTTGTGAGCATATGTCCCCCAAAAAATACATGGTTATTAGGTAATTGATTGTCGATGAATTCTCCTTAATCTAAACTTTTTGTTAAACATCGATAATTTAAGAACATTTATTTATCGATACATTTACAACCTTATTAGAGACGAATGTAATTTGTCAATCGTCTTGAATGTCGCTATCTTAATTATAATGTCGGAGTAGGTGATAGCACGGATAGACTAACAGACAGACATTATGTAGGGTAACACAGAATCCTCTGTGGTAACACTGAGTTATAGCGAACATAATTATATCAACTATTTAACAATATGGTGTGGATACGACAATAAATGAAACCACGTAAAGTACTCATAAATACTATCAACTTTTACTATGGGACCACAGATGGGATCAACTTCGAAATTGCAAAAAAAAAACACGTTTCATACATTTTTGCCGAGGCGACGTGTACCTTTTGTATGAAAAGCTGTAAAAGTATCCGCTTCTACAACTTTGAAAGCTAATGTCTTCGAAGGTATTTAATATGGTCGATGGACCTCTTTTTATTTTTTAAGGGGTTCCGTACCTCAAAAGGAAAAAACGGAACCCTTATAGGATCTCTTTGGTGTCCGTCTGTCTGCCTGCCTTTTTCTCAGGAACGCGTGGAGGTATCAAGCTGAAATTCATATCAAATACTCAGGTCTACTGTACCTTGGAGCTGTGATAAAATCAAACTTCTAAGCCAACGCAATGAAAACATACAGCCGTTTATGCTGCACAACACACTCTCAAGGGAATCAAAACCTATAGGGTACTTCCCATGAACTCAGAATCTTGAAATTTGGTACGAAGCAACGTCTTGTAGCACAGACAAAGGAAAAATTGCGATAAGTATACATTTTTAGTAACATCATATTATAATTAAAATATTTTTAATAATTTTAAACTTACTACCGCTATCCTAATGAACGCGTAGAGGTATTAAATTGAAATTCGTATGGGACCGTGGGGGCCTGAAGCTCGCCGTTTATCTCGCACTTTGTCATCAAAATTGATCGAGGCCTCCGGAGACAGCTGGCGGGGAGATTTTTTCGCCCACGGCGGTCACCCATCCAGGTACCGACCACGACGGTGGTAGCTTAACTTTGCCGATCGATTAAGAACGGCTAATCATGCTACACCACGAGCGCTTCGTACGTACTATGTACATTCCCGTATAAATGTTGTATGAAATTAAAAAGTGTATTTCATTTGAATTGACCTAATGTTAAAAGCTGTCACACCTAAAGCTCCAGGAGCCTGTAAGCTCGGTATTAAAGCTCGCCTTATCATAAGCTCGCTCTAACCCCCACATATACATACAGTGTGACTACAAACCGCGCATCGACCGCCCGCCTGCGTCCACGCATCTTTCACACGTTACACTGATCTAGATCCGCGTCATCATTGTGGACTTTATTGTTAGTGTGATAGAGACTAGTTTTGTGAAGTGCTTTGTGTTAGTGAGAGTGACTTGACGTGAATCAAAAGTATTTTCAGTGATTAATAAATCTACTTTAACTAAAAATATTAATTTATTTAGTTTAGGCCCTGATTAGGGGTCTTAAGGACGTTACAGTTAAATCTACCACCGCTTCGGAATACACTTAAACTGAGAAGACTCCGGCAAGAAATATTCAAATAAGGAAAAAGGAAAAAAAAATAGTATTCATGTTTTTTTTTCTATAGAATGCCAGTTCTTTAGTGGATTTAAAAGAGTTTCAAATTTATTATGGAAGGTCTTTGCTCATGTTCAGTTCTAGTTCAGCTCCTTAGAGAAAATATCCAGGAATATATATCTACCATAGATAAATCTGGCCGTCAAAAATAGAATAAGACCGTATTTTGTTCCTTTGAAAAAGAAAAACTAAAATGTGCAGAGAAAATATCTTCGTAAATAAATAGTTACTGCAAAATCCATACCAATATTATAAAGAGGTAATGTTTGTAAGTATGGGAGGAAGCTTCATTATCCCCGAATGTTATAGGCTACTTTTTATCCCGGGAACGCAGGTGACACCGCAGTGAAAAGCTAGTTTTTAAACAAAGTTAGAAAGTTAGTTGAACAAAAAGATACCGAATAAAACTATACATTCGAAGCATTTTTTATAAACATTTTCCTGTTACACAAGTGCTAAGAAATTTGCCAAAATCCGGTCCATGGCTTAGTAAATTTGCCTCATTTACAATTCTAATGAGCCAATAGTATAAATAAAACTACTAACATAGACGCTTGTTGGTAATAAGTAAGTGTTAAATCAAAGCAGATGCCATTATCTGGAGCTCTTTAGCATAGCATATGGACCTCGAGTCAACGGATGAACCAAAATCCGCGACGAAACACTAACCTTTAGAACAGTGAGTGTTTAAGGCGATGATAGCTCAGTGGTAGTGACGACGGATACCGAGACGAAGGGCCCGGGTTCGAATCCCACAATGAGTTTGAGCTGTCGGTGAAGGAAAACATGGTGAGGAAAAAACCATAGCACGGTGGTAGGGTACTTTGTAGTACCCGCCTGGCTGGCTACCACCCTCAAGTTGAAAATCTGTCGCCAAGCACCTTTCGGTGTGTTCCGATAGCTACACTTGATAGATCTAATCTTCAAATGTATTGACGAGTTTTGGGAATATGGTAGAAATGTAGCAGAAAGGGGGTCCACCGAAACCTGTGTCTAGTCTGGAAAGTGGTCTACGAGAGTAAAAAGTTTGGAAACTCCTGCTATGCTATTCCGTAAAAGGTAAATCATCTCGCAACTCACCTCGCAACCCGATTTGGCGGGTGAATTATGTTTCAGAATACCAAATCCTAATGAAAAACGTCATAATACTCACCTGTCGTAGTTCATCTCACTTCCGTCATCACTCGGTGGCGCTAGTGTCGAATTCCCCGATTTTAAGAATAGGAAACACTAATCTCATCGCGGATTCAGAAGTGATATTGCAAATGAACTTTACAGGATAGCACTGGTGCTTTAGAAGATCTAAGTTTCATGCTTATCCATTTTTAGCTAGATCATTGCAGTATTTCATATCGTCTCGTTAAAACAATCGTGACAGGGCTGGAATATTGTAATGCCAAAGCATGCCATTGCCATTTAGCGTGGCTACCAGCTTTTTCACTGCACTTGCAGAGATTTGGCAATTTTCTTCTATTTTACTTTGTGCCCTGCGTGACTTAGTCTAACTTGCACTCAGTTTCCATGGCATTCAAGACTACCCTTTTGCCATCGGATGATTATACCCTAAATATTAATTCCTAAGTCGAAGAGTCATTTGTCACTAAGCCAACTCAAACCACGTTGACTAAACTTGACGCAACCCAAGCAGGGAATCCTAATTAAATACAATAAAGACTAGATATTAGAATCATGTTGATGCCAAAGAATTTAAAGGTAGAGGCACGATGCCCTATGAAAATCTTTGGTTGATGCTAAGTGAAAGTGAATGATTCCGCTACAACAATAAATACAAATTCTTATATGAAACCAGTATTAAGTGATACTGAAATCCGCACAAACTATCTGAATGACCACAGTAGATAATTACATGATAATAATTAGGCTGATATGACTGATAGAAGGAGCGGATGGAAGAAGCGTACACATTATGCCGAAAATAACTGGGTATAGAATAATAGATAAAATAGATAATGGTGCTGATTCTGTTGTAAATCGCACTAATCTAATTTTAGTCACATCACATCTCTTTCTTACAAACATTATTGGAAAAGGAAACAACATATTTAATGCTGTCAAATTAGTCTTTGCCGTCTTCATTTGCGGGTATTTAGACGTAGCCGCGATAGATGGCGACTAAATTTATATTGAAAACAAACATTGGACTAATTTGACAGGACTAAAGGGGTTAGAACCTTTGTGGCATAGCTAGCCGCCGCCATTTTAGTTTTTTTTCAATGTCGCGGCGCACGATGAAACTGGTATATATGGGTAGAGGACACTTATACAAACAAAAAATGTTAATCAATATGGTGGCCTAAAGTGTCACGTTTCCGAGATATTTGGAGGTAAAGATCGCGATATGAGAATTACGATAATCATTAAAAATTGACTTATTACGTGTTTATATGCATTCGATTGTATTCAAATAATAGTTCCCAGGTTGATTTATCATTTTTTTTGTAGAGAGTTAAACTAGGAGCACGAAAAACAATAATTTTAATTACTTACCTACTAAACAGCATCGTAATATTCGCTATGAACTACAATGTTGTCAAAGTAGCTCGGATCGTGACTTGTTTTCCATCTTGTCATTATTATACAAACAAAAATGACAATACTTGTCCTAAAATCTCATGTTACCAAGTTAATTGGAACTAAAGATCGCAAAGTAATGCTCCCTGGGCGCCAAAATTGCAATAGCGACGTAATAGTACATTATGATACATGTGTGCAAAGTTGGTTATTAATACTCGAGGCGTATTAAGCGCGTGAGCCGTAGGCAAAAGCAATAAGTGAGCTGAGAGTGTAATAATCAATGCACACGCGTGTCATACGACGTTTTTCAACACACTTGCGAGGAAAAAAACAGACATGTAAGACGGCTTCGCCTCCGGGTGGGATCGGCCCTCTCCCGATCCCGCTCAGCAGCCTCCTTCTGGACCATTACGGTCTCACAGAAGGAGGCTACGGCCCTCCACGCCGTATCCCCGCTCAGCATCGCCGACACGACTGCTGGCAGGGAGAGATTTCGTCCGATCTCTTGGACCAGGATCCGCCGCTCGGGTTCCCACGCAGGGCACACCGCGAGCGTGTGCGATGCGGAATCCTGGTCGCTCCCACCGCAGTGGAAGCAGGCCGCCGTTGCCTCACGTCCGAAGCTCTTGAGATACCTAGAGGATCACGATTTGTTGAGTGACCGACAATATGGCTTACACCATAGTCCCTTGGCTGGTGACCTTCTAGGGTATCTCTATGTGATGTGTCTATGTATACACTAGAAGGTCACCAGCCGAGTGGTCACTCGCCATCGAGAGTCAAGGTGGCGAAGGCGTTCGATCGGGTCTGGCACTGGGGTCTTCTAACGAAGTTACCAGCATATGGGTTTCCCGAGGGACTATGCAAATGGGTGGCCAATTTTTTGTCCAGCAGATGCATACGAGCTGAGAGACATAAATGCTGGCGTCCCGCAAGGGTCTGTCTGTACTGTCTCAAACACTGTTCCTTCTGCATATCAATGAAATGCTGTCTATTGACGGCATTCATTGTACACGCTCATTGCAAATATTCTGAAATCGAAAGCACACTAACTAGTGTCTCCGATTACGGTCGACTAAACCTAGTCCATTTCAGCCCCACTAAGACTCAAGTCTGCGCGTTCACCGCTAAGAAAACCCCATTTGCTGTGACTTCACAATTCCAGAACACGAACATCAGTGAAAGCATCGGGATCCTCGGCTTCGACATTTCTAACGACGTCAATAGGCCGTCTAGAAGACAAGCTTAAGCTAGCTTCCAAAAAACTGGAAGTGCTCAACAGAGCGACGCAGTACTTAACATCGGGGCAAAGGCTGCAACTTTACAAGTCGCAAGTCCGGCCTTATATGGAGTACTGCTCTTTCCTGGATACCAGTTTGGGCCTTTAGACTCGGTTCAGCGACGTGCTATTAGAATTGTCGACGGTCCCCAGCTCACAAGCGGCTTAGGGCCCCTCAATCTGAGGAGAGATTTTGCCTCCTTATGTGTGTTTTACCGCTTGTACAACGGACAGTGTTCTGTAGAATTGTTTAACCTGATGCCCACGACTACCTTCTACCATCGCAAGTCTCGCCATTGACGGGGAGTCCATCCTCACACATTGGAACCAAAATAGTTTCGAACTATGCGGTCTGAAAGGAGCTTTCTTCCGCGGACGCTTAGACTATGGAATGAGCTCTGGTGTTGCAAGCGTCCATAGGCTACGGTAAGCGCTTACCGCTTAGGCGCACCGTATATTATGTTTGTTTGCTACCTAAGTAGTTTAAAAAAATCCTTTTATTTAAAGGTTTGAGGTCACGGCTTGTTTCTATTATGTGTATTATTTTATTTTTAAAACCGTTATGCAATAATAATAAATAAATAAATAAATAAATATCCTGGGACATTCCTCACACACGGTCATCTGATCCCAAACTAAGCAGAGCTTGTACTATGGAAACCAGATAACTGATATAATACATATACTACTTTTTGTTTGTAAATACATACTTAATATAAATAATTACACCCAGACTCAGGACATACAGACATGTTCATGCACACAAATGCATGTCCTGTGTGGGAATCGAACCCACGACCTGCGGCGCGTAAGGCGAACCTTAACCAACTGCGCCAACTGGGTCGTCGAATATATGTCGAATAATTATTTGACCACAGTTTATTGCTTAAAAACAATAACATAAATTGTACTTAATCAACTTTAAACTATTGTCATTCTTCTCATATTATTTATACATCGATATTCCAAAATCTCGGTAACATTATATTTTAAGACAAGTATTGTAATTTTTGTTTAATAACGGAGACATGGAAAACAAGTTAACCACTACGATCCGAGCTACTTGACAACATTGTGTTTCATTGCGAATATAGCGATGCGGTTTAGTAGGTAACCAATTAATGAATATTGTTTTTTCGTGCTATTTGTTTTGCTATATTCTAATAAAAAGTTAAATCAACCTGGGAACTATTATTTGAATACAATCTAATGCATATAAACACGTAATAAGTTCATTTTAAATGATTGTCGTTATTCTCATATGGCGATCTTTACCTCCAAATATCTCGGAAACGTGACACTTTAGGTCACCATATTGCTTTACATTTTTTGTTTGTATAAGTGTCCTCTACCCAAATATACCACTTACACCGTGCGCCGCCACATTGAAAAAAAATCAAAATGGCGGCGGGTGGCTATGCCAGCTCCCATACAAAAAAGTTCGTACCCCTTTCCTACATCCTTTTCTTATGTTCTTTGTTAGAAAGAGCCATAGTGAGACTAAATTAGTTTAGTTGTGAACATAAGAATCAGGGCCAATGTAAATTTAAAATTTTCCCTTGTTCACTTCATCTAAGTACACCTCCCACACAAGTTACCTACGTGTTGTGATTACATTAATCAAATAGAAGAAGAAGAAGAAGAAGAAAAATCATTTATTCTGAAATAACACAACACAATTATATAAAGCAGCCAAAAGATAAAATAAAAAAACAACAGGGAAAAAAAAAACAATAATTGTGTTGTGTGACATCAGAAATGGACAGCGACTCAGTTGTAAACTGTAAGCCCAGTACACGTACCAGACTACAGCACTGATTTTCAGTCGCTGCCATAAGTGACGTCACGAACAACTTAAATAAAATAAAAAACAAAGGGAAGGACTACATAATACATAATTACGCAATACAAAATTGATAACATTAATTTTTAAAAAAGTTACATCATTTACCAGCTACAGTACACATAAACAGATAAAAAGAAGTTATTTATTAAAATAAAAAGAAATAAAAAAAAATAATAGTATCATTTACATTTAATAATATCTATAGCAGCGTGGCAAAATATTTATACATAACACAATGTACCAAATATTTATAAAAAAGAACAGGATTAGAGAGAAATACCAATCAATCAAGCGATCAATTCAGCTGAGTCGAGCACTTCTCACTATAATTAATTAATTTGGGTCAATATTACACTTGAAACTTTATTCTATCGTTAATTTTATCTTGACTTGATTTACGGTTTTCAATGATGGAATTTAGAATGTTAGTTTATCATCTCGACTTACCGCGAATTATTTTAGTGTTGGTCAATCTGTGGCGTATTTATTTATATAAGATCTAATAGCTTGTATTGCAGGATAATTTTATACGTTTTTTAAAAAAAAATTTTTTTTTTTTTACTGTTTATAGACCTGTGTTTGACTGCAATCTCACCATGGTAAGTGATGATGCGGCCGAAGGTGGTAAGCACACAAAGCCTAGAAGGAACTGGCTCTCAAGTGCAGCTATCGGAACACACCGAAAGGTGCTTGGCGACAGATTTTCAACTTGAGGGTGGTAGCCAGCCAGGCGGGTACTACAAAGTACCCTACCACCGTGCTATGGTTTCCTCACGATGTTTTCCTTCACCGAAAGCTCAAGCTCATTCGAGCCCGGGACCTTCATCTCGGTATCCGACGTCACTACCACTGAGCTATCATCGCCTTAAAAAATTCTTAGGTAGTTACGACTTTGGAGCTTGCAAGTTCGCTCACTCGTTCAGACGCTAAGAGATTTTTCCAAACTCCCATGAGCTTTATTCCAATTTGTACTATCTCACTTAATTAATAACAGATAAAACAATGATTAATAACAAAAATGTACAAGATTATAAATAAAACACTGATTTTAGGCCACTGTTAATGGCCCAAAGGACTGGCTATGTTAGCTCGCTGGATCGCGAGGTTAATTCTTTGGCAGAGCTACGAGCCAGCCCTTTGGTCTCCGGAGGTATCTTATCAGGCGCAATCATGTACTTAGATATTTAATTTACTTACGGAGATTTAAATGTGAATAGTAGACGCAAAATTCTAAGGAGCTGAGCAGAAAAAAATCAAGTATTGCGAAAAATGTTTGCTTTTGATATAAAAAGCATTTAAATAATAACTTCCTCAATAATCTCATTTAAGTAGTTACTAAACCAGGTAATAAGCAGTGTCAATAAAAAATCAAATGATTATGTGAACGATAAAATTAAAATAAAAAAGCAGTGACCACATAAAAATGCAAATAAAATTACACACAAAGTAAAAGTGCAAAAATGGCAACACAGAATGGAAACTTACCAGTGCAAGATGATAAAGATGAAATTAAACAAAATATAACTATAAATATAGATAGCACTGAAAATTACAATGGAGTCAAAGGCGAAGAAGCTAACGATACAAAGTATAATGGACAAAAACTTGAGATATCTAAGGATTTACTTGGTGTTCCTAGAAGTGGACATAGGATGTCGTTCATGGAAGAGGAGTGCGCTAAAGACCGGCTGCGGTTGGCACTACTGAAGCAGTGCTCCGCCATCTTGAAGCAGGGTGACCAACGTTACACCAAGGAGTCACTGCATAAGACGTTTCAGGATGAGGTATGTAGCATTTTCTATATTCAAAAGTTGAAATAGTTTCTGTAATCTGTATTTTGAAGTTTTGATTATTTTTGGTCCAATTAGTTACACTAAGTCTTCTAATTAGCTAATTTAGGCCATTGTTTCGGTCGCTATGTGTTCCATTCTAAAGATAATGGTGTCGGTAAGATAGACCATGGATATTGCAAATCAATACAAAACAAAAATCATTCTTTAGATGCAAGAAAATTCTTCGGCTTCAAAACTATAATACGAAAAACTTTAGATTAATTTTAGATTACGTAGTTCAGTTGTATGTAATTCATCTTCTGCCTGCATCATAAAAACACATACAACTAATGTCCTTGCCACTAATAGTGTAAAATACAATTAAGCATTCGGCCTGCAGATGGTAAGCGATTACGTAGACATTAGACGCTTGCACCAAAGGTAAAAATCACGTGTTGCCGACCCTGTAAGATACCTTCACACCTTGAAGGGATCCCAAGAGGGACTGAGAGCAGTCGGTTTGGGAGCAGTAGAAGGGACAATATTGTGTACGATACCCTGGTCCTCGCAAACTGCCAGCACAGCGCCTCATGGAGCAACTGGCGATAGAATTAAAATCTCGTTAGCGCGTTACATAAGACGAAATCTTCACTTTAAGAACACATCGATTGACCTTCTTACGGATCGTTTGAAAGCTCAAGCAAAATATCGTCGCGGGCGCATTAAGATTGTGTGGCCATAAAATGCGCGAGTGTATGACATTTACGTGTTTATTTCTACCCCGCATTACAAGACGATGCACCTGCACGATAACGAATTTGCGGATAATACGTTTTGCATCATTTTGTTATGAGATGTGGAAAAAATAACCCAAAAAACTTTGAGTGTATGCTACACCCGAGAAAACCTATACCCCCTTATTACAAAAGAAGGTTCAAGTCAAGTCTAGTAAAACCCAGGTATATCCGTCACTTACTAATGTCATCTAACAAAAAGAGCTGGGATTATCATAAAAAAAATTACAAGACTCGACTTAAAACTTATTTTGGGGTTTAAGTCGAGTAATAGTGTATGGAGTACTCCACCAGCATGCTCACTGCGGATTGATGGAGGTAGGCTAGTGGTCAACCTACTGTTGGAATTTTTCAAGCCGCCTAGCAGGCATCCAACTAGCTTAACGACTATCACAATTAAGTGATAACCGGGACCAACGGCTTTACGTGCCTTCCGAAGCACGGAAACCGCTTACCAATTTCAATTTCAATTAAAAAACAATATAAAAAAAAACTATATCAACCGGTCATCCCTTTACGGATGGGTCAGTAGCCAAATGCAAGTCCTTTTATCGAACCCAGGATGGATTCCACTTTTGACTATGACCCAACGTACCCTTTCGACACTCGAACTTTCAACATTGACCCAATTGAATTATGCATTGCAGCGCCGCGTTTAAAATCCAAGTGTAAAGATAAAAATTACAAGATTTTATTTAGTTGCACCTGTCCCGGTGTCTATGTGTTTGTTATCAGATCTTGCAAGTTAAATTTGACCCACTTCCCGTTTTCCATCTGGTGATGGAGCCGGAGGGTGGCCACGGGAACTCTGTAATAAAACGACGCAACCCCATCGAGTTTGGGCTCGTTTGATTCATCTTGACAAGGACTCTGGTTCTAGGATCTGATGATTAAGTTGATCGAATATTATACAAACTAGCTTTTGTTGTATTTAAAGTTTTCCTTTCGCAAAGTTCGCGGCCCCACACAAATTACCGATTTTATTTCTTTAGCCAATTACTGAGGTACCTACTTATTTAAAAGTATTTTAACATATCGTCTTATAACCGGACCTCTTAGTCACGTGAGATCCCTAATTGTAATTTTGGCTCATTCAGTAATACTATGTCAGTATTTTTCAGTGGTCATAGTATATTAGTAGTAGCTCAGAGTATATAAATACTACGTACAAGTAGTAGTCATATTATAAGAACTGTGCAAAGCGGACTGTAGTTTGTAGTGGGCCAAGGGAGGCTTCGTCGACACAAGATCGACTAGAAATGAGCATCTTTCTCTAAGCGTGACTGTTTGCGGAAAGCTAACTTCTTGGATTTTTTCTTTCGAATAGAAAATGAAATAAGCAAAGGTTCAGTCACGTGACTGTTTCATACAAATCCTACACAAAATCCCGAATTTAAATAAGTTTTTGTTAAAAAAATATTTTTTAATACAAGCTTTTTTTGTGACTGTACTTTTTGTTGACTACTTGCATTGTCTTCCAATATACTAATGTACACCAAAACCACTGGAAGTAGGTGAAATTCGACTTGCAAGATTCCACCCGAACGAACAAACACACTAACATACATTGCAAGTTATATAAAAGCTTGTAAAAACGTTTACATAGGGACCACTTTACTATAGCTAAAGTATCCGACTTATGCCTACTGGTCTATCAATATGCCTACAACATATTATCATTAGAGGCCTATTTCACTTTCCTAAAGTCATAATACTGAATCAAACATCGTAACAGCTTATGAGCTTAGGTAATCAAATGACAGGCTATTGTTGTAAGCCTCAGTTCAAACGACCAAGACACGTTTGCTCCACATATTGTGTCGCAGATAGGTAGGTACTTATAGTACTTGAATAATGAAAGTTCACTTTTCATTTCGTATGGAACGAATTGTTTGCCTTAGCGTTGTTAGGTTGACAAAATGTTAACGCGAAATTCTGCTAATGTAATCTTCAAAAAGTTTTATGTGTTTCAACGGGGATATTGGTATTTTTATTTTGTTTTATTAGTTTACCAGTGACTGTTACAATGGTTACATCTTAAAATTAATTTACAGTATAAATGATACATTGGTGCCGATTCTGTTGTAAATCGCACTAAACTAATTTTAGTCACATCTCATCTCTTTCTTACGAACATGATTGAAAAAGGATAGAACATATTTTAAGTTGTTAAATTAATCTTGGCCGTCTTATTTTGCGTGTATTTAGGCGTAACCGCGATAGATGGCGACTAAATTTATATTGAAAACAAGCATTGGACTAATTTGACAGGACTAAATTTCTTACATCCTTTTCTTATGTTCTTTGTTAGAAAGAGACATAGTGAGATTAAAATTAGTTTAGTTGTGAACAACAGAATCAGGGCCAATTTCAATTTGTACAATCTATCACCACTTGCAACTAAGTACGTTTGAAACAAGGTAATACGTAATACTAAAGTGAAGAGATAAACATATTAAAATAACATAAAAGAAAGTAGTTGACTAACATATAACTTAAGTTCAGTGTTACAATTTAATTCGGAATATGCTCAAGCAGAAACTTATTAAAACCATATAGCGAAACGGTAAATATGTCGACTGAATGACTAAATGCTAATTTTTGCGTAGAAGGGCCAATCGTATAGGTACTTGGGGAATCCTTTCCCCGCTCATCTTTTTTACTGTGCGGTCTCAAAGGAGCTTCCTTCCGCGGACGCTCAGATTGTGGAATGAGCTCCCTGCCGTGGTTTTCCCAATGGAGTACAGCATGGGGTTCTTCAAAAAGGGTCTGAAGAGATTTCTGCAGGGTCGGCAACGCGTGAGTGACACCCCTGGTGTTGCAAGCGTCCATAGGCTGCGGTAGCCGCTTACCATCAGGCGGGCCGTATGCTTGTTTGCTACCTAAGTAGTATAAAAAAAAAAAAAACAAACTGTACTATTTTTTATTCTGTGACCAAACTATGAAATCCTTGAAAACTGATATAAAATGGAAAATGACTTTTGGTCTACAATCTCTTGTGTTCTCAACAGCCCATCAACGTTATGCCACTCAATCTAAAAGATAACGCGTCTAATTTTTTATCTCGCTCTGACATATCGAAAAAGCTCGCATGTCATGAGATAGCATGAATTATGCATGTAAGCTGCGCGCGCGCGAGTCACTGTATCGATCACGCCACCCTAATGATCTACTATCGATCAAATGATCTATAGTGTGGGTCGGGTGACCATGAGATATAGATATTGTAGAAATATTAATTCAGAAGTCGGTTGGATTTCTTTTTTAATAAAGCCACAGTTATATTGTGAATCTATATCGAGGGTGTAGGTTCGGTTCTCGGCCATTAATAAAATATATACAAATTAATAAAATTGAAAAGTGAGTGAAACAAATAATCAAAAAGTGAAAATTTGTAATGTCAAAACAAAATCAATTTTGAAATTTTTTGTCTGTCTGTCTGTCCGTTTGTTCCGGCTGAACTCTGAAACGGCTGCAATGATTTTGAAGGGACTTAGCAGACTGCTTATATCATAACGAGTAACTTTTACTACTTTTATTTTAGTACAATAATTAGAGTTCCACGTTCCGCACAAAAAAAGCCCGCGAGGGTCAGCTAGTATAAATAATAATAAAAATATAAATAATCTTTGAGCGAATAAACGCAACTCTTAATATCAGATCAATGGTATAAGAATGCATACGTTACAGACAGACAAACATAGTCATAAGCAACTTACAAAAAGAAGTGAAATCCCACCAAAAACCGCGCCTATGTAACGGTAGCGAAACGGCATATTTTGAATAAGGTGTAGATTTTGTTAAGTAAGGGGCTTGTAGAGTTAGGGCGTGTCGAGTTATAAGCTTAGCTCTAAATGAGATCTGATAACTTTTTGACAGTGCGAGCCATATGGTCTCGTCTTGGCAACATTTTACATGGAAATGTTTTTGGTGGGATTTTATTTACAACTGATTCTTATAAATTGGAATAGGTTTTGACCCGAGTTCCTAACGGATCATTTTATCCCGGGATAAAAAGCATCCTATATAATTCTAGCTTTTTTAGTCAGAAAGCTAAAAATATTCTTAGGTCTTCGCTGACTAAAACCACGTGAGATCACCTCTACCGCTTATATACTATTGACTTGAAATTAAAGCAATCTAAACCTATTAATGACAACTCCCAGACATGTATAATTGCATTTAAAAACACACAGACAGACATGCAGGTGGCATTGCAATGAAGAATTGCCATTGGCTGCTCCAGATAGGCAGTGACCAATGATAGGCGGTGTTCAATACAGACCGCTACAGATTGACCTAGTTGTTATACCTAAAGTTAAGTAAGGTTAACTAGTAGGTATCAGATTGTGTTATTCATGTGTCAGCAACTAGTAATTAGGTATTACTAGTTTGTGGTGAGCAAAATTTGTAGCACATTGCTGGTTGAATTTGAGAATTTCAATGGAACACGTGGTTCTCTTTGCTGACTTCAAAACAGTTGGTGGAACTAGACAGTCAGTTTAGTTTCCATATCTGTAGATACTTCATACTATTAAGTGCAAACAAAGATAAGATGGATCGCTACCATTATACAGAAAACTGAAGCCACTTGTCTAGATGCATAATGAGCATGTATGCAATGAAATGTTAGGGCTGAGAAGAGTTTTTATGCATAATTGTAAGTGGTGTTGCCAGACGTCCCGATTTTGGCGGGACGTCCCGATTTTAATGTCCCGCGCTGGTCAAGGCCAGTCCCTCTTTTCAGGGAATAATCGACGGTGAAATCATAGTTGGACGTCAAGTGGGAAATTGTAAAGACACAGCTACACAGATGTGGTACCAGCACAGTTTCCAAAAGGTACCGGTAGATAAAAACTCCTACATATATACCGAAGTTTTTTTAGGTTAGCTTTCGCCGATAGAATCCTTTTTAACTTCCTTTTCAAGTATTTTCAAAATCCCGCTCTACCCGAAAAAATATCTACAGTTTTATCACGAATCGTATTCCGTTTGAACTTATTTTACGTCTGTGAGTGCAAAGTCAACTTATATGAATATGAATATTTATTTCTGTCCGAGAATAAAATAATTGTCACCAATGGTGAATAAATATTTCAATCGCGATATTCATGTTTTTGTAATTCCATCATTATCTTCAAATAGCATAATCAAACAATAATAAATATGGGGCCACATCGGGATTTAAATACCCACCTACATCGCACACACTCCCACTTAGCTCAAGAGTCTAAAGAAATCGCTATAGTACCACTGTTTCTAATTCCAAATTAACACTAAAATTTAGGAAGCCTATCCTAAACTTACCGTCCGTATTAGGAAGCTGTATAAGAGCTACAAATACCACTGCGATGGACAGGACAGTGGGTAGTTGGTGACTTTGATTGGTAGAGATAACGAGGCTGATGTAAAAGATACGGACTCGCCGGCTTGCACTCACGACTGCTTTGGTTTCACACGTCGATGTCGTGAGGTGTTAGAAAGGACGTGTGAGCCGCAAATGTTATTTCTTGCTTTGAATGGGCATGCCTAAAATAAATAAACCCCACCAAAAACATTTTTATGTAAAATGTTGCCAAGACACATGGCTCGCACTGTCAAAAAAATAATCGATCTCATGTAGAGCCAAGCTTATAACTCTACATGCACTTACTGTACAAGCCCTAACTTCACAAACTCTACACACCGTAGTCAAAATATGTGGCTTGGCCGTTTCGCTACCGTCATATGGGAGTAAGGTGAAAAATGTACTCACTGTTCATTACTTTTTTGTTATTCAATAGTTCTTGTAGTAGTGCTATGTTGTTGTAAGAGCTATGTTATTGAAACTTAGTATATTTAATAAGTTCACTATTGACATCATATCCTGAGAATTTTGTTTATCTGGTATAATCCAAACCCAAGTTATGATGGTTCAAAAAAACGACGAAGCGCTTCGAGAAAATGTAGGTAGTGCCCTTTCGCTTCGCTTGGCTGTCTTGGCGAGGGGCACTTCCGTGCCCCCAGATATCTCGGGACATTCCTCATCACACACGGTCATCTGATCCCAAACTAAGCAGAGCTTGTATTATGGAAACCAGATTAATGATTTTTAGAAGCCCGAGATTTATGGTCTCTGAGAAATTATAATTGAATTAGATATTTTTTGATTTTGTAGTTAAGTACATAAATTAAAAGAAATAAATTTTAGGCACATCTTACCATAGAGATATAATATTAATAGAGCGACTAGACTGTACTAGTGTATGTGCCGTGTACGGATGTACCTATGTGCAATGCTGCCTCGTTTTATCGATGCGACAGCGGCGGAAGATGAGAACAAAATATGGCAAGGAACTCATCGATTTTTTTTCTGACAGTAAATCATTAGTGTATTATATATCTATAAATGCATCTATGTGCTAACTGGGGGTCGACAAGGTGCGTATCGAAAATCGTCGTTACTAAACGATCATGGTATGAGATGGAAATTTCAAATACAATTATCACGTGATTTTTAACAATTTCTTTTCAATCTTGTACAAAGGTTGATCGTTTAGTAACGATGACGATTGTCGACATCCATCTTGTCTAGCGGGGCTGCTCACGCTTCGCACAAGGTAATGTTGTTATCACTCTATAAATATTCTTACTCTATGCATCTTACAGATTAAAGTTTATTAACAAAACAAACATTTAAATTACTTATGATAATGAATGTAAAACAATAATTTTATTTGACGGGCCAGTTGGCGCAGTTGGTTAAGATTCACCTTATGCGCCGCAGGTCGTGGGTTCAATTCCCACACAGGACATACATTTGTGTGCATGAAAATGTATGTATGTCCTGTGTCTGGGTGTAATTATGTATATTAAGTATGTATTTACAAACAAGAAGAAGTCTATGTGTTATATCAGTTATCTGGTTTCCATAGTACAAGCTCTGCTTAGTTTGGGATCAGATGACCGTGTGTGAGGAATGTCCCAGGATATTTATTTATTTAAGATGCAGCAAATCGATACACGAAAATGGTTCGTGTAAAAAGTGCCCGGGTTACACGCGGCGACACATTTTTTTCATCAAAACAATTTGTAAGTCGATTCGACAACTAATTTAATTTAATATTTAAAGATTATACAATCATATTACTAAGTATTTACGTTATAAAGTTGTCGCTACATGAATGTGGACAAGTTAAAGTTGATTTTGTAACACTGTGCACAGAGTAGTACGAGTTACAGAGAATTCATATAATTATCCTTACTAATATAATAAAAGCGAGAGTGACTGTTTGTTACCTCTTCACGCCTCAATAAATAATAATGAAATTTGGCACACGTCATAATCTGGAAAACACAAAGAATATTTTATTCCGGGAAAGCAATAGATTCTTCAGTATGCGTGTGAAACCGCGGGGCTAGAACTAGTTTCAAAATAATTATCAAGTCATGAATTACCATCAAAATATCTAACATAAGCAATTAGCCTGAATAAATATTCTGGTTTGTAATTACAACTAGATTTCGTTTTATTTTAACGTGTTACATAATTCAATGTGAACTTGCGCAGATGATATATATGTTAATACAAGTTTACATGTTTGATTAATCTCAGGAACTACCTACTTGTTTTAATAGGCATTATATTAAATGTCTTAACTATTAATTATCTCTATTCCAACACAAATCAAAACAAGAACCAAAAATACTGAATTGCACACTAAATATCAGTCTGAGTATCAAACTGAGTATCAGTTTTATGGTTTATGCAAAACTGTTTGAACTGAATGATCATCTAGCAGTTTTAACAGTTCTAACCTAAGTTAACCAACTGTATTTGGAGTGCCCCGAGTCGGTTCTGGGTGATAGAACATGTTTCGATGAATAGGTAGTTTAATTGTACAACAGTATTTTTTCTGATATGCAATAAGTATATTAGAGGTGCAGTAAATTAGAGGAGAGTCTTAAGTTTGCGTAATTTTTAAACAGAGGTGCAATTAAAAATATCCCGTTTCAATTTTGAAATAAAAAAAAAAACTTTTCTACTTTGGTATTAAACCTCTTTATAACCGAAATCTTAACTGCTAATTTAAGATGAAATATAAGTACTTACATAGCTTTATTGGTAATAGACAGAATATGAATCACCCAAGTTAGTTGTCAACAAGTTGCGCAACAGTTGTGTGTACAAGTAGGTAAATGTAAACAGTTTGGAAATGAAGATATTTAAAATGTTGTGTGCATTACAACATTACTCTGTCCGTGTGTACGGTACGTGACAGTCCTGCCAATGAGACGGTGCTATTTATAGACTATTCCTCAGGGTTGGCACACGCTAAAAACATAAATGTGGGGTATTTATTAAAATATGTTGAATTTACAATATTTTGTGAAGGTACCGCTGAAGGTGGATACCGCTGGAAGAAAGGAACTCCGAAGCGTTTGTCTTAGAAAACCTTCGAGGAGTTCATCATCACATCCATCATCAAAGGTTGAAATTTTTTCCATATTTATAAAAGGAAAAACTGCGTGATTGCTTGCCAAAATTTTAGGGTATGTTGCTCACAAGTTCAGCCAAACGTAAAGCCAGTAACTTATAAATTAGTTCAATACTTTAAAGCTTGCGGTTAAAAAAATAACAATGACATCAATTGTTATTATAGGACGCGCGTCCCTCGCGAGAACCAACGGGCTAAATAAGATGTAATGATTTATGTTCGGCAATGGGCTTACAAAACCTAAAGCGAAGTGAAATATAGATGGCGTTGTCTATAATAGTTAGGAAGAACACTGAAACTATCTACTACACTTTCACTTATACACTGAAATGCAAATAAAAAACAATCGCCAACCCTAACACAAGAAATGCCCGCGCGCGCTCGCAAGACGCGTCGCGCGTCAGTCGTCAGCGCACACCTCGGCGACTTTTTTGTCGCGCGCTCGACATGCCCGCTGCCTAGCCGGAAACCGTAATTAGTGCCTTTTTAGCTGGCCGACAAAAAGTTCTACTATTTTATATATGGACGCGTAATTGGCATCCGTTTTAGATGCGAAAAGGCGAAAAACCTGTTGGAATGTGTGGGGGACACTTGAAAGCTTATGTGGGTGGGATTTGGTTGTTTTTATCAACAAAATTTAAGGAATTGTTCAACCTGATTCCACGATCACAATTTTTGCACGGAACCACAAGAAGCCGGTTTTTTTTAGTTACCGGTAAGTTGTTGTCATACCGAACATTGCGTTTTGCATCCTCATTTATAATGCGGAGAGCAAGGGAACTCGTGACGTCTGCGTTTACTGACTCCTAAGGATTTTCAAAGCCAGACTTTCTGGGAGACCATGCTACATCATCGTCATCGGTTAGGTTAGGAGCCAAACTCAAGCTAAATAAATCATTTACTTATATATTACTGACGTAAGGACCGGCCAACCGCGCGACCATATGGCACCAACGCGCTGGCCCTAAAAAGTTCAGTGTAGGGCCAACGCGACTTAGTCGTCTGCGGTCCGCGGAACAGTTCGTTCGTTTATTGTTTATTTTTTCTTGTATGTGTGCATTGTACGCATATACAAGATTACATCGTACGCCAATGCAACGCCGCACTTTGTAGTTCGATCGATTCTAAACAAAATGGCTGTAATGTTTAATTGTACGAAGAAGTTTTTTGCAAAATGTTCCAGTGGGCCTATCCTTAGTTTTAAAATCATTGGTAATAATGATCAAAACCAAAATCAAAATCAAAAAAACATTTTTTCATTTTATGCCCTGATAAGGCACTTATGAACGTTATTTGAATGTACCACCGGTTCGGAATACTCTTAAACTGAGAAGACTCCGGCAAGAAACTCCTCACCAATGTGTCTAAAGGTAATAAGCCTAGAAACTGTCTGACAACATCACAGTAGCCTTGCAGATATGTGAATGAAAAGACAAGAAAAAAACAAAAGCATTATAATCAAAACAAAAGCTTGCGCTACACAAAATTACAACAAGCTTTACCATAGCGTCACTAGACTAGCTTTCATCGCTTTACGATAATGATATTAATATGTAAATAAGCGATGACTTTGACAAAAAACCGGTAGTTATGTTACTAGGACATATTGACAGTTAGCAAAAAAACCAAACAGACAAGTTCGAGTAAGACTGGCGCCCCGAGGATTCCGTATTTTAACGCAGCAAATTATAGTAGTAGTAGTAATTCCAAAGAATTTTCATGAGACTATAAATCAACGATTATTTGTGCACTAAGACATTGCTTCTTGTCAAACATGATTCTAAGTTAACGGGAAATGATGACGGATTTTTCAAGTATCAAAACTTATTACTTCTTACTAATATTATAAACGCGAAAACTTATATATGTCACCGTGTTATTGTAAAAACCGTTAGTTTATAATCTACCTAGCGAGATTGTAAACTCCCCGATAAATTGTGAACTGTACCATACTGCTTACAATATAACGTATTCATTACCGATAGTTTATAATCTATCCATGTCAAACCGTCATATTGCAAACGAACCTGCACTTGCCGACAGGGTTCACAATCTGTCCGATTTTATCACTCGTAATTTTGTGAACCGTCTCTGATTGATCAGACTTGGCGGTAGAGCGTTTTGTAGAATACTAGAATCAATATCCGTCATTTTTAATTGGATAGGCTTACACGAGAAATTGTATTAAAACATGAAAATTATAACTCAGGTTATGTTCGGCTTCTAACAATTATTTTTCACAGAAACTTGACTTATTATTTAAATCCTAGTTTATTTTCACAAATAATTGTAACTTAATGAAAACGTTCACTTATTTTAAACACAAAATCTATTAAAAACACAAAAAATATGTTTGTTTACGTTCGGTGATAACAAATGACAGGTAGGTAAAGATGGCGGTGCGGGACACATGACGTTCAACCAATCAGCGCGCAAAGAGCATTCCGTCGGGTTCTAGTATGATGCCAGTTCACAATATAACGGTTTGTTGCGGATAGATTATAAACTATCGGAAATGAATACGTTATATTGTAAGCAGTATGGTACAGTTCACAATTTATAGGGGAGTTTATAATCTCGCTAGAGAGATTATAAACTAACGGGTTTCACAATAATACGGTGACATATATAATATATATACAGGGTGTTGTTTTGGTCGGCGACAAGCGACCCAGGAGCGGTAGTACAAAATATATATTCCCCAAAAATGGACTTAATTCCATTAAATACTGTAGATATGTTGAGAAATACCTTATTCAATTTGAAATAAAATTACCGCAAAGTATGGTTACTAGGCACGTGCACTGACCAGAGCTAGGCGCAAGCCGCCATCGCCCCACCCCTTTACTCCCTCGCACTCCCGTTGAGTATTATGTCTACACTTTAGCTTATTATATGATTTTCAAAATTTTTTTTTTTTGTTTTTATTATTAAAAAAAAAAAGTATTTCTTTTTTATATTTTTTTAGCACCAGTATTATCGACCCTGAGTCGCTCGTCGCTGACCAAAACAACGACCTGTATAGTATGGATATTTGTTACTCTTTCACGCAAAAACTACTGAACGGATTTGCATGAAATTTGGAACACTGATAGAATATATTCTGGATTAAGGCGCCGTTAATTCCTAAATCTGGTAAAAGCAGGATTTTCAAAGCAGTATATCTCTTATACAAAGACTTATTTAAACTTAGAAAAATTAATATCACATTCTCAAGACCTTCTTGCAGGGCTTGTCGGTATCCAAAACATATTTATATATACTTAGTTACATAGAAAAAAAATTCAAACATACCGCTTTTTTCACCTTTTAAAGCAGTTTTTCTCTGCATTTTCAGTTGTGCTTAACATTTTAAAATATACCAAAAAATTCTAAATTCTAAACCACGTAGACTGTCGGTATAATATTTAACTAATAGTAAATATTCAATATTTACGAATTTTTATACTTTTTTTACGAGATGCGCTTGCTTGATTTCAACACCGACCGCACCGCGCCAGTGCTCATCAGAACGTAACGGAGGACGGACCTGCGTCGCTTCTCTCCGCGGTGCCTCCTCCTCGTTTTGTATCAGTGCAATTTATGAAAAATCTAGGTACCTACTCGAAAATAATGGGAGATCTTTTATTATGGGACCAACTTCGTAATCGCAATTTTTTTACAGCTTTTCATAAATTTTTGCCGATTAACTTTTTTTATGAAAAGATGAAAAGCTTTTTTTTTCTATTTCGAAGTTGGTCCCATAGTAACAGTTGATCGTATTTATGAGTACTTTACGTGGTTTCATTTATTGTCATATCCACCCCGTATATAATCTGAATCTCGGAAACGGCTGCAACGATCTTCATGAAATTTTGTATGCGGGGGCAATAAATTGATCTAGCTAGGTTTCATTTTTAGAAAACGTAGTTTTATCCGTGTTTTCAGGCAATTAAAAACTGCTGCAATATCATTAGAATATGAAGGTAAATTTCGCCACTGCTCACAAGCTTATAACAGCTCAGATGGGAACGTGCAGCCCCGAAATCAGACGACCCCGGTTCAAGACCAGCTAACTATATTTTTTTTCTTTTTTTTTTCAAGTTCCTTCTTTTGTGAGAAAAAATTATGATTCACCGAAAAAAACTAGGAAAGCTTGATCACCCAGGTACTGTTGTTTAATCATCGTACTTCGTATCTAAGTAAGTATAATCACATCTAAGGGTAGATTAGGGAAAAGGGTAGGACACCACGCAAACGAAGTCGCACCGGGCAGCTAGTTTAAGATATTTTTATCCCCGGAAAATATAAGATTCCTCGGCATCGCGGGTAAAACCGCAGGGAAGAAGGTAGTAAACTATTTTTATATAGTTTGCTAGCTTTTGTGACTTGAAAGGAGACTGTTCAAATTTGTATGGGAAGTGCTCTATGAACCTCAACTCTAGGCAAGATTAAGGGGCATCAAAATCTGACCCGGCAGTTTTGAGATATACAGGGTGGACATTTTAGACCGGTCAGCATAAGGGCACCTTACGGGTTGAAGTCACGCGAATATGGTCTTAGATGACTGTTGCAATGAGGGTTTTATTTTTTCGAGTGTATGTATGTATGTCTATTTCTTTGGCACGCTCTACAGCCTAAACGGCTTGATGGATTTAAGCATATGAGGTATCGTTAGATTCGTCTTAACTGTGGGAGCGTCATAGGGTATATTATTTTTATATGACATCTAGGAATAAAAAAGAGGGGGGGGGGGGTATTAAAAACAAAAATTTCGTTATTATAGCAATATGGGCATCAAATGAAAGCTTGTGAACAGCCCATTCCATATATGTATATATTGTAATACTTTTGTGGTACCATTTTGACGTAAACAGCAAAAAAACATGTTTAATGCAAGGACAGTAGGTACCTACTTACTGGGCGGTTACCGTACGTAACTCACAGAGTTTGTCATGGTTGTTAGCCTTACTTTACCGTACCGCACATATACTTACTAATACATACAATTCATTCATTAAAAATACCAAATAGTTTGAAATAAATTACATTTTTAAAAGAAACAAAAACCCGACTTCGTAAAATAAAAAATGACATAAAAGAGAAAAACAAGTGCGTTAGAATTTTGAATATAACTTGATTTTATAAAGTATTGCAGTCGGGGATAAACAAATATTACAAAAAAATACATACTTAGGTTATTGGTTTGTCTCCGACTGCAATAGGTACCTTATGAAATTCAAGTTATATTCAAAATTCTATAGATTAAAGAGCTTGTTTTTCTCTTTACAGTTATTTTTTGTTTTTTGAGTAATTGTAATCTACATTTACAGATTCTGAAAATTTACAAACAGCGAAAAAACGGCTATATTTGAAATTGAACGGCTTAATTGATCCTGTCTTCGACAAGGATTAAAAGGCTCTATGGGGCCAAGTTTGGAAAGGGCACTAGAAATTTCATAATCGAACAAAAAAAAGAAAATTAATCTTGCATACTGTAGTGACATAGTAGAAATTTTACAAAATAAAGTATCAACACTTAATTTTAAATACATTTTAAGGAGTATTTCTGACTAATAATTTATTTTGTTGAAATTATACTATGTCACTACAGTTTTTTTTTATATCACTAAGGTGGTAAACAAGCATACGGCCCGCCTGATGGTAAGTGGTTACCGTAGCCTATGGACACTTGCAACACCAGGGGTATCACTCACGCGTTGCTGAAAATTCAGGGGAATCAAAAAATTCACTGGATGAAAATAAAATTGGAAGAAGAAGAAAATACAGTGGATTATAGTTATTCAAAAATAATATAATTCCTAGGCTTGTTTGTCGACAGTTAAATTTTTCAGAGTTTTGACCTACACAGATATAGTATACAGGTTACCTTACGTATGGTAAAGTATTGTTGCTGTTGTTCTATATTTTTTTTTATTATTGAAATACGTTTTATTTTTCTCTTTATATTTTTCCCGAATTTGAAAACGAAATCGTTTTAATTACACTCAATATAAACTACTAAACTTCTGCATAATTTCTGAAATTCAGTAATAGTACATTATGATACATGTGTGCAAGGTTGGTTATTAACACTCGATGCAGTATTAAGTGAGCTGAGGGTGTAATAAATCAATACACACAAGCGTCATACGACGTTTTTCAACACACTTGCGAGGAAAAAACAGACTAGTATTTTGCAATAAATGTCTTTTACGAGTGAGTGTTGAAAAAAATATTATACCCGCAAAAATATTACAGAATCTCCTGTACATTTTTTATGCTGATCATGTCAGTAAAGTGAATACTTGTAGTATATTATAGTACATAATAAATCAATATAGCTATATAGCACCACAGAATGCGTACCTAAATTTCATGAGTAATATTTCATGGCTATTGAAGATGTCAAACATCTTTTTATGCAATGAGTAATTTGACGTTTTAGGACATAGACATCCATGTAACTTTCCATGAAACGCTTCCCATACATTTTGTTAAGAAATGTATTTAGCACTACTGACACTAATTACATAGTAGCCTTTTGACCCTACATATTGTACAATAATCGCCGTTTTCTCACTGACTGTTTTTTTTTCTGTAAATGCCAATTGCAATAACTCAAAAAATAAGGGACAGTCACCTAAAACCATATTCGCGTGGTTTTACCTTTACTGTTCCGTCTAAAATGTCCACCCTATATATATTTCAAAACTGCCGGGACAGATTTTGATTCCCCTTTGCACAAAGGTTGTTAAGGTGTAGTTCAGGTATCCCCACAAAAATACCACATCAGTATCGGTATTGGTTCATAGACCACCACCCATACAGATTTGAACAGTCTCCTTTCATTTTTAATACTTGTGTCAAAATATTTAGAGAAATGTTACAAGAAATAAAATGTATGTGTAGCCTATTATTTTTAACCGACTTAAAAAATGGAGGAGGTTCTCAATTCTGTTGCATGTTTTTTTATGTTTGTTACCTCATAACTCATTTATTAACCGATTTGGAAAATTTGTCATCAAGTCAGGATTTGATTACTTTTTAGTGTACTTTGAAGTCGGTTTAAGATTTTTGTAAAACAGTTTTCAATTATTAGTTTTGAGTAGGTATTTTAATGCGCAGAATATTTTTACGAAGTAGGTACCTACTTACTAATATTATAAATTTTCTCTTCTAGAAATTACTATTAAAATAATGTATAATTAAACTCAATATATGCATACAATATTTACAAAATAATTACAGTACAATATAGGTGGTGATTGTTGTACCGTCATGTCGCATGCCGTAATGCGCGAGTCTAGTCTAAGAACTACGCACGCGACATGCGACGCGGACGGCGCGGGGCGGCAAGCGGCGTGTGTAGCGTGAGGAGGTGAAGGGGACAAAACTCTTTTAATTTTAGGAGCTGACAGCGCCTTAATACATAGGACACTTTTTATCCCGGGAAAACATACGATCCCTCGGTAATGCGGGTGAAACCGCGCGGGACAGATAGTATGACATAAATAACCGTATCTTTCGATTGCATTGACTTAGAAGTTTGAATTATTACACCTTTAAGGAGTAAAAATTAGTATTTAATATTTCAATATTAATCTATTGATATCTCTACCCGTTCTTGAGAAAAGGGTTTTAATAAACAGATAGACGGGTAAACAAAAAAGTGATCCTTTAAGGCTTCCGATTTTTCCTTTTTAGGTTCGACAAATGTCGTAGTGACAGTTTTACCATTCACAGTCCTCATTCAGGAGTATATGGTTGCCGCCAGAGTGACGTATTCTGAATATTTATACGAACTCAGGGTTTTCTCTGAAATGAGACCTAATTAGGCAAAGTAATTAAAGAACTTGTCTAATTGCTGTTAAGTTTCAATAGATCGAATTAGAATTTTTAACACTAAATGCTGTTTTGGTTAGACTAGACTAGTTTACCATACGAGTAAGTGGTTCAAGTGACATATGTGAGTGTTTGATTAAGTAACGAGACTAGTCTTTCCTTTTGTTGGAGAAGTCTAGGCTAGGCAAATGTCAGTTGCAAATGTATAAAATACTAGCTGTCTCGCGCGGTTTCACCCGCGTTCCCGTCATAAGCCTATGTCACCCGGGGATAGTGTAGCTTCCCAATAGTGAAAGAATTTTTCAAATCGGTTCAGTAGATTCGGAGCCTATTCAATGCAAACAAACAAACAAACAAACAAACAATCAAATCTTTCCTCTTTATAATATTAGTTAGATGGTTACTCGTAATCTTTTCTTCATGGAGAAAAACTTAATATTTTTTTTAAAAGAACATAGATTAACTGTTTTCATAGCTATAGGGAGCTGTGTAGTGGTCGTGTCCTCTTTTACAATCTTTTATTTAACTTGCAATGTATGTATGTATGTTTGTTTGGGTGGAATCTTGCAAGTCGAATTTCACCCACTTCCAGTGGTCGGATTGACTTGATATTTAGTATATATTAGTGTATTGGATGACAATGCAAGTACAGTCAACAAAAAGTACAGTCACTCAAAAAAAGTTTTTATTAAAAATGACATTTTTAATCGCTTGGCTCGCTAACTTGGTTAAAATATAGCAATGACATCAATTGTTATAATAGGACGCGCGTCCCTCGCGAGAACCAATGGGCTAATAAAGAACTTATTAGTTAGGTAACAATACCATTGAATCCAGTCATAAATTTCCTAGCAGACATGAACTAAGGACCTCCTCTCCCGAAAGAAACAAAAAATATAAAATAAATAAATAAATATTCTGGGACACACCTCACACACGGTCATCTGATCCCAAACTAAGCAGAGCTTGTAATATGGAAACCAGATAACTTTTATAATACATATACTGCTTGTTGTTTGTAAATACATACTTGATATACATAATTACACCCAGGCACAGAACATACAGGCATGTTCATGCACACAAATGCATGTCCTGTGTGGGAATCGAACCCACGACCTGCGGCGCGTTTGGTGGAATCTTAACTAGTCTTAACCAACCGCGCCAGCTGGCCCGTCAAAATATGACAGAAGATTTCTGAAATAACTATAATTACTTGAATAGAAGTTCCTAGATTGTTTTCATATTTAGTTTGGGGACGCGCGTCCCATCCACGAGTCAACACTGAAATAATGATCCCACCAAAAACATTTTTATGTAAAATGTTGCCGCCAAGACATATGGCTCGTACTGTCAAAAAGTTATCAGATCTCATGTAGAGCCAAACTTGTAACTCTACACGCACTTACTCTACAAGCCTTAACTTCACAAACTCTACACACCGTAGTCAAAATATGTGGCTAGGCCGTTTCTCTACAAAACTAGTTATGTAATTTGACGTTTTGTTTACGGGAAACTAACTTTAGTTACATTTAATCAAATAATTTAGTAACGAACAAAAACAAGTTTTGTTACTTGTCAGTTTAGTTCGCAAGTCACTCTGTTTAGGTTATTGGTCGTCAAATTTTGTGTTACTGTTAAATAAAATTTTGTAGTCACTTGAAGTCCATTTTTAGAGTTCCGGATTCGTCATGTCTGTCCGTCCGTATGTCACAGCCACTTTTCCGAATCTATAAGAACTATACTGTTGAAACTTGGTAAGTAGATGTATTCTGTGAACCGCATTAAGATTTTCACACAAAAATAGAAAAAAAACAATAAATTTTGGGGGTCCCCATACTTAGAACTGAAACTCAATTTTTTTTTTCATCAAACCCATATTTTTGTGGTAGGTATATAGGTCATAAAAAATGATATTGAGGTTTCTAATATTATTTTTTTCTAAACTGAATTGTTTGCGCGAGAGACACTTCCAAAGTGGTAAAATGTGGAGGGGGCCCTGTAACTTCTAAAATAGGCGAATGATAAAACTAAAAAAAATATATGATGTAGGTACATTACCATGCATACTTCCACCGAAAATTGGTTTGAACGAGATCTAGTAAGTAGTTTTTTTAATACGTCATAAATCGTAAACGGCGATTTACCTTTCATTCAATATTTTTGGGGTTTTTTTTCATAGCAAAGTTGAGTTAGTTAATATTACACGGAACCCTCCATGTGCGAGTCCGACTCGCACTTGGCCGGTTTTTTTTTCAGTGAACGTGTAAGCAGAAGCAATGTTGTTTTCAAACAGTGGCCCACACATCACAGAGTGGTACCGACGTGATCAATCACAACGAGTGACTGCAATGATATAATTATCTGTGCTCAGTCACGACTCCGTGATGGATCGATATCAGCTCATAGCTTTAATAATTGTTAGAAGCGTGCTTGTGGCATTGATAGCCGAAGGAAGCTGGACATTCGACAATGAAAGATCATCGGCATTGATAAGATTGGTCAAAATACAGAATCAAGAATAAATATCGATGTTTGATTTTGCCACTGGACATATCATGAAAGCCATGTAACAAGTGGATACATATTACTAGACGAGGAAGAGAGGTAGAGCATAACGTTTATTCAAAGTCAAAGCCATTTATTCAATTTAGGCCCTAGGCACTTATGAAGGTCAAAGCTACTGAAGTTACCACCAATTCGTAAGTCGGCCTTCAACTGAGAAAAACAGACAAGAAACCCATTCGCTCAAAGAGCAGCTCGACTGGGGTAGTTTCTCCACCTTACAGACGCAGCCAAACAACTTGTTGTGTTCCTGCGCGTGAGTAAGGTCGCCGGAGCTCATTGGGAAGGGGGGAAGGTTCGGTAACGTGTGAGTGATACCCTGTGAGTTACAAGCGTCCATATGGCAACGGTAACTTTACCATCAGGCGGGGCATATGCCTGTTTACCGGCTTCAACGTATAAACATTAAAAAAGGCCGTAAGAGATGGATGGATTGTGAAAAATGGAGTAAGAAAGGACGAGTAAAAGGACCGAATCCCAATCCCCAAATAATTGGGAAGAAGGCAGCAGATAATTATTGGTATTTGACCGCTATTACACTGGTTAGATTACCAATGATCATAATCGTGGCTTATGATTTTTTTTCCTTCATCGCAGTTCATGCTTTATAAAGAACTACCTGTCCCCTGCGGTTTTACCTGCGTTCCCGGGATAAAAAGTAGCCTATGTCCTTCTCCATACCATAGGCTATCTGCATGCCAAATTTCATGATGATCCGTTAAGTAGTTGAGCCGTGAAGGCGTAACAAACAAACTTACTTATTAGTTAGGATTAGGATTCAAATTAGTAAGCATCGAGCTTCGTCAGAGTATTCAATAAATTGTATAGAATTACTAGTAACTATACAATAAACACCTTAACTTATGTTTTAGATCATTGCTAAGCTATAATATTAGATAATAGTACAGAAATATGGGCCGATTAATAAATTAAATCGCTTATACTTAGACATTGACAAATACAGCTACAACATAAAGCAATCCTACATTAATATGCATTAAAAAATAATTAACAAAACCAGAGCGGCATTGATCGGTAATAGTTTAATGCAATCGAAAGTAGATCGAATTAATCGAAGCGGTCCAAATCGATAAGATTCGATTACACGCATCGATCATAACACTTGAGTGATGTGAACGATTAAGGCTCCATAAGTGTAACACTTCTGGGCTTTTAGTGATGTTTTGTTTATCTGTATCTCATTAATGATATCTATTTAATTAATGAATAGAATGTTACGAAATTAAAATTATTGGTTGATAGGATTTTAAAGTAGCAGCAATTATAGAGAAATAAGTTCTTTATTAGAAGCTTTTTTGAGAGACTGTAATTTTTGTTGACTGTACTTGCATTGTCATCCAATATACTAATATATACCAAATATCAAGTCAATCCGACCACTGGAAGTGGGTGAAATTCGACTTGAAACATACATAGCAAGTTAAATAAAAGCTTGTAAAAACCGCCTCAGATGGTATAGACATGTAAAACGACGCAGCGAAGACCATGTTGTACAAATTGCTTTAAATATGCCAGAACAGAAGAGAGAGAGGCCGCCCGCCATCGACCTGGTGGTCTAATATCAAGAGAGACCTCAGTGCGCCCAATTGCCAGAGCCGACAACCCAGGACAGAATGTCCTGACGAAAAAGAGTGAAGAGACCCGACACCAAATAAGGGAACAGGGATGGACAAAGAAGAATGTCGATAGTATTGTAAGACATAAAACAGCATTTTATATCATCAGAATTACTTGGCAAAAAGTTAAGACTGTGCGTCGTGATTCAATCCAACATCGGCCTAAAATTTGGGCCGTCACAGGCGGTCTTAGTAACGGCTATCACCAACTAAATTTCAGAGCCGTCAGCCGCTCCCGTAGGTTTGTTTTCCTGCCTAAACTCCAGGTGATCTAGACCTGACACCGGTAAAAAATACCAATTTGAAAATCGCGGAAGCATTCAACATTTCAGATCCAATACAAACCAATCAGTTTTTGTGCTGTTAATTAAAACTTGGAACATACCCATGTGGACAAGTGATTTATAGTTTTAATTATATACTTTTTACGGAAACTTGGACCTTGTTAGTGCGTGAGATTGTGATCTAGCTGTATCTGAGCCAATAATATAGTCTATATAGGGATGTCGTAACAATGTTATATTTCACTTAATTGAATCTCCAGCCCTTTTGTAAGATAGTAAGAAAGCAAGCTATCTTAGACCATATATGTGATGAAGCAATGTTAATATTGAATAAGAATGATAGAAAGGGCTGTTTTATACTGTTTCGGACATCTTTTCGTGATGATTATCGTTATGTGTGTGTATCACAATATCGATGAGAATTTTATTTTCACACATACCTACACACTAAGACAGTAATATTAGTGGAACTGCAATATATTCACATAATGATAATCTATTAGGGCTTCCAAGCAAATTTACAAAATTTCATAGGTGTATGCTTGTCTTGTATGTATGTTTATTCACGCAGATATCCGAAGATATGAATCGGATTGTAACCATTCTATTTTATTAGTTTACATTTGCTTCAACTTGGGAAACAGTGCAAGTTTCACGGAATCGGTTTAGTAGTTTTCAAGATATGCACAAATATGTGTGACGGCCTGGCTTATTGATACGAGCTACGGGTGTGGTGTCAAAGGAAAAACATTTCAATACCTTGGTAAAATTCTAGTGCATTTAAGAAAAACTAAAAATTACGAAATAAAAAAGGAACTTAATTAACAGAGCCCGCCTGGTGGTAAGCGGTTACCATAGCCCTATGGACGCATGCAACACCAACAAGGCATCATTCATGCGTTACCGACAGTCAACCGATGAGCTCTGACGACCTTACTCATGCGCAGGAACACAACGTACAGTTATTACTTCCCCAGTCGATTCGCCTCCTTTAAAACTCACTCACCGATGTAATAAGCTCCAGAGTACATATAATCTCATCAAGGTAGCACAAATATCCTATTATTATGTAGGTAACCTACACATAATATATGCTCATACATTTGTTGGTATCCCCACGCCGACTCGAAACCCGTACAACTAGCTTATCGTTCTTACATCGAATGATATATGAGTCTAGTGCCGCTTGTAATTTATTAATGTAGGTTGCATGTGACTGAATTATTGGTCTAGATTTATAGCTACAGGCTATATCTAAATAGGATTAGCTGCATCTAAATATTGTATAAGTAACTGTAGTAGCAAAGCAAACAATTTGGTATTTATAAATTGATTATCAAGAGCGATTCTGTAAAGGAATTTTTACCATGGGTTTATAAAGGAACTTACCTCGTATACTTTATGATCTATCATGATCGTATGATCTAGTTTCAAGAAACTCAATAATAGTTTCTTATACATGATTTTTATTTACGACAAATATGTACAAATTACAATGTTTATATAGAACATTTTCTAAAGTCTACCGCTGCTTCCGATTAACGGCAATGTATTCTTGTTCTTTGAATACGGGAAGATCATGCTCTTGTAGTCTAGCCATATTTGTGATATGATCAGTTGATTCTGTAAAACCTCGTTCCATGAAGCGCGTACTCTACTGGTGTGTCCTAACTAACAGCAGTAGTTTAGTCATTTTAACATGATCTCCTTAGATAGACGTAGAGACAGAAAAAACATATCGTCTATTCTGTTCAAGATTCTGCGAAAACATATATGCTGTCCGCAATTGTTGAGTAAATTATCCTTTAGAGTTCCTTTATGATTGCTTCGTAGCCCCATTGCTTCTCCGGTGAGTCCCTTAGTATCTTTGAAGGTATTTAAGCCACAAATTAGAATTTTACTTATGGCGGCTAGCTGAAGCCTGCCATTTTAAATATAAGAAAAAAAAATCTAGTCCATGCTAAACTTTTGTATTTTTTATGATAAGTTAAATGTTTAGCCCATTTTATGTTATTTGCATCTTATGTTTACCTTTAATTGACTATGCATTAAGAATGAAGACGTGTTTAGCTTTAATATACTGAATACCTACTACGAAAACATGATCTTGATGATCTAACATTAATTAATTAATTCAGCATATCACAAAACAGCGAGCATTCATGAAACGCCGACGCCTTTTGTAAAATGACGAATCACACAATCTGCCGACGACGACATATCCATTTCCAAGCAGCGTTTCGATCCAGATGATTATCAGTAACGACCTGTATCCCACGATTTCAACCACGTAATGAGAGTATATAGTAGCTTTTATCACTCAGAGATTCTGGAGCTTCCTATCAGTTTTTAGAATCAGTTCATTAGATCCGGAGATTACCCTCCACAAACACAAACTCAAGAAATTCGCACTCTTTCTTAATAATATTACTAGTATTATAAATTAGTATGCATAACTTTTTAATCTTATTATCAACAAATCAACGTGTGGGCAGATTTTAGGCCATATAATTTATGAACATGTTATATAGACAAGCCTTAGGCATTCGCTAGTCCATCATAAATAATGTAAGCAATTTCTCTCTTGCTGCCTTGTTGTAACTTGTAACATGTCCTAACAATGCAACCTGCTGGTGGTAAGGTATCTTTCCACTACCTCTAGCTAATTGGCTTATGACTTAATCAATTATATTTCATGTCCCGCAACCATAGAATATTCATGCCGCAACATGTGATCTTGTTTAAAGCGGCTCAGATCATTTAAAATGTGTCTCTTTGTCTAGATTTTTTTTATCTGTAGCGTGAAATTAGTCATTTGAGCTTATTATTTCGTCTATCCATACCTACATTACGTCACACGAATTTCATGATTTGTGACCCTTGATTTTATTACTTCCATCAATAAACAGGAATTTGGACTACATTATTGTATCAATATCTGAGAATAAATGTTATTATACCTACGGACAGTTATATACGCGCCAGGATAGTGTATTGAGCGTAGTTAGTGGATATGTTAATATACGTAAAACAGTCTTGTATTAGGAAAGCGACGATAGATATATGGAGAATATAACCATCGTCATAGTTTCGCTCCCAGTGGACAAAGCTCATAATGCTAATGTAAGTAGCTCGCTTTTAAATGTGGAGTATCATGATTCATAACACTAAGGGGGCGTGGCGCGTGTAATATCAGCCAACACTTTCGATAGACCTGTTTTAATATAAACTGCTTGACAGCCAATGTCATAGCTTTATGTTTTACTTTCAAAAGGATTAGCGTCTTGATACGATACGTTTCAGTTTCAGTTTTGATGTTATTATTTTGATGACCGTCTTCAGCGACATTAATTATAACAATGTTATGAGTAAAAGCCTTCAATAAATTAAAAAAAGGTTTCTTCGCGTGCCAGGGATTTTAGCTTTCCATACTTTACTGTCTTATTTCATTCCTGTTTAGTTTCAACAGCCTCTAATAATACATCATCGCTATTTTAGTCCATCAGTTCGAGAATATCTGTCAGTTAGCTTAGTTCATCTTTAACCATTATTTAGAAAATTTCTGCCGATAGGTTCACCTATATAATACTTACTCATATTAATTACTCAGGTGAAGTTGGGGCAGTTAGAAAAACAATTCAGTAGCCAGATATAAACGTCTTAAAAAATCAGGACACAAGTAAGAACCCTGCGGAATTCCCGAGCTAATAAGTTATTTAAGAGATTTTCAAGGCAATTATAAGGCTTTATCACAATGAACTCTCATTCTATATTCAATAAAACGCCTGTGGACAAAATCATTGGAACTACATTAAGTAACATACCTACTAATAAATTATAGTACTGTGTCGAAAGTCGAACAGTTGCCCAAAATGGCGATGAATCAATCACAGTTATAGATGATACTACAATAGTTGAAAACAATAGTAATACAGTTGTCATAACATAATGGCTTGTTTGTTTGGGGTAATTGATCGATGGTGTTGTTAAAGAGTAAGTTCTTAACATATAGGTTGAATTGTTACCAAGGAAACTATAATTTATGCGAAGAAACTTAACTTTATGTTGCTGAAAAACTAAGATAAAAATTACACAGGACTGTGACATGGTGTTACTTAAATAATTTTTAATGATTATTTAGATCAAATATTGAGCTTTATTTGGTGGGACATGTAGCGTGAAGGCTAATTACTCTGATTGCCACGCCACAGGTCGTGTTTTTGATTCCTATCCAGGATAAACGTTTCTGTTCTTAAATATGTCTCATTATAGAATGCAATTATTTTTTCAGTAGTTAATACAATGTTTTCTTTGAGTTGAATTTGCGTGCATAAATATTTTAGGTACTTTCCCTCCATCATGTTTTTTCCACTTGTTTATAAATTAGCTATTACCCTCAATTTTACCGTCGAGTATGTGTCGAAAGTAGAACAATATATAATTTCCAAACATGGCGATGCAATCACATATGTAAATAAATAAAATATAACCAAACCAATAACATCTAGATTTACATCCGACACTCGGTCCATACAAGGCTGTGCCTGCATAATTACAGTAATTTATGTAAAATCATTTAATTTTACCATTAAATTCATAAGTGATCTTTTATACTCAAGCGTACGAGTAATCGCATAGGTGACCGTTATTTAATCGTGTCCTGTCAGGTGAGATTACTGGTGTTGGAACTACTATTGGAGGTTTATCTATTTTAATCTAATTTAGGTCTTTGAGTTAGGCTTACGAAGTTTCTCAATGAATTTTGTGATCATAGTAATGTAGGATTTAGAATAAGTAGTTAAAATAATTAAGTATTGGAACGTAAGATGGAGTGAGTGAAAGGGAACGGTGTGCGAGAGAGACAGAAGACGAATGGACGGATTAGCTAACACGAGTGAGACGGTGTGGATTAAAGATTATTGTAATAAATAGTAAAATAAATCAGTTGTGCAAAATATCCCGAATTTTAATAAATCCCACAGTAATATTGTAAATTAGCTGTCCCCTCGAAAATATCTACAAATAACATAACATTTTTGAGAAACTTATTGCACGATTAAGTCTTCATATCATCATCATCAGCGTATAATGTCCCACTGCTGAGCACAGGCCTCCTTTCACAAATGAGGATAAAAGGGAATGGGCAAATACTATGCCTACTGTGGTTTGGTGCAGGTAGGCTAGTGTTCAACCTACTGTTGGAGTTTTCAAGCCGTCTAGGAGGCCTCCAACTAGCTTAACGACTATCACCGCGTCCCATCCAGATACCAGCTACACTGGTCATTGCTTAACTTATCAAGCTACACCACGAGTACATGCTAATCTAAATATATTAATTGTAATTTTCGACACTATTTTAGACTCTAATGATGAGAGCAATAAGATTTATATGTTACATCTCGAAGAGACCATGGTAGGGCATTTTTATCAGCACCCGTTTTACTAGTTCAAGTACCCGTTTCGCCCTAGGGTTTGCCTTACTTTCCACGTCATCACATTCAACTGTGAAATACTTTACTTCAATGCTGAATTATGTTTCATCATCATCCCTTAGGATAAAATAAAAGAGTGATAGAATATCGTGTGATATGTGAAAGTCCTTAAGGACCTCGTGAATTTAATAGATATTTAATACTAACATTCCACTCGGCGGTTTCACGAAGAAACCTTCCTTGGTTCATGCCTACATTACAAGGAACCTGTCTGCAAAATTTCTAATTTCTAGTCCTAGCTTTGAGTTGCGCGTGCATTTCCTCTTCAATATATAGACTTTAAACTTAATTAAAACATTCCTGGTCTCGGTTGTTTTTACTTATATTTCATTTACCACCCGCGGCTAAATGACGTCGTTTGTGTAATAGATGGGCTGCCTCGTCCAAAGGTACATGATAAATAGTACGTACTACTGGCTTGTAGGACAGGAGTCCTATACAAGGAGAGCTTCTCATAAACAAGCCTAGTCATTAATGAGTAGAAAAACTACTGAATTAAGTACTTGAAGCATTAGGGACACTCCTTTAGTGCTAGATTTAATGGATCCCTATCGGGTAATCCGAGAAATCTCCGTGAAAGATGTGAGGTTATAGAGAACAAGCATTTTTTAGAAATTAATATTTTTGGATGTATAGGATGCCTACAACAGAACTAGCTCAAAAGTGCTGCTGTTGGAATACTCTGACGAGCAAAGCGACAGATTTTAAGCATGACGGTGGTAACCAGCCCGCTGAGTACTACAAAGTGCTGTCATTACCTCAAATCCTGTCAATTCTATCAAGCCAGTATCGTAGCCCTAAAAGAAGCTTGTGGTTGAACAAAGACTGCTGATGCGGAAATTATAGATCAGAGTGGCGTAGGAGTACAAAGAGTCGCGTAAAAGAAACTAAAAAAGAGATATGAGATTAGAGAAAACCTAATACCCATCCGTAGGTGTAGATTGGCTTGGTATTTGGTATAAGTAAGATATTGAGAATCTAAAGCATTTAGTGCCTTATGTCAAAGGTCAAAAGATTTAATTTCATATCCTGTTGGAAGAGATGCTTGGCTGAAATAAATTCTAAAACTCACTTAAATTTCCAACACAGGAGAACAAAATCGAATTGCAAAGGTAGCAAGTTTTGTTTAGTCGAGTTTAAACCTTTCGAGTTAAAAACGACCAATAGTAGACGTAAAATAAATAAACCACTTAACGGACCGTCAAACAGATAAGAAAATCCATTAAATGCACATATATGGTGCTAGAACGTCGGTACGTATTAATCGTAATATATTTGTATGGACTATAACCTGGTCCAATTAAATTGGATACTGCAATTATAATAAATACGAGATTCTATGTAAGAATCTGGTCATAGTTGGAATGCTCGGGTAAAATGGTGAAGATAATTTTAAGCAAATAAGAACAAAGTTGCTTATGACCTACATACATAGAAAAAGATGGAGCAAGCAATATGCTTATGAAATTGTCTGTCTTTTGTGAATTAAACTATGTGGAGAACAAGAAAAAGAAAATTTCAAGATCCATAGGCCTTTTATCAAGTAGGATGTAATCGAAAAAACAGAGACTTGACTCAAGTTTTGATTCACATATAATACAGTGTTAAGAGGAAATGCTGGTGGCGTTTGTTCCATACAAATGTAATCCTCAGTTTCCTCTTTTGATAATGATATAGAGCAATGATTATTTTACCATGCAAACTGTAGGTGCCACTGTATGTCTCTCGGTTGTGTTTTTCTCCATACATTAATTATTATAAGAATTAGGAGCCTTCTAAAATCACAAAAACTTACCATTTTTAACGTCTTTATCTGACGTCCAGCGAACAAATTTGACGAATATAAAACAAAGGAAAACCGACAGACATAGCCAAAGCCCTTCTTATTATGATTCTTGTTTTTTTTTAAATCGTTCCTGTTTTGGAGGAGAAAGCCGGGGATTACGAAATAGCGATTTCGTTTAATTTAAATAGGTATAATCGGTCCAAGCTGTAGTTGTCTCTATCGCCCTCGGGCGGAATAGCTCTGGTACAGCGCGACAGCAATAGATATGTTAAAAACCTATTTTTGAAATTTCTTGCAGCCATCCTTTTCTCTTAAGTAGATTGCATATTAAAACAATCAAATTATCACGCAATACTGTATATTTACTATCCGGCCCATAACACTATATGCAAATGAAAATCACGCCGATTCGTTTTTTGCTGCATTGCTGCGTGAAAGAAGGCCAATCCAATAAACACTTTATCCGCATTTATAATATTAGAAGAGGATTATTAACCACCTGCTAGAAAATATCCAATTACATAATCATACATCAACGCGTCAGCTTGGCTATCCAAAGAGGAAACGCTGCCAGCCTTCTGGGAACCCTGCCGTTAATCGGAAGCAGCGGCAGGCTTGAGGAAATGTTCTATATATCGATTGGATTTGTACATATTTGTTGTAAATAAAGATTTTGTCAACAGATATACTATATAAAAAAAAAAACATGCATCTCAACAAGGCATTATTTGAAGTGATATAAAGTTATATGAAAATCCCAACGGATATTATGATTTGAATTTGGAACGAAAATTCGCATGAAAACTCTTAGTATAAATACGGGCATTGTAAATAGTATATTCTAAAATCGAACTGGCCACCATAGGCTGAACGAAAAAAAAGAAAAATGGCGCGATCGATTGTAAAGAACAAATAAGACTTTTAGCGGGAACTTGCAGAGTGACATTGCGTTTTCATTTTTATTTTCATAAATTCGTGTATTTTGAGTTTTATTGCATATTATCGGTGGTATTTTATCCAATAAAGATTAATCCATGTGCACCAGTGATGTGAAATGAAATGAATCATGTGTATCGCCTTGCCTGAAGTTGTCTCAAGAAGTCCGTGAAGAGTTTTAATACATTGTAGTAAAACATGACTATTATGGACAGTGACTGACTGAGGGAGGACTATGTGAAAGTGATTTATTGTGACTAAAACTTATAATAAAACTGGAAATTGGCAATATACCCCGCCGTGTGACGCGATTGAAAAAAAAAGTGAAACAAAAGACGGTGTTTGGTGTTATTTATAAACGACTTCAAAAAAAAGAGATCAATTCGACAGGTAGGTAATACAATAAAAAAGTAATAAAAAAAAACGACTTCAAACTACACTAAAAAGTATGAAATAACTCTAATCTGACACTGATTTGAAGTCAGCGAAAGAACACGACGTATTCCATTAAAAATATTTCATAATTTTTTTTATATTACTTTTTTATTTAGTAACAGTTCCGTATTTCATAATTTTCACGTTGAAACAAAAATTCGTCAAGCGATAGTGATTTGACTCTGGATTTAGACGCTTTAGGCTTTATTCATAATCTACTACCGGAAACATCAAAATACCAATGGAGAACAACAAAAGGAGTGTTGTCCGTGAGTGTCTTAATGTGTATTTATATTTTACCATACGGTTCATTTTAAAACAAAAATCAGCTGCATAAAAGCTTCTTAACGTCCCCTTAACACACAACCTCGCTAGTATTGATTCTATTAAACATCAGTTCATAATTACGTGTTATTATCTGAGGACCTTCCACCACACCCATCACGACTTACTCACTAGCCTTGCGTTCACTGAGTATAAGCCGTGACGCTATTGGTCCACATCAGGTGTGTACTACGAGTGAGGTCGTGAACGGCCAATCACGAGGTGGCATTGCTGCTGCAGAGAACTGGGTGGAATTGATTTTTAATTAAATTAACAAATGTAATCCTCAGTTTCCTCTTTTGATAATGATATAGAGCAATGATTATTTTACCATGCAAACTGTAGGTGCCACTGTATGTCTCTCGGTTGTGTTTTTCTCCATACATTAATTATTATAAGAATTAGGAGCCTTCTAAAATCACAAAAACTTACCATTTTTAACGCCTTTATCTGACGTCCAGCGAACAAATTTGACGAATATAAAACAAAGGAAAACCGACAGACATAGCCAAAGCCCTTCTTATTATGATTCTTGTTTTTTTTTAAATCGTTCCTGTTTTGGAGGAGAAAGCCGGGGATTACGAAATAGCGATTTCGTTTAATTTAAATAGGTATAATCGGTCCAAGCTGTAGTTGTCTCTATCGCCCTCGGGCGGAATAGCTCTGGTACAGCGCGACAGCAATAGATATGTTAAAAACCTATTTTTGAAATTTCTTGCAGCCATCCTTTTCTCTTAAGTAGATTGCATATTAAAACAATCAAATTATCACGCAATACTGTATATTTACTATCCGGCCCATAACACTATATGCAAATGAAAATCACGCCGATTCGTTTTTTGCTGCATTGCTGCGTGAAAGAAGGCCAATCCAATAAACACTTTATCCGCATTTATAATATTAGAAGAGGATTATTAACCACCTGCTAGAAAATATCCAATTACATAATCATACATCAACGCGTCAGCTTGGCTATCCAAAGAGGAAACGCTGCCAGCCTTCTGGGAACCCTGCCGTTAATCGGAAGCAGCGGCAGGCTTGAGGAAATGTTCTATATATCGATTGGATTTGTACATATTTGTTGTAAATAAAGATTTTGTCAACAGATATACTATATAAAAAAAAAAACATGCATCTCAACAAGGCATTATTTGAAGTGATATAAAGTTATATGAAAATCCCAACGGATATTATGATTTGAATTTGGAACGAAAATTCGCATGAAAACTCTTAGTATAAATACGGGCATTGTAAATAGTATATTCTAAAATCGAACTGGCCACCATAGGCTGAACGAAAAAAAAGAAAAATGGCGCGATCGATTGTAAAGAACAAATAAGACTTTTAGCGGGAACTTGCAGAGTGACATTGCGTTTTCATTTTTATTTTCATAAATTCGTGTATTTTGAGTTTTATTGCATATTATCGGTGGTATTTTATCCAATAAAGATTAATCCATGTGCACCAGTGATGTGAAATGAAATGAATCATGTGTATCGCCTTGCCTGAAGTTGTCTCAAGAAGTCCGTGAAGAGTTTTAATACATTGTAGTAAAACATGACTATTATGGACAGTGACTGACTGAGGGAGGACTATGTGAAAGTGATTTATTGTGACTAAAACTTATAATAAAACTGGAAATTGGCAATATACCCCGCCGTGTGACGCGATTGAAAAAAAAGTGAAACAAAAGACGGTGTTTGGTGTTATTTATAAACGACTTCAAAAAAAAGAGATCAATTCGACAGGTAGGTAATACAATAAAAAAGTAATAAAAAAAAACGACTTCAAACTACACTAAAAAGTATGAAATAACTCTAATCTGACACTGATTTGAAGTCAGCGAAAGAACACGACGTATTCCATTAAAAATATTTCATAATTTTTTTTATATTACTTTTTTATTTAGTAACAGTTCCGTATTTCATAATTTTCACGTTGAAACAAAAATTCGTCAAGCGATAGTGATTTGACTCTGGATTTAGACGCTTTAGGCTTTATTCATAATCTACTACCGGAAACATCAAAATACCAATGGAGAACAACAAAAGGAGTGTTGTCCGTGAGTGTCTTAATGTGTATTTATATTTTACCATACGGTTCATTTTAAAACAAAAATCAGCTGCATAAAAGCTTCTTAACGTCCCCTTAACACACAACCTCGCTAGTATTGATTCTATTAAACATCAGTTCATAATTACGTGTTATTATCTGAGGACCTTCCACCACACCCATCACGACTTACTCACTAGCCTTGCGTTCACTGAGTATAAGCCGTGACGCTATTGGTCCACATCAGGTGTGTACTACGAGTGAGGTCGTGAACGGCCAATCACGAGGTGGCATTGCTGCTGCAGAGAACTGGGTGGAATTGATTTTTAATTAACTGATGTTTGATATGTATACAAAATATTTATGTTTTTAAATAAGGTCGAATTAAGTAATACGCAAGCTTCTTAGAAATGAAATGCTATGTTTATTAGAAATTTCTTTTTATATAACTAGTCGACAAACAAGCATTGCCGTTACCGAGTTTTACCCTCTCCCCGTTGAGCTGTGGCGACCTTACTCACGCGCAGGAACGCAACATTAAGCTGTGTACGCACGTACGAACAAAGTTGCGTTGCATACGCAACAACTTCGTTCGCACGTGTGTACATATCACTAACGGTGTTGCCGATAATGACGATTTGTGAGAAAAATGACGGGGATGGACTCCCCGTCGATGGTGAGAGTTGTGATAGTGCAAGGTAGGCGAGGGCATCAGCTTAAACAATTCTACAGAACACTGTCCGTTGTACAAGCGGTAGAACACACATAAGGAGGCATAGTCTCTCCTCAGACTGAGGGGCTCTAAACCGCTTGTGAGCTCGGGATCGTCGACAATTCTGATGGCACGTCGTTGAACCGATTCTAGAGGATCAAGCTGGTATCCAGGTGCTTCCGCCCATAGATGACAGCAGTATTCCATATGAGGCCGGACTTGCGACTTGTAAAGTTACAGCCTTTGCCCCGATGTGATATACTGCCTCGTTCTGTTGAGCACTCCGGCTTTTTGGATGCCAGCTTAACCTTGTCTTCTCAGTGACTTCGGAACAAAACTTCGCTAGAAATGTCGATGCCAAGGATCCCGATATCTTTACTGTTGTTCAGGGACGTGTTCTGGAAGCCGCAGGCTTGAGTCTTAGTGGGGTTGAAATGGACTAGGTTTATACTGCCCCAATCGGAGACACTAGTTAGTGTACTCTCGATTTCAGAGAAAAGCCGTTCGCAGCTTTTCTCCACCTCGAAACGAGGGATATTAGCACGACCCATGTTATGAGCATCCCCTGTACTGTCTGCATAGTAATGAATGCCGTCAATAGACAGCATATCATTGATATGCAGAAGGAACAGTGTCGGGGACAGCACAGCGCCTTGTGGGACGTCAGTATTGATATCCATGCTGTCGGAGCTACCGTCTTGATTTTTTAATGAAAGACATAGTTTATTGTTCTGTATATAATATGTATTTTCACAATCCAACAAATCCTTGATAAAAAAATAAATTATACTATGTAATACCAATAAACATGGCAATGGGACATTCCAAAAAATGCGATTTATATAGTATTTTTTTGTTATTACATTCTTTCATATGATTAATGCTCAAAACGGGCTCGATTGCTTCTTCTTTATTAATATATAAAGTAGAATCAAGATGTTTCGTTCCAAAATTAGTTAACATTAAAAGTATTATGCTAAGACATCAATTGTGGGTCTCTGAAATATTTGCCCGACTGTTGTGTGCGAACTCAATTCGAACTATGTTGAAGTTTGATGTTTGTATTCGTTATGTTCGTGTTCGTACGTGCATACACGGCTTTAAGATGCTTGGCTGCGCTATTCTGTAAGGTGGTGGTACTTCCCTACAAAAACGCTAGCTATCCGTTTCATCCCAGTTCTTTCAACATAGTTTTAGATTAACATAACACCTGCAGTTTAAAACCACCATGATTACAACTTGTAGCTGTTTTTGCAACGCAAGTCAAGTAATCGTCGCCTCTTATACCCTTATGCGACTATAAGCTGACTTAATTAACTCTTGTTTTGACCATTTCTGTTCCTGACACTATCGTTAGCTCATAAAACAGTGTTAGTAAAAGTTGTTTTTGCATTTCTAGCATTAGTTAATTATGATAATGAATCTAGTTAAGCGTTTTATGTGAGCAAAGCAATAGTGGGCCGTTTTAATCCTTTGATAGCTGGTGCCTTAGGAATGGGGACATATGTACTATAAATATATATCTACATATAAAAATAAATAAAATTGAAGTGTAGGTATGTTTATAATGTCAAAATAACAGCTTGTTACTAAATGCGGTACTTACCAAATTAAAATTGTTTGGTTGTCCGTTTGTTCCGGCTAATCCCCGAAACGGCTGGACCGATATTTACGGGACAGATAGCTCATGTTATAATGAGTAACCTAAGCTGCTTTTATTTTAAATTGAATTAGGGTTCCGCGCGGTTCATAGTCCGAATGAGTCGTATTATTATGGTTTTTACGTAAAGAAAATATGGAAATGTTGGAAAATTCAGAATGAACTAAAAGTACTTATTACCATGAGAAAATTGTGTATGAACTCGCGAACATTCGGACAATATATAATATGCGTTATTTGTATAGGCGTTTCACAAAACACCCACAATAAAAATATTAATTTGGAAACGACTGTCTTCGTCAGCTGGTAATAAGTCAAATTCAAATTCAAAATCATTTATTCAAATAGACCTTCGCAGACACTTATGAAAAGTCTGACTCTAATACTCTAATACCGGTTCGGAAGGTTGCATTTGCTGAGACGAGCCGGCAATAAACTCAGCAATTACTCTTTTCAAAACAAGCTTAGATTCATTACATAATATTTACATTCTAATCGCACTGACAACAATTGCGTGCCCCGGCGCGGCGGCAACACTACAAAGTAGACTGAATCTATAAGTAAATAAATAAATGGCAAACTCGGCGCAGACCAGCCCCCACAAGCAGCACTTGTTCACAAGTATGACGCGTGTGGCAGCCACCGCCCTCCTCGCTATATTGGAGGGAAGTGAGCGACCCGTCACACGACGCCGCCGCAAGTATCTCGCTTCTTTCATTAGGGTTGCGTACCCAAAATGTGCCTATTACTAAACCTCCGTCCGTCTCTCTGTGAGTGGGCTGTATTTTTTGAACCGTAATACCTAGTTAGACACTTGAAATATTCACAGAATGTGTATTTCTATTGCCGCTATAACAACTAATATAATGAAATAAAATTAAAGAGGGGAGCCATTAAATTTATTCAAAATCAAAATCAGTATAAAAAAGTCATTTATTCAGTTTAGGCCTTAGTAAGGCACTTGTGAACGTTAAATTGTTACATACAGCTGAATTTACCACCGGTTCGGAATACACTTAAATTGAGAAGACTCCGGCAAGAAACTCAGCAAGGCTTTTTTTTTTGTCGTGGAAGATCTTTTCATATCTGGGGCACAGAAGTGCCCCCCGCCAAGACAGCCAAGCGAAGCGCAAGGGCACTACCTACCTTTTCTCGAAGCGCTTCGTCGTTTTTTTGAACCCTCATAACTTGGGTTTGGATTATACCAGATATTATATTATACCAGAGAAAACTCTCAGGATATGACGTCAATAGTGAACTTATTAAACATATTAACTTTTAATAACATAGCTCTTATACTTTAGATTTTATTGATATCTAAAAAACCCCGATTTCGTCACTGACTTACTGATGATCATCAAAACTCATAGGGTACTTCCTGAAGTCCTAGAAAGCTGAAATTTGGTATGTAAGCTTGTATTAGTACACAAACAACAAAAAAATTATAAAACTTGGAAATTTCAAACAAAAAAAAATTAATCATAAGCAACATACAAAAAGAAGTGAAATCCCACCAAAAACATTTTTATTATGTAAAATGTTGCCAAGACACTCTACACACCGTAGTCAAAATATGTGGCTTGGCCGTTTCACTACTACAAGAACTATTGAATAACAAAAAAGTTATGAACAGTGAATACATTTTTCACCTTACTCCCATGTGACGGTAGCGAAACGGCCAAGCTACATATTTTGACTAAGGTGTAGAGTTTGTGAAGTTAGGGCTTGTAGAGTAAGTGCATGTAGAGTTATAAGCTTGGCTCTACATGAGATCTGATAACGTTTTGACAGTGCGAGCCATATGTGTTGGCAACATTTTACATAAAAATATTTTTGGTGGGATAAGAGTATTTTCATACTTTTTAGTGTACTTTGGTACTGAAGTCTTTCCCGGCCTGCGCACAATTCACCGCAGTTTCATCGATGAATTGTAAAAGAACGCATACGTTACAACCCGACTAACATTGTTATTTATATATTACATTTGTTTCCTAACATGGTGATCATAACTAAACATCATCAGCCCATAAATCACAGCCAACGATCTGCTATGATCAATATCTGAGGTATCATTAATCTTGCATAAATGGTAGTTAGGACAGAGAGAATTATTGCAGGGGCGTTTATTCATTTGTATATTAGGAATCGCTCGTGGTGTAGCATGATTAGCCGTTCTTAATCGATAGGCAAAGTTAAGCTACCACCGTCATGGTCAGTACCTGAATCGATGACCGCCTAGTGGTGGCTTCGGAAGGCACGTAAAGCCGTTGGTCCCGGTTATCACTTAATTGTGATAGTCGTTAAGCTAGTTGGATGCCTGCTAGGCGGCTTGAAAAATTCCAACAGTAGGTTGACCGATCCGCAGTGGGCACGCGTGGTGGAGTATTGTCCATTCCCTTTACCCTCATTTGTGAAAGGTGTGCTCAGCAGTGGGACATTATAGGCTGATGATGATGATATTAGGTATGTATCTTGATTTTGTAGTCTAGTAGCTAAAAGGTTTTTGTACTATTTAGCATTCAAGCATACGGCCCGGTTACCGTAGCCACTTCACACCTTTGAAGAACCCCATGCTGTACTCCCTTGGAAAAACCACGGCGAAGACCTCATTCCATAGCCCTGAGCGTCCGCGATAGGAAGCTCCTTTGAAACCACACAGTACAAGACCATTTTGATTCTAAAGCTTGGCCGCTACCGTCACATGGGAGTAAGGTGAAAAATGTATTCATTGTTACTTTTATGTTATAGAATAGTTCTTGTAGTAGTGAAACGGCCAAGCCACATATTTTGACTACGGTGTGTAGAGTTTGTGAAGTTAGGGTTTGTAGAGTAAGGGCAAGTAGAGTTATAAGCTTGGCTCTACATGAGATCTGGTAACTTTTTGACAGTGCCAGCTATATGTCTTGGCGGCAACATTTTACATAAAAATGTTTTTGATGGGATTTCACTTCTTTTTGTAAGTTACGATTGTTTTTTTTTTTGAAATTTCCAAGTTTTATAATTTTTTTGTTGATTGTGTATTAATACAAGCTTACATACCAAATTTCAGCTTTCTAGGACTTCCGGAAGTACCCTATGAGTTTTGATGATCATCAGTGAGTCAGTGACGAAATCGGGGTTTTTTAGGTATCAATAAAATCTAAAGTATAAGAGCTATATTATTGAAATTTAATATGTTTAATAAGTTCACTATTGACATCATGTCCCGAGAATTTTGTTTGTCTGGTATAATCCAAACCCAAGTTATGAGGCTTCAAAAAAACGACGAAGCGCTTCGAGAAAAGGTAGGTAGTGCCCTTGCGCTTCGCTTGGCTGTCTTGGCGGGGGGCACTCCCGTGCCCCCAGATCCATTTAACTAGTAGTTAATTGCTACAATCAATTCGTTAGTCAGTGTGGTCTGCTTATCTACTAAACTTTATCTGAGTCAGATAACAGTTGTATTTACAACATTGTTACAATTTAACCAGGTTATATTTTAAGCGGCACTACCCAATAAACTGTACCACTACAATTCTATTTTATTGCTTAACAATTTACATGACTAAATATTGTTTTCTTAGGTGACGTTTTTCCGCACAGACTTTATCATTGACTAAACTTGAAAATGTTAAAATGTAAAAGAGGTCTCTCTCCCTCAATAAAATAATATACCTACCTACCTACAAACAATAAACAATTGATATTTCATAACAAACAATTTAAATCTAATCAAAATAATCAGAATAATATTTATTATTTCAGATATTAATCTAAACTTTCAAAGCAATTATAGATTAGGTACCTGTTAGATACCACACAACACCACATGGGCACAGTACAAGTAAGAGCAACAGTACATCGTCTCGGCAGTGTCCTTGAAATAATAACCTACGGTACTCCCGCTCGGTAGGCAAACGCGCAATAGGGCTGCCTTCTAACTGTTGCTCTTGCGTAGCATGTTTAATAATGCTACATTAAATAAACATTGACATATTTTTTATCATTAAATATAGCTACTAATCACATCATCATTACCAGCCGATAATGTCCCACGGCTGAGCACAGGCCTCCTTTCATAAATGAGGGTGAAATGGAATGGGCAGAAACTCCACCATGCGTGCACACTACAGTTCGGTGAAGGTAGCCTAGTGGAGTTTCAAGCCGTCTAGGAGGCCTCCAACTAGCTTTACGACTATCAGAATAAAGTGATAGCCGGGACCAACGGCTTGTATGCCTTTCGCAGCACAGAAACCGCTAACAATTGCGATAAAACATCATTATGATCGTCAATTATGTTACAACTGGGACCAACGGCTTTGCTAAACACACACTTGAATATAAAGAAGACGAAGTCAGACGCCATCCGTAGCTGCGGGCAGTTGCGACTGTTGTGTACCGAGGCATAACGAGAATTTTAGGCGCGTTTTGGCCGTTTATATGAAATATGACTTACTGTTTCTCTAACTTCTACTGTGACATGGGCGCGGCGGTAAGATAGCTCCGAGGGTCATTTGTCAAGACCATTCATATGGTAATAGTAATGACGATTGAATGAGGGATTGATTAATGACGGAAAGATTACGTCATTTGCTCCGGTTTGTAGCCTTAATAGCTATTTTGGCGCGACATTGGGTAATGTGTAATAATTATTTAAGTACCTAGTGATTACTATTATATTTGTAGCTCGACTTTGGAATATGGGACGTAAGATCAAATGTGAAATGATACGCGTAATTTGTTGTTGACAAGTTGGTAGTCTGCAAGAATATGAATGAGCTCACTGCAGTGGTTTTCCCAAGGGAGTGTGAACCTAAAAGATTTTTGCAGGGTCGGCAACGCGCGAGTGATAGGTACCTCTGGTGTTGCAAGCGCTCATAGGCTACGGTAACCGCTTACCATCAGGCAGTTAGTGTGCTTGTTTGCTACCTTAGTGGTATAAAAAAATAAGATTATTTAAATAACGATTTTCTACGAGAACTTGCAAAATGAACTTGGGTTTTCATTTTGTATGTTTCACAAAAGTTATGTAAGACTTGTAGTTTACAAAAAATATGTTTACCCTCCTGTTTTACAAGCCATACGTTTTACAAGATGAATTCGATACGGACCTGATAAAAATAAAAAAAGCTGTAAAATCTAAGTTTTATGAAAGCTTGTTATTCAGACAAATTCAAAACCTGTATGTATTATTCTAGCTTCAATCTAAAGGTAGTACTTAGGTCGAGTGCGAATTTCGCAAGGATTTCGATTCGTGGTCTGATTTTGTTCTTGCATACGTGCGAATTGGCGACAAAATAATCGCAGGGAATTTTAAGACTTTTTTTATTTAGGTGACGTTCAACGGTAATTTTGATCAGAACTTCATTATGATATCATTAGGGATTGTAGTCTAATACCTAGGCACACAAAGCTCAGAAGTGAATTCACTGGTATTGAGATTCAACACAACCTGAACTAAATAATGTGTATGTTAAAAACGTAAGAATGTATCGATTGAAATATATTTTACAGGTGAAAATAATTTAAGTACCTAATATAATTTATATTCGCTAGAAATTGATGATTCTTTGAAATCAGAAATATGACGGTTCAAATTCTTTGTTAAATTCACTGTATGTGTGGCTTCGAGTTTGTACACAAGACGTAACGTATGTATATACTCTAAGCTAACATAACCAACAGTTGTTTCATAACAATCAAAACCACCAAGAAATACACCGTGACTTTTTATTCGTCTTAGAAACGCAGCCCACATAATGTACACATTGAAAAAAAACTAAACATTAAGAAAAAAAAATTGATCATTTGTATATGAAAAAAATATTAAAATTTATTATAATTATGACAAATCAAGTTAATAAATTAAAGTTTACGTATAAAATGGTAGAAAATACCAACCCAGAGCACTAGTTGAGTAGACTGCGCTCGTAACAGGGTGTTTAAAACTACGTCATGCGTCATAATGAATAATATTTGTTTTTTTTTATGATACAAATGTTCAAAAAAAAATATTTTAAATAATTAGTACATTATGTGGCCTGCGTTTCTAAGACGAATTTCACGGTGTATAACTTATTACTTTACAATAAATTTTATTTTTAATATTCTATAACATCAATTATGAACGAAGTAAGTATACTATTATATAACAGCTTCAAACTCAATCGCAACGACACAAAACGTTGCGATTAGTCGCAAGTATAGTCAGCGACAACAGATAATCTTCTTGTCACGACACTCACATTAACCGGCGATGTGACACTGTGTTGTATCAATGCGATACCTTGCGTAAGCGCAGCTTTGATCTAGTTCCCTTTATACTCTATTAGGGTTGACAAACGTGTTGGTATAGGCTAGAAATACCACTTCTTTTTAAGGAAAAAAATACACAGCAACAGACCTGCTGACCACATGCTTGACCCTCCATAACGAGGTTTTCGTCGTTTCTGCTACATAGCAGCTCAAATCTCTGAATTTCAGGGGTTGGTAACTAATTTGGTAGCTTTCCTTTTCCAATCGGTACAAGATTCCATGGTTTCTTGTACATTAGGCACTGTTTCTAACCTGAACTCACTGTCTTTTGTGAGGATTAGAAGACGTGGGTGAACGAAAATCATATTAGCATTTACAAACAATCTAAAAGTTACACTAACGCTGACCATACGAACCACATGTCTTTGAAATTACTAGTTTAGACGTGCGAAACGCGTCTGGTCTCCCTCTCCTCATATGCGTCGCCGGGAGCTAGGAAGCTATAAAAAAGAACTTAAAAATTCAAAAAATCAATTCAAAATCATTTATTCAAGTAGACCTTCGCAGGCACTTATGAGAAGTCGGACTCTAATACTTTAAGACCAGTTCGGACTAGGTCTAATTCCCTTGCAAAACAAAATCATGAACGTAAAATGATTTTAGCGACATACCACATTTAAGAACCACACCGCCAAGCCAGCCAAGCGGATACTACAAAGTACCCAACAACTGCGTGTCACTTCACTGAAAGCTGAAGCTCTTTTAGTGGAAAAAGCTAAACTAATTCTCGATCTTGGCAACCCTACAGATTTCTAGTAGTGACGTCATTACAAAAGGTAGAAGTGTCAGGTGTACGTGCGATTATTGTCGCGTAGGTTTCAGTCAGTACTAAGGTTCATGTAAGGTTACCTCTTAAGGTCTTTTAGCTATTTAATGTTATTAACGCAGTAACAGGACTTAATAAACTAGGTTATGGACTAGAACAAGGTTGAACTACTAGTTGTGCCCCGCGGATTCACCCGCGTTTCCGGGATAAAAAGTAGCCTATGTCCTCCTCCATACCATAGGCTATCTGCATGCCAAATTTCATGATGATCCGTTGAGTAGTTGAGCCGTGAAGGCGTAACAAACAATTTTGCATTTATAATATTAGAACCAATGTCACCCCTCGCTGCGTTTTTATTTTACTAAAGCCCACCACCGACGTAGCTATAATATATATTAATATGAAGTAACAGAAATATATATTATAGCTGCGTGTGCGTCACTCAAAGATTAGTATTGAAAATATATCGTAATATGCCTTGCTATGATTTATATTAATATATATTATAGCTACGTCTGTGATAGGCTTAACCTAGTTGGAAAAGTGGTCGGAATTCATAAAAAAAATAGTTTGGAACAAGTACTAAGCTTTTTTGGTGATTGTCATTGAATTATTACGCTGTGATTGTACTTTTTGTTGTCTGTACTTGCATTGTCATCCAATATTATGTATACCAAATTTCAGCTCAATCAGACACTGGGAAGTTGGTCTTTAACTTGCAAGATTCGATAACAGACACCGGACAGGCAAATTAAGTAAAAGCTTGTAAAAAAATTGCTTGACGGCACTCTAGTAATATTCTTAAAAACCCCACAAAGGTTTACGTTATAGACACAGACAAAAATCTAAATAGATAACGCAACACAAGATTGATTTAGTTAGGCTGACATTAGATTTTTAACGTGAAAATGAAGCTATCCTATTTGTCAGCTAAACACATCCCTCGCTACACATCTCTGGTGGACATGCAGCCTTATGCGAGTTCCCTGTCCGCGCGAAACAGTTTCAAAAGAAGAACATTGTGCCCCATTTTTGCACAGATTTTGACACGCGAAGAACATACAATCACGTCATCTATTTAGATGTATATCTGTGTATAGAGATTAGGTTATGTATGTCGAATAACATGAAAATAATTCGACCATTCGCCACAGTTCTTTGTATTCCTAATTCAGAGACAGCGGCTACAAAAAAATAGTATTATTGCTTACAACTCAAATTGTCTTTATTTATTTTATAGATTATTTTATTTATTAAATGTACACATAATAATTAAGTATTAAGGACACTCTTTTTTATTAGGGTTCCGTACCCGAAGGGGGAATGCAAACGGGGCCCTATTACTAAGACCTCACTGTCCATCCGTCCGTCCGTCCGTCTGTCTGTTAGTGGGCTGTATCTCATGAACCGTAATAGGTAGACAACTAAAATTTACAGAGAATGTGTATTTCTATGGCCGCTATAACAACAAATAATAAAAATGAAATATTAAAGGGGCGCCCATACAAGGAAATTTTTTTTGGTGTTTTTTTTCATAGCAAAGTTGAGTTAGTTAATATCAAAATCAAAAAGTAATTTATTCAGTTTAGGTCCTAGTAAGGCACTTATGAACGTTAAATTGGTACATACAGTTGAATTTACCACCGGTTCGGAGACTCCGGCAAGAAACTCTGGAAAGAATATTCTACGGAACCCTCCGTGTCCGAGTCCGACTCGCACTTGGCCGGTTTTATAAAGTATCTTATACATAAAACCTATGCAAAAAATAACAAGGACCGTTCGCCTGTCTATCAAACTGTTAATTACAAATTCGCTAACATACATTATGACGTGTGCTGAATGCATAAGTGACGCATTAATTACATGTTGTGATGACAGAAATTTCAACAACGCTATTATGTGATCACATCAGTCTGGGTTGCATGGTAAGCAGTATGATTGACTATATGTTGACGACGTTTACTAAGCCTTTAAGGGAAGTCTTTGAAGTGCAACAACTTGGGGTGGTAGTCAAGTATCAGCCAGACAAAATCAAAGCCAAGTCTGGAGTTCTGGGCCCAGTAGATTTAGGAGGGCACTTATGAACGTTGAAGTTTCTGAAGTTATCGGTTCAGAAGACAGCCTCCAACTGAGAAGAACCGAGATAGTAAATTTAATTTATTTCCTCACAAAACATTACAAATTTTAGGTACAATAATAACAAGATACAAAAACTGAATTGTGGAGGGTCTGAGCTAGGAAAATCCTGTTACAGACCACCAGGCCCCCAAAGGTTGCGCTAGAGTAAAATTAAACTTTTAAATTTACTTGACAATGTAATGCAAGTTACAAAAGCCTAGAATCTATTGTTATTGCTAAACTTGCTAAACATATCCAATTTACTTTTGATTCAGAACCATCAACAAGTTATAAATTGTATACAAAGGTAGACTCAATTACGTCCAGGTAAGGTATAGATCCAACAAGAATAAAATTCAAGTTCCCATGGCCTTCCCGCTGCATCATCAGATCAGCTCCATGTCATAATAATATTGCATTGTCGTCCAATTTACATGTAAAATTTCAGGTCAATCGGAAACCGGGAATTAGGTCAAATTTAACTTACAAGATTTGATGGCTGACCGATGCACACCTGTACAGGCGAGACTAAATAAAAACTTGTAAAAGTAAAACATAAGTTATTTATGAGACGGACTAAAAAGTCCCAGATTTTATAGATCACAAGAACCCATTTGAATTAATTATTCGCTTCGCAAGCTATTGTTATTATTATGTACATACATAAAAAAATACCTCGAGGCTGCCGATCATTGGCAAGGTTCCTAGCAGACTGGCAGCATTTCCACTTTTGGTGAAGAAGTTCTTCCTACCTTCTTCTATATAATTGTAAATACTTGTAAGATATAATTGTAAATATTTTTAAGGCGATGATAGCTCAGTGGTAGTGACGTCGGATACCAAGGCGAAGGTCCCGGGTTCGAATCCTACAATGAGCATGAGCTTTCGGTGAAGGAAAACATCGTGAGGAAACCATAGCACGGTGGTAGGGTACTTTGTAGTACCCGCCTGGTTGGCTACCACCCTCATGTTGAAAATCTGTCGCCAAGCACCTATCGGTGTGTTCCGACAGCTGCATTTGAGAGCCAGTTCCTTCTTCACTTTGTGTGCTTACCACCTTCGGCCGCATCATCACTTACCATGGTGAGATTGCGGTCAAACACAGGCCTATAAACAGTAAAAAAAAAAAAGAATTTATTTAATACTTTAAAAAATACTTCGTCTATTTCTTGACGGAGTATTGTTAGTGTATTTTGAACTGTTGGAGTCTAAGTGCCTTATCAGGGCCTAAAAAAAATAAACGAGTTGAGTTTGACGTATCAATTAAAGCGTTTGGAAATTCTGTTCCACTACCAACTAGAAGGCGAGAAAAATCAGTTAAATTACTAGATAATCTGACATGACAGGTCAGCCGGAAACCTCTGGTACTTAGCTTACTGCCTCATTACCGAGCGGATATACGTGACAAACTTATTATATCCACTCGAGACCACATCCGCTACATGATTTATGTTATAATTATTATTATATTTATGTGGACAGCATAGTTTCCAATAAGTTCTCACGCCCTATGTTTTTCTAAGTAATTTCTTATTTACCTACTAGCATTCTTGTATCAGCTTCTCTAGCAGTTGAATTTCTAAAACCTTTAAGTGGAAGACTAGAATATAAGGATCTGTGAGCCAAATTTCAAGTTTCTAGTTCATGAGATATGTGCTGTGTATGCTGTCAGTCAGTCAGATAATCCTTTTAATTCCGTGCTTCGGAAAGCACGTTAAGCCGTTGGTCCCGATCTTCTTTCTTTCCTCCGTGGTCCCGATTGTCTTTAGGCTAGTTGGAGGCCTCCTAGGCGGCTTGAAAACTCCAACAGTAGGTTAACCACTAGCCTACCTCCACCGAACCGCAGTGGGCACGCGTGGTGGAGTATTTGCCCTTTCACCCTCATTTGTGAAAGGAGGCATGTGTTCAGCAGTTATTATAATCGATGCAAAATCACTTATTAGTTGCGAAATTGGATTGCTCGTTACTACTCTGCCTAGAGGGATTTTCCTCACCTGTATATCTAATATTTTCACCCGCGTTAGTGTAATGTTATAATCTATAAACCATGTTTAATAAACGTAAATATATTTTTCTTAATTAGACTATGGAATCCCCTACCCCCTTATTAATAAATAAGGTATAAGTCAGTCTTGTAATTACCAGGTATTAAGATAGCCTCATCCCTTTTTATTTATATGACATTAGAAAGTGACGGATATATTTTAATCCTAGGTTTACTATACTTGACTTACACCTATTTATTAATAAAACGGCTAATGTTTAAACTCAGTATATTAAAAGCTTGCAAAAAGTCATCTGAAGCTCCAAAAAACTGTTGACTGCTTAATTAAAGTCGGACCTTATAAATAACCTCGGGGATTAAAATTTATAGCACATAATAAGTTCCTAGGCTTAAAGTTTTATCATACTAGATAATGATTTCCTAGCGCAGCCAGTCACGCGTTACCAGTTATTAATCTGGCTTAATACATCATACAGCAGTCTACCGTAATAGATTAATTATATTCAAGTCTTACAGTATTAAAATAATCTATAATTCAATTGAGATTATACCTAGATAACTCCTAAAAATATTGGTAAAACAATAAAGAATAGCTCGACCGTGACTTAAAGGAAAAGAAATGGTTCAAGAATTGATCCTTGTGAGATTTCATAGAAATTGCTAGCTGATATTTTTAACCGACTTCAAAAAAAGGAGGAGGTTCTCAATTCGAATGTATTTTTTTTTTTTTTTTTTTTATGTTTGTTACCTCATAACTCCGTCATTTATTAACCGATTTGGAAAATTCTTTTTCTATTTGAAAGGGTACGCTTCCCGTTTGGTCCCATTGTCATCAGATCAGGATTTGATTACTTCTTAGTGTACTTTGAAGTTGGTTTAAGGTTTTTGTAAAACAGTCCAATTATTATAGACCCCAGTCAAACAATACATTGACTAGGCGACCGGCAGCTGCCACCGCAGACACCTGTCAACTGTCATTATGACATTTGGTGAGACAACTCGTGAGCGCGTCGACAGTTTGCGTCTAATTAGTACGTACTTCTTGGGTCTTTGCAAGATTTTTGGTCTTTGGTTATATTATTATGTTTAATTTGTTGTTTTCATACTGGTTTTTTTATGGTCACGTTCGTTTTGTTCGAACAAATCAAATCTAAAAACAGACAAACATTCTTGACCTATTTCTGTTCTACTTCTTAGCATGAACTTTGAAAGAGCTTGTCTATTATTACCTTTTATGAAGTAAGGTCTTGTCGATGTCCCAAAAATTGGGGATCGTCATTAAACGGCGGAGACTCGTAACATCGCGATGTAGATATTCAATACAATCATCGCAGCGACATCTAGTGGTAAATTGTGAAATTAATTAATAGGTATTTAAAGTCATGTAATGGTTGTCAAGGTCTGAGTACTGATGTTTATTTTTTTATAATTATATCATATTTAATTTTCCTCTGTTATCAACTGCAGCTTCTTTGGTATTATCAATGCGTATAAAGTAGTGTAGTAATTCAACGATGAAATAAATTTGCATACACTAACCATTATTTTGGTCTTCGCTGCTGTCTTTGAAATACTGTTTATAAGTTTAGTTTATAATAGAATCATCTTATACTTTAGTTTTGGGTCAGAATTTTATTACATTACTACTTAACTAACCAAATGTGTAACTTGTGAAACTTGTGATATATGTTAAAATTTTAAAAACATCTCTTCTAGTTTCTGAAATAAACGATCTCCATTTATGTCTACAAGTATCAGGACATGGTCTTTTATCTAGATTTGTGCTAGTTTTTTTACCATTGTTTCTTTTTCTGTCATCGTTTTGGTCAAATTGTTTATTTTCTCATTCATCATATGTGTTATTTGCTTTATCTCTTGTCTTGACATGTGTTATTGTCAGATATCTTTCGCAGTCATAGATTTATTACAGTAGTATGCTAATTCTAGGACGTCAACTAATGCTCCATTCAGGTTTTGAGTCAAGATTTAAATATTGAATTTGGAACCTGCACCTATGATATTAGGTTTATTTTTGATAAACACGATCTATTCTTGAGACTCGATGTGAGTTTTGATCGCGTTCTATAGTTGTTAGATTGTTAAATAACATAGTATTAAAATATAAATTTTCTTTTTCCAATGGCAGGACCTACAGGTTTATCATTATTAACAGTCTTTTTAATTCTATTACTGAAATTTTTAGCATGAAGATCTTTCCACTAAGACTTAGGTTGTCACTCAAGATTAAAATTGCTGAAGATGCTGAATTAGTGCTTCATAATAGCAATTGTTCTGAACTTGGAACATTGATTTTACCAACTTAAAACTCAATTAAAATAAGGGCCTTATAAGGCAAAATTTACTAAGAAAAGCATTAATTAATAAAAAATCTTAACAACATTCTACTTATTATGACATAAAAGAAAGGAAAGACGTTAAAGAATGCGCCGAGTTTTTTTTTATTACAAGTGATTCCGCTAGATTATATTTTTGTAGACCGGTCAAACATCGACACACTATAAATAAAAACAAGTCCGACATTCTATCTCTCATCTAAAATGACGCGGTGACCGTCAGCTGTCACCGCAGACACCTGTCAACTGTCATTATGACATCTCACGATGGCTCGTGATTGCGTCGACAGTGCGCGTCTAATTAGCATTTTGGTCATAATTTATACTCTTCTTTGTTTTTATTTCATAACTATACCACAAACGGTATGATTAGTTTTTTTTAATGGTAAGGTTTGTATACTTTTGTTCGAAAACAATTTTCATTTACTTCAAATTATCCCGGGGTTATTCAAATCTACTCCAGTTGTCGTTCCGATCGGTAAAAAATAGAATAACATCTTGTGATTAACGCCTATTAGATGCCTAACATCTTGATCTATTTTGGTCCTAAGACATTATTATTATCTATTTGCTAAACATTTTCATCCATTGAACCAGAGCGCTTTTGTAAATGTCTCAAGATCGCTACTATTTCATATCTTTGATTAGTTAATTATTTTAATAGGTTTTAAAAAACAACCACTCAGATAGCGACAGCACCCCACTCTCCCCCGTGAAGGGGAGCGAACGATCATCGATGGCTGATGGTGAACCACCACCGCCACTCTCACGCTCAGGGTGCCGCGCCACATCTCATCAACGTGGCTGTTGGGGACTCACATAGTGTGAAAGTCTCAGGAAGAGCTTACTATAGAAATGATCCTATGAAGTAAGGTCTTGTCACTAAGCCGGTAATCGCGGGTGGTCATTAAACGACCGAGACTCGTAACATCGCGATGTAGATATTCAATGCAATCATCGCAGCGACATCTAGTGGTAAATTGTGAAATTAATTAATAGGTATTTAAAGTCATGTAATGGTTGTCAAGGTCTGAGTACTGATGTTTATTTTTTTATAATTATATCATATTTAATTTTCCTCTGTTATCAACTGCAGCTTCTTTGGGATTATCAATGCCTATAAAGTATTGCAGTAATTCAACGATGAAATAAATTTGCATACACTAACCATTATTTTGGTCTTCGCTGCTGTCTTTGAAATACTGTTTATAAGTTTGGTTTATAATAGAATCATCTTGTACTTTAGTTCTGGGGTCAGAATTTTATTACATTACTACTTAACTAACCAAATGTGTAACTTGTGATACTTGTGATATATGTTAAAATTTCAAAAACTTCTCTTCGAGTTTCTGAAATAAACGATCTCCATTTATGTCTACAAGTATCAGGACATGGTTCTTTATCTAGATTTGTGCTAGTTCTTTTACCATTGTTTCTTTTTCTGTCATCGTTTTGGTCAAATTGTTTATTTTCTCATTCATCATATGTGTTATTTGCTTTATCTCTTGTCTTGACATGTGTTATTGTCAGATATCTTTCGCAGTCATAGATTTATTACAGTAGTATGCTAATTCTAGGACGTCAACTAATGCTCCATTCAGGTTTTGAGTCAAGATTTAAATATTGAATTTGGAACCTGCACCTATGATATTAGGTTTATTTTTGATAAACACGATCTATTCTTGAGACTCGATGTGAGTTTTGATCGCGTTCTATAGTTGTTAGATTGTTAAATAACATAGTATTAAAATATAAATTTTCTTTTTCCAATGGCAGGACCTACAGGTTTATCATTATTAACAGTCTTTTTAATTCTATTACTGAAATTTTTAGCATGAAGATCTTTCCACTAAGACTTAGGTTGTCACTCAAGATTAAAATTGCTGAAGATGCTGAATTAGTGCTTCATAATAGCAATTGTTCTGAACTTGGAACATTGATTTTACCAACTTAAAACTCAATTAAAATAAGGGCCTTATAAGGCAAAATTTACTAAGAAAAGCATTAATTAATAAAAAATCTTAACAACATTCTACTTATTATGACATATAATTGGACTGTTTTACAAAAACCTTAAACCGACTTCAAAGTACACTAAGAAGTAATCAAATCCTGATCTGATGACAATGGGACCAAACGGGAAGCGTACCCTTTCAAATAAATAAAGAATTTTCCAAATCGGTTAATAAATGACGGAGTTATGAGGTAACAAAAAAAAAACATACATTCGAATTGAGAACCTCCTCCTTTTTTTGAAGTCGGTTAAAAAGAAAGGAAAGACGTTAAAGAATGCGCCGAGTTTTTTTTTATTACAAGTGATTCCGCTAGATTATATTTTTGTAGACTGGTCAAACATCGACACACTATAAATAAAAACAAGTCCCACATTCTATCTCTCATCTAGAATGACGCGGTGACCGTCAGCTGTCACCGCAGACACCTGTCAACTGTCATTATGACATCTCACGATGGCTCGTGATTGCGTCGACAGTGCGCGTCTAATTAGCATTTTGGTCATAATTTATACTCTTCTTTGTTTTTATTTCATAACTATACCACAAACGGTATGATTAGTTTTTTTTAATGGTTAGGTTTGTATACTTTTGTTCGAAAACAATTTTCATTTAATTCAGATAATCCCGGGATAATTCAAATCTACTCCAGTTGTCGTTCTAATCGGTAAAAAAAATAGAATAACATCTTGTGAATAACGCCCATGCCTACTAATATCTTGATCTATTTCGGTCCTAAGAGCATTATTATTATCTATTATCTAAACATTTTCATCCATCCATATTGAATCAAAATCATTGCACTTTGTTAATGTCTCAAGATCGCTACGACTACTTCAGTTAATTATTATACTAGGTTTTAAAAAACAACCACTCAGATAGCGACAGCACCCCACTCTCCCCCGTGAAGGGGAGCGAACGATCATCGATGGCTGATGGTGAACCACCACCGCCACTCTCACGCTCAGGGTGCCGCGCCACATCTCATCAACGTGGCTGTTGGGGACTCACATAGTGTGAAAGTCTCAGGAAGAGCTTACTATAGAAATGATCCTATGAAGTAAGGTCTTGTCGCTAAGTCGGTAATCGCGGAGGGTCATTAAATGGCGGAGACTCTTAACATCGCGATGTAGATATTCGATGTAAACAGCGCAGTGACATCTAGAGGTGTAATGCGGAATTAACTGTAACGGTACTAATGTTTTCAGTCTAGGTGCTGATGTTTCCAGTCTCGCTGCTGATGTTTCAAGTCTAGTTGCTGACAATTTCATTCTAGGAAATTATAATTTTGATTAGTGTCCATTGACGTATTCTTGAGATATATTTTTGCATTGTTAAGATGAATGATCTATCCCACTACATACCGCCATCTCTTGAACATGCTTTGAACTTTTGACAATGTTAGAAGAAAGGTTGTATATTTTTGACAACTACATATTTAGGAATTCATACAACTAATCTGTTATTCAAAAATCATCAATTATAATTTCTTGAGTCCTGACACATTAGATGGAAATGGAAATAATGAAAAACCAAAGACAACTGTAGTAGCCAATAATAATGATCTTGATAGAAATTAAGAAATTTTGCGGGTAACAAAAAACAATATTAGATAAAATATTAGTCACATACCTACATGAAGCATTTTATTGTTACAGGATCTGCTGGAGAGAATATTTCGTCTGTTCGACGGGGACAAGCAAGAACATCTGGTGCAAGAAGATTGGATAGAATTCCTTAAGGAGAGACTCCCGTAAGTTACATAAATATAATTAAACAAAACAAATACAATGTGAACTCGCGGGCACTAAACTAGTGATTAGGGAATGCCCGTAGATAAACCTATGGACTAAACAAAGATTATAGATTAATTCTTTACTCTGCAAATTGCCAAAAATAAGAACAAGTATCATTGATATTCTATAGATATTTATTTTATTAGTTCTACCAATCACTGAATGGGAGAGTATTTCAGGTAAATAACAATGAAATCAATTGTTATTATAGGACGCGCGTCCCTCGCGAGTAATAACGGGGTTATAACCTAAATAAAAGAACTGGTTATGTTTTTCGTTAGGAGTTTACAAGTAATACTCAAAAGTGAAATATACAAATAAGAGAAATATGAAAATACACAAAAGTGCAAGGTTCATTTTTAGGACTGAGTGTACAATTTTATAATAAGATCCCTAATGAAATTTTAAATTTACCGTCACTAAAGTTTAAGAAACGTATAAAGGCCGCTTTAGTACAGAAGGCTTACTAAAATATTAAAGAATATTTAAATGATAAAAATGCGTGGTTGTAGCGCTCGCTCTCGCAGGAAACATCTGATGTAATAAATTTAAGTTTGTTTTTGAAAAGAGTAATTGCTGAGTTTATTGCCGGCTCTTCTCAGCAAAATCAACCTTCCGAACCGGTATTAGAGTATTAGAGTGAGACTTTTCATAAGTACCTGCGAAGGTCTATTTAATGAATAAATGATTTTGTTCTTGATTTTGAACATGACAATAAACTTTTTCAATTGATTCAAACTACGTTGTTTCAGGGAAGACAAACAATTAGACTTTGTGGAACAGGTCGAGAGCGTCGCGTACGTCCTGTGCGGGAGTGGAGTCATCACTTTGGATACTTTTCAACACATATTACAGAATAAAGTGGTAGGTGTTTTTCCTTATCATCTTTATTTCTGTTTTCATACTGACGAGCACAGCTTTCTCTTCCAAATAAGGTTGTGATTATCTAGATTTAACAAGTATGAATAATACGAGTATATCCAAAGCAGCCAGCCGAAGAAGTGCGTTATTGGTAAAATTTTGTGATTTAGGTTCCCATCATGAAAGTGCGTTTCAAAGATTGAGCAATATTTCCTCCGGCACCGGTTTTATTGAGAAGCAATTTTTCACAGGAGATAGATAAAAAAGATTAGTTTCTAGTACCGTGATAGGTATTGAATTTTTATTTATAAATCAGTTCTGATTGAACTTTCAGGAACTGGTAGTCAGTGTTTAGTGTTTAGTTGACTGGAGACCGCATCTATTTGTAAAGTTATTTTGAAACTAATAAATATTATTTTATTTTTATTTTATTATTTAGTTCCTTGATGATTTAGTACTTGATGTTGAAGTTATTGGTTTTCAGTATACTAAGTGTGACCTAGTACAATTTAGCGTCATCTACATTTGTATGGCTTATTCAACATGTCTCTATCGTGCTTCGATAAATCTTTCAGTTATATGCCACTAGATGGCGTTGTAAATGATATGTCTTCTCAATAGATCTATCGTTTTAAAAATTATTAAAATCGTTTTTTTTTTTTTTTTTTTTTTTTTTTTTATACTACTTAGGTAGCAAACAAGCATACGGCCCGCCTGATGGTAAGCGGCTACCGCAGCCTATGGACGTTTGCAACACCAGGGGTGTCACTCACGCGTTGCCGACCCTGCAGAAATCTTTTCACGCCCTTTTTGAAGAACCCCATGCTGTACTCCATTGGGAAAACCACGGCAGGGAGCTCATTCCACAATCTGAGCGTCCGCGGAAGGAAGCTCCTTTGAGACCGCACAGTTCGAAACAATTCTGGTTTCAATATGTGAGGATGGACTCCCTGTCGATGGCGAGAGTTGCGATGGTAGAAGGTGGCCGTGGGCATCATCTTAAACAATTCTTCATAACACTGTCCGTTGTACAAGCGGTAGAACACACATAAGGAGGCAAAGTCTCTCCTCAGACTGAGGGGCTCTAAACCGTCCGTTTAGTCGAAATGTTTATAAGTTGTTATTTCTTAAAATTACCAATAGCACACAATTTATATTTTGATTTTCGGGAGTAAACTCAGTATTTCGGTTAAAGCAAAACCAACAGATTCAGAAAGATCACAATATTTCCAGGTGACGAACAAACTGTTCCGAGTATTGGACACGGACGGTGATGGGTACACAACCGCTGATGAAGTGATGGAGTTCTTATCCACGGTATCTAGCAGCAGGTATGTATATCAATAAGCTTACACAAGGCCACAATTTAAGCTACCTATATAACAGGTGGAGATTTCGAAATGGCATATTTTCGAAACCTATGTTGTGTTAGTCATGCTGAAAATCTTTTACTATGGGACCAATGGTGAATTCTCAAAAAAAAAAAACTTTCCATAGTAATGTCAACCTTGCTCGATCATGATATGATCGATAATGTATGAAAAGTAAAACTTTTTTTTGAGTGTTCATTGTTGGTCAAAGTTGTTCAGCATGACTAACCCAACATAGGTTTCGAAAATATACCATCTCGAAATCTCCACCCAATATAACCACTTTGCTGGCCTCGCAAAGTTATGCCTGAGTAAAGATCCCAGAGGCATGTTTATAATAGTTTTGTAGCTTGACTTATAGTTGTGCAGAAAAAAAATTATAATCTATGAAGTTTAGATTATCAATTAGTATTTTGCTTTTAATTAGCTGACTGAAGAAGTGATTTTCAGTTTTGATGATAATGATATAAGTATGAATATTAATACCTCTATTCAACAAATTCAAGAAAACGTATTTATTCAACTAAGTCATGCATCATTTTTTTTTATATACCATTATTGTGCCAAACAAGCATACGGCCCGCCTGATGGTAAGCAGTTACCGTAGCCTATGGACGCTTGCAACACCAGGGGTATCACCCGCGCGTTGACGACCCTCTACATCTACATTATGACTGTAATTCAATTCAAATTCAAATATGGCCGAATGGACCATAATAATTGGCCAGGCAGATGATGATATAATTTAAACTTCCAGACCTCGAGTAGGCTTCGACAAGCACAGCGTAGATAGACTAGAGCAGCTGTTTAGACAAACAGTTGGTGATCAGAAGGAAATCACCAGGGAACAGTTCCAGAAGATTGTCGTCTCTAAAAACGTAAGTAACATATTTAAGACAATTATAATTAGGCTACAAATTCACGAACACGACTTACTGATACAAAAAAATAGAAAGAATCTCTCAAAAATGTTTTAAACGTTGAATTATTCACTGGAGGCGTAATCGCTTCTAAAATGTAAATATTACTTGCAAAACTATAAATTTAGTAATTTTTTTACTTTTCGTTTTTGACCAAGGTCACTAAAGAATGAATTTGGTTAAACAGGAACCAAAGGTAACAAAAATTCTCAGGGTATCCTCACAGAGCGCCTAGCGTAAGCATCTATGCAATCAATTTGCTAGATGTTAATAAAATCTAATACTGCAATACCTTATAAAATTCAAGTTATATTCAAAATTCTATAGATTTAAGAGCTTGTTTTTCTCTTTTCAGTTAATTTATGTTTTACGCAGTCGGGTTTTTTGTTTCTTTTAATAATTTAATTTATTTCAGACTTTTTAGTTTTATACAGAAAGAGTTGTATATATTAGTAAGTAAATGAGTGGTACGGTAAAGGAACGCTAACAACCATCGCAAATCTGTGATTTACGTATGGTAACGGCTCAGTACCTACTGTCCTTGCATTAAACGTGGTTTTTTGCAGTTTACGTCAAAATGGTAGCATAAAAGTACTATAATATATACATATATGGAATGGTCTATTTACAAGCTTTCATTTGATACCCATATTGTTATAATAACAAAACTTTTATTTTTAATACTCCCCCTATTTTTTTATTCTTAGGCGCTATATAAAAATAATATACCCTATGACACTCCCCCAGTCAAGACGAATCTAACGGCACCTCATATGCTTAAATCCATCAAGCCGTTTAGGCTGCAGAGCGGCACAAAGAAATAGACATACATACATTACATACATACACTCGAAAAACATAACCCTCCTTCCGGGTCAGTCGGGTAAAAAGAAGTAAAATATTGCCACAAATCGGTCCTCCAACTCAGCATGTCGTTATGTGATGTTACGGTTTTCCCTCAGCGCTACGATATGGGGTTCTTCAAAAAAGGCGTAAATAGAGCTCTACAAGGTCGGCAACACATCGGCAATCCCCCTAGTATTGCAAATGTTCATAGGCGGCGGTGACCACTTACCATCAGGAGGCCCGTCTGCCTGCTTGTTAATCTAATGACATAAAAAAAAACAACACCATAACAACACACAGCAATGCGGCCAAATTTCCTCTTCCAAGACCAGCAGGGCTATTTTAAAACGCACGGATTCGATATCAGAAACGGATTCAAAAACTACCGAGGCGATATTCCGCAATTGCTTTTTTAATTTCCGAATTAGAATATTTTTGATGTTTCTTTACAGCAATATCAATTCGAGTCATCGAAAAGTTTTCGGTAATTAAAATAGCCTCGGATTTTTTTGAATCCGTTTCCGATTTCGATTCCGACGTTTTAAAATTGCCCTGCTGATGAAGAAAACGCGGTAGTACTCGCACGTCCTGAAGTTGATGTTGCTGCAGCACCCTCGGTTCTTATGCCTTGAGGTCCAATATTTGATGATGTTTGTATCTACAGCCATTCTTCACGGAGCGTGTGTTCCAAATATTCGACGAGGACGACTCCGGCGCGATCTCCCTGCAGGAGTTCATAGCGGCGGTGCACCGGTTCGCCGGGCAGACGCCTGACGATAAGATACGGTTTCTCTTCAAGGTCTACGATTTGGATGGTAAATACTTTCAATTTGAACACAACATAGATTTGTTTAAAACATTTCATAATGATTTAGGTTCTTTAATCTGGCTATAGTAATTAGGTGCTGTTTTAAAAGCAATTTAATTTTAAGTCAGTTGGTTACACATTACCATTAATGGCCGATTCCTATATGTTACGGACCGTTATCGGTTAAAATTAAGACTCTTATATCTTTACTAATAATGAAGCAAAGACCTCAAAGCTTTGCATAGCAGACCCTCCCATATGGAATTACCAGAAGAAGCTTAGCTATCACAGGTAAAAGTAGCTTACTAAATTATCTATATGCCCAGTTCGGCAATAAAAAAACTAACATTGTTAAGCAAAATGATTCGGTTTTGTTTGTAGGAACCGGGCATTAATGTACCGATACTAGTACTAGTAGTAGTTAGCCCAGTACATTTGGATTGTGTGCGTAGAGAAACCACTTGTGAAGTATCAAAGAAATATTGACTATATTCACAGTAAATGTTTAGTGATTCGTTCCTCTTGCTGTTGTTGATGTGAAACGTTAAAATGCACTCTCGAAATGTTGTACATTCTAAAGTACAAGTGGAGAACCTTTCTTCCCCATCGGTTACCGGTTTTTAGAACGAGTAAAATTTCTTCCTCAGATCATGTAACTGCGGTTGAGACTGTCGGTTTTCTGCAGGATATATTTTGGGAAGTGCATAGGAATTGTTCAACCTTGTACCACCATCCCTATTTTTACACCGAACCACAAGACGCCGGGAAAATTTTCACCCGTACGTTGTTGACATACCGAAAATACGAACACAGCATTTTGCATCCTCATTTATAATGCGGACAGCAAGTGTGTTTTCTGACGCATACAATCTAGGAACTTTCAAGGCCAGAGTGAAAAGGTTTCTTCTGGGTGAGCGTGTTTCATCTTAGGCTTCGTTATCGTCCCTCAGGTCAGTGGCCAACAGTAAGCCCAATTAATTTATTTTTATTTTTTTATTTATTATAAGACAACTTACACAGCATAATTAAATTTCTTTACAAATACATTTTAAAATTTACAATGCCTTTACGAAGCTGTACGTTTACTAATTTTGCTTACTATACCTACGAGTATTAAAAAGACAAAAAGTATCTTTAGATAGAAAAAATAAAATTAAAGGTTAAAAAGGTTAAAAGAAAACAAAAGAGCCAAAATTTCGAAGAAAAATAAAACAACTAATAGCGCTGCTGTGTGTAATGGTCGAGTGGTCTGTCTATGTAATGGTGTGTGTATGCAATGGTGTGTGTATGTAATGGTGTTTATATGTATTGGTGTGTTTCTGTATCCTTGTGTATGTGTATTGGTGTGTGAGTATCATAATAATAATGTTCCATCACCTTCCAGGCGATGGTCTGATCCAGCACCGTGAGCTCCAACACGTGATGCGAGCGTGCATGGAGGAGAACGGCATGCAGTTCAGCGACGAGCAGCTGGTCGAGCTCACCACCGCCATGTTCGAGGACGCCGACACCGACCGCCGCGGCGCCATCACCTACGAGGCGCTCAAGAACCAGCTCAGTAACCACGGGGGGCTGCTCGAGAACTTGTCTATTAGGTGGGTTATCTTGTTGGATGAGATGGATGAGATGGATGAGATGGATGAGATGGATGAGCTGGATGAGATGGATGAGATGGATGAGATCGATGAGATCGATGAGATCGATGAGATCGATGAGATCGATGAGATCGATGAGATGGATGAGATGGATGAGATGGATGAGATGGATGTGATGGATGAGATAGTTAGTTGGATGAAATGGATGATGAAGAAAGTAAGGATGGATTTCATGAAGAATACCGTAGCTTGTAACTAGATACTTGTGACACCAGGGATATCAATTACGCATTGCCAAGACTATAAAAGTTTTTTCTGTCCTAAAAACTGTATTTGATGTTTTCTCGGAAAAAAGTTAATCATATTTATCCTGAGCTGAGCTGAGTGGCCAAACACATAATAGACATACCTAGGATAATAGGTACCTATAGTAGATTGTTTGTTGGTCAAATTGTAAGTAAAATAAATAATTCCTCTATTCCACAGTATAGACCGCTGGCTGGTACCTCCGAAACCGGATCCAGGGCCGACCTCATTCACCCAAAGGCTGGCCAAGCTGAAGCCCTACCAGCTGTCTCTGCCCTACTTCAGGAACAACTACGTGTTTCTGATATACCTGGGGCTGTTCTTCATGGTCAACATCGGCCTGTTTGTGTCGCGGAGCTACGAGTACCGAGAATCCAATGGATTTGTTATTATGGCCAGAGCTTGTGGTAAGATTTTGAATTGGTTCTAGATTTTGATAGTGCCAATATATTCAGACTAGCTTTCCGCCCCGAGAAATATCATATAACCCCATAGGAGACATTTGAAGAGTCATGAATATGAAAGTGGATACACGGGAAGGGGAAGACCGAAAAAGACAGGACTGTGTGAAAGATGATATGGGTAAGAAAGGAGTGGATGCTGGTGTGACGGATAGAAGAGATGAGTGAAGAAGCGGACATATATGGACCACAAGTGATTGGGAACAGGGCAGGTAGATGACGATGAGTTGAAATGTGAAAATTATTACTTCTACATTATAGAGAGCCATGCATCTCATGGTCATTATCTCAGAGCACTTTAAGCACAGTGTGACTTTAAGGCTATGTGGCAGATAAGAATATACAACTTGTAATGGAAAGGGTGTGTTTATCTGAATGGGGTAAATACTACATCAGGTACAGTCTCTTTATACAAAGTTTTAGTACAAAATAAATTGCTTCCAAGTTTATTGAATTAAAATCATAACCAATGTGTCATCTCTCTATGAGGGATGATTTCACGTCACTTTCTAATCATATTCTTTTCTCTTTCGTGATCTGTGTACCAAAGATGTCGTGTACGTTTATGGATATATTCTTTCCGTTCCACGTTGTATATGGATTTGTAGTAAGTAACTTCTCCAAGCTTCTTACTCTCTTCTAAGTGTATTTCGAACCAGTGTTAGTCCTCATCGGTTCTTTTATATATCCTGGGACATTCCTCACACGCGGTCATCTGATCGCAAATTAAGCAGAGCTTGTATTATGAAAACCAGATAACTGATATAATACATATACTACTTTTTGTTTGTAAATACATACTTAATATACATAATGACACACAGACTCACTCAGGACATACAGACATGTTCATCCAAGCCCCACAACCCACGACCTGTGGCGCAATAGGTGGAGTCTTAACCAACTGCGTCAACTGGCCCTTCGAAATGAGATTTAGACTTCCCAAACGTGATCCCAGGTCAATGCCTGAACTTCAACTGCGCATGGGTGCTGGTGCTGATGCTGCGGCAGTGTCTCACGCAGCTGCGCGTGCGCGGGCTCAGCGCGCTGCTGCCGCTCGACCACCACATCTACCTGCACAAGCTCACCGGCCTCATCATCTTCATATACAGTCTCGTGCACACGCTCATGCATCTCTGCAATTTTAGTGAGTACTAGCTGCCCGGCACAGCTTCGTTTACGTGGTATCTTACCCCTACCCTGCCCTGCCCTGCCGTACCCTGCCCTTTTTTTTTTTGCGTGGCGAAATCCTCATAGGATACCCGACCGTCCCGGGGGAAACAGATGGGTTATGCCGGACTATTACCGGCTGAAACCCCACGGTGGTCTCCAGTAGTCTCCACCTACACTATAGAAATTTAGGCGGGCTCTCGTGTTGAATGCGTACCTGCTCACCCCTCCACTCTCGTCCCGGGGGAAGTGTGACACCTCGCCCAGCACCCTCGCTGTGCTATCGCACGATGAGTCGTGATCACGTCGACTCATCGTCCACCTTGGGGTCACTTCTGGGCGCACAGAGCCCCCGCTCTGATTGCCCATGACCCATCGCTTGGTGTCCTACCCTTCCCTTTTTTTCGTTATTCTGCTATTCGGGGCGGAGACAAATCCAACAGATCTATGATCATGAATCAGTCCAGCCGTTTTTGAGTTATAAATGGTGTAAACGCGCGCTTTGACCATCATATCTACCTACACAAACTCACCGGCGTGCTTATCTTCATATACAATCTAGTGCATACGCTCATGCATCTCTGCAATTTTAGTGAGTATCATCATCATCAGCCTATAATGTCCCACTGCTGAGCATGAGCCTCCTTTCTTTCTTTTCTTTTTTCTGTGTTTGACCACAATCTCACCATGGTAAATGATGATGTGGCCGAAGGTGGTAAGCACACAAAGCATAGAAGGAACTGGCTCTCAAGTGCAGCTGTCGGAACACACCGATAGGTGCTTGGCGACACATTTTCAACTTGAGGGTGGAGCCGGCCAGATGGGTTCTACAAAGTACCTTATCACCGCGCTATGGTTTCCTCACGATTTTTTCCTTCACTGAAAGCTCAAGCTCATTGTAGTATTCGAACCCCGGGACCTTTGTCTCGGTATCCGACGTCACTACCACTGAGCTATCATCGCAAAAAACGAGGGCACACAAAAGGAGGCTGAAAGGGAATGGGCAATACTCCACCACGCGTGCCCACTGCGGATCGGTGGAGGTAGGCTAGTGGTCAACCTACTGTTGGAGTTTTCAAGCCGCCTAGGAGGCCTCCAACTAGCTTAACGACTATCACAATTAAGTGATAACCGGGACCAACGGCTTTACGTGCCTTCCGAAGCACGGAAACGCTCGATTTGAAATACATCCAGGTACCGGCCACACCGGTGGTAGCTTAATTTTGCCGGTCGATTTAGAACGGCTAATCATGTTACACCACGAGCGCTTCTTCTTTAGTGAGTATCACATTTTATTACACCGTCTATTGGTATTTAACTCGAGCGTTTTCCGTGCTTCGAAAGGCACGTAAAGCTATTGGCTATCACTTTATTCTGATAGTCGTTAAGCTTGTTGGAGGACTCCTAAACGGCTTGATAACTCCAACAGTTGCTTGACCACTAGTCTCACTCCATGGGAACTTACGACCTGCGCCAACTTCTATGTTAGCTACGATGGACGATCAAATAAGACATTCTCATTTAATTTTCCAGGTGTTATAGTAGTAAATGATCCAGTTATAAATAAGTCCAACTTCACACTGTACGAGTGGTTGCTCACCGAGAGGCCTGGCCTGTTCGGTTTGGTCGGTGGTTGCGCCAATCCAACTGGAGTGGCTTTAGCTGTTATCTTACTCGTCATGTTTGTCTGCAGCCAGCCTTTTATCAGGAGAGGAGGTAGTTTTGAAGTAAGTGCTGTCTGAAAGGATTTTGAAGATTTTGGCATACTATTCGGGTGCCATTTTGTAAATTGCGGCGCACGATCATACAGTAGTACCCAACGGATATGGCTTACCGATGTATCTGCGCAGAAGATCATTTTGAAAGCGCGGGAGACGCTATTGGTCGGCAGCTGCCGCCATGTTAGCGCGCGCCGTGCGAAGGGACCTCACGCGCGAGTGAGACGGAACTAACAGCTGCACTGTATTATGAACCTTATAGTAGTGATCTAAGGTTGATTGTAAGTTTTAAGCATTCTTTCGTTAATCTTCGGGCCATACTTTCTTTCTGTGCGAACGAAGATTCACGACGTGCCATATCAGTTGGGTACTACTGTACCTATATACATTGAACCAGTGCTACCATATGCTAGTGACTGATTAGTAACTAAATAGTCGGGTTTTATATAATATATCTAAACTTGCTTTATTCCAGCTCTTGTTAGCAAAAACCCTTCCCGTTAGCTTTCCGAAAACTGTGTTTTATAGTCTGACAATTCATAAGTACCTGTGAAGGCGTACCTATTTGAATAAATAAGAATGTTTCATTAAACATTTTCAGGTATTCTACTGGACTCATCTACTTTACGTGCCGTTCTGGTTGATCCTAATATTCCACGGCCCTAACTTCTGGAAGTGGTTCGTGTTGCCAGGAACTGTTTATATCGTGGAGAGAGTTATACGACTGGCTTGGCTGAGGTAAGGGAATTCCAAATATCCTAGCTTTTTTAATGTAGCAAATTAGCATTTTGCCTGATGATGAGCGGTTACCGAAGCCTATGGTGGTAACATTAGGGGTATCACTTGCATTGATAAGGACTTCATAGTTTTCATTGATGGTTTTTATGTGCCAGACGATGGTGGTTCCACATTCAATTTGTGCTTAGTATATGAGTATTCTTGATATTTGTATGCAGTGCGTTTGAGGAAGTGAACCAGAAGGTGATTAGTAATAAAAGAGCATATGAAGGCAGAAATGTGGCAACATCAGGTCACGAACAAAAAAAGTAACCCAAAGCTTGAGATTCATCATCATCATCAGCCTATAATGTCCCACTACTGAGCACAGGCCTCCTTTTACAAATGAGGATGAAAGGGAATGGGCAATAATGGATGCCTCCTAGGCGGCTTGAAAAATTCCACCACGCGTGCCCACTGCGGATCGGTGGAGGTAGGCTAGTGGTCAACCTACTGTTGGAATTTTTCAAGCCGCCTAGGAGGCATCCAACTAGCTTAACGACTATCACAATTTAGTGATAACCGGGCCCAGCGGCTTTAAGTGCCTTCCGAAGCACGGAAACGCTCGATTTGATATTACACTAGACGGTCACCCATCCAGGTACCGACCACGACGGTGGTAGCTTAACTTTGCCGATCGATTAAGAACGGCTAATCATGCTACACCACGAGCGCTACGCTTAAGCTTGAGATTACGTGGCCAATTTCCCACTCGTTGGACGAATCTTATCAAGGTGGTAACCCAATCTTACCATGGAACAGTGTACTCACAATGCTACGAACGGCCAAAAATGGAGAAGCAGTAACACTAGCCAATGAGAACATTGGCGTTGAAGACCCATCATGTACACCATGTATTGCAAACATGACTACTCTGACAAGAGTGCCTGACTTAGGAGAAGATGCTTTAGATACTACAATGGTGCCGATTCTATTGTAAATCTCACTAAACTAATTTTAGTCACATCACATCTCTTTCTTACAAACATTATTCAAATTAAAATCAAAATGTCATTTATTCAGTTTAGGCCCTAGTAAGGCACTTATGAACGTTACATTGGTACATACAGTTGAATTTACCACCGGTTCGGAATACACTTTAACTGAGAAGACTCCGGCAAGAAACTCAGCAAGGTTTTTTTTTTTTTTTGAAAAGGATAGAACATATTTAAAGCTGCCAAATTAGTATGTGCCGTATGCGAGTATTTAGACGTAACTGCGATAGATGGCGACCAATTATATTTAAAACAAACATTGGACTAATTTGACGGGACTAAATTTCTTACATCCTTTTCTTATGTTCTTTGTTAGATAGAGACACAGTGAGACTATCATTAGTTTAGTTGTAAACAACAGAATCAGCACCAAATAAAACAAGTTTCCCAACAGATCAGAACGTGGCAAGACGTACATCTCATCAGGCATTCTGCTGCCATCCAGAGTGACGCACCTGGTGGTCAAACGTCCCCCACTGTTCGATTTCCACGCCGGGGACTACCTGTTCGTCAATATACCGGCTATAGCCTCGTACGAGTGGCATCCATTCACTATCAGCAGTGCTCCTGATCAGGAAGGTAAGAGTTGACAAAGATTTGGGCTTGGATTTCGATAGCTCACTCATATTCTGATTATGATTAAACTTTTGGATCGTGTCGAGGATTATTTTTAAGGAAAGACTAGGGGAAACAAGAAAGAAAAGGTGATTTTAAGTGAATCTAGAATAAGAGATTTAAAAGCGATGATAGCTCAGTGGTAGTGACGTCGGATACCGAGACGAAGGTCCCGGGTTCGAATTCTACAATGAGCTTGAGCTTTCGGTGAAGGAAAACATCGTGAGGAAACCATAGCACGGTGGTAGGGTACTTTGTAGTACCCGCCTGGCTGGCTACCACCCTCAAGTTGAAAAGCTGTCGCCAAGCACCTTTCGGTGTGTGCACTTGAGAGTCAATTCCTTCTAGGCTCTGTGTGCTTACCACCTTCGGCTACATCATCACTTCCCATGGTGAGATTGTGGTCAAACACAGGCCTATAAACAGTAAAAAAAAGACGTACAAAATTGATGATGCCCACCTACAAGGAAACTTGCATGCTTTGAATTTTAAAATTAACTTACAATATCGCTTATTAGCTCGAATTGATGCTGATTGGGGATATTCTATCAGGTGCACATTTGTATTTTGCGGGCGACAATCAATAAGTGGAGTGAATGTCTTGAAGGACCAGGATCGGACTGGCCATATTGTCGAGGTGGCGTTTTCCAGCCGGTCCCTAACCTGCACGGGCTCCCAACGGGTCTGGCTTGCCGTCTGTAGCCAGGTGGTAGGTAGGGTAGAGGGACAGTGCTGCCTAAGGCCCGGTTCTTGCGACATACATAAAAAGTATATAGTTCATGCCTACTTAGAGAGATTCAACAGAAAAATAATTCTGATAGTATTACATCTACTATTATTTGGGCTTCTGGGGAGCCAATTCCGGCCCAGTCCGATCTTGTAACGTACCTAGTCATCTGCCTGCCCTGTTCCCAATCATTTGTGGTCGGCGCAATATGTACGCTTCTTCTATTCGTCTCTTCTATCCGTCATACTAACTTCCACTCCTTTCTTACCCATGTCAACTTTCACACAATCCATCTCTTTTTCGGTCTTCCTCTTCCCGTATATCCACTTTCATATTCATAACTTTTTAGTGATGTGGCTTTCACTCCTCATAACATGTCCATACCATGTCCTTGTACCTAGTAATAGTTAGTAACTATGCGAACTATTTCGATTTATTTTGGATTCAATAACATTGTGCTTGGCTGGTAGAGATCACTTTTAGTGATAAGGCCGCCCATTGTAACACTTTCTTTTTTAAGTTCTTGTTTTTTTTTTTTTTTTTATGTGGTGTAACAATAAAGCGTTATCTATCTATCCATCTATTGTTTCGATAATGTGTTAGATTACCTGTGGCTGCACATCCGCGGCGTGGGCGAGTGGACCAACCGGCTGTACGCGTACTTCGAGAAGGAGCAGGCGCGCCTGCACGCCGGGGAAGTACCTTCCTCGCAGGAACAGGCTCACGAGTACGTAGCATGTATTAATTTATTTTTATTTTTATTAAGACAAAATCCACAGCTCTTAGTCTTACATACTTAATTACATCACTTACAGCCAATTACGGATTTAAATTTAGATTTTTTAACATAGTTTAAAGCAGTGACATTAATACTGTATTCTGTATGGTATTAAATAAAAACAAGAATATATAATGTGTGGTGTGAGCGTGTGTGGTGTGAGCGTGTGTGGTGTGAGCGTGTGTGGTGTGAGCGTGTGTGGTGTGAGCATGTGTAGTGTAAGCGTGTGTGGTGTGAGCGTGTGTGGTGTGAGCGTGTGAGGTGTGAGCGCGAGTGTGTCTATGTGTGCGTGTATGTATGTATGTATGGGTATGTGAGTGCGTTTAGTAAGTGTAAGTATACTAGCATTCCATCTTCCTGTTTCTGGTGTTTCTCCACACCAAAATTCGGAGACGCCCGAATGGGAAAACAACACCACCTTACAGAAGATCGCAGCCAAATTGTGTTCCAGTGAGTGTGTATGCGAGAACTCCATGAAGAAACGCTGAGCTAATAGTATAGTACCCTGCTACCCGGGACCAGCCATATTGTCCATGTTGTCCTTCCCACCCAATTTATTAGTCTTGACCTAAATTCTTGAAGAAAAGATTTAATTGAAGGTCTTGAAGTTTCTCACAGTCTTGAACTAAAGCCGCCTGATGACCCGCCGCTTTAATCTCTCGTTGTTAGAAAAGACTTAAACACTGTTATGTACGTAGATTATAGACCTCAATGTTTTTATTATTGGTGAATACATTAGTATTATTACTTATAAGTCTCTTTTGAGGCGTGAGTGTAGACTTGTAAAATTTTGCTCTAATTTTACAGTAATTTGGTCCGAACGATATCGAATCAAAGCAGTACGAGCAAAAGGAAATCTTCCAGCGGCAGCGCCAAGAAACGTTCCGTGGACTTTTCCCCGGCCTCCTACACCAACGAGGCCTTCAATATTGATGATGAGAAAGGAATCGGGGACTTTAAAGGTAAGTTACGGGACCTGGTATTAAAGTCAAAGTTAATTTAGCCCTACTGGGCTTATGAAGTTCAAATGAAGTTAAGAAGGAAGGAGGAAAGGTCTGAAGAAAGGAAGAAAGGGAAGTTCTGAAGACCACTTTAAATCCGGTAGCAAATGTCCAGCAGTTGTGCCTCCTATTAAGCTTGATAATGTGCCCTTGAAGCGGGTGCAACAATTCAAATATTTAGGACATATTGTAACCGATGACCTGAAGGACGATATGGATATTGAAAATCGAAAGCAGTTCATTATTATTATTATAATGAACTGCTTTTGATTTGGATAGATAATTGTAAGATGTTACTTTGTGGATTTACCTTCTTATAAAAATACTATCTTAGGCGAAAAGATTTTTCCAAATCGGATTAGTAGTTAGAGAAGCGTGTTCAAAAATAAACACTTTTGTATTTAGTATTATTAGTATTCAGTCTCACGATTGAACCAATTAGGGAAAGCAATAATATTGAAGAACGTCAATGATATTATAATAAAAAGAGGTAGATATCGCATTAACGCACGAAAATTGTTGCAGACAAATTCAGACAATTGTCGTAATTTTGCTTAGCGGCTACATATAGCTATCTCTTTCTGTACCATACGTTCCGTATTATCTATCGCATTCACTTAATTCAACAATAACTGAACGCCGCTTAGTATGAGGGTAGCATATCTCTAGTATAATATCATTGGAAGAACGTTCAATGGAAGTGCATTGCATCAGATCTCCTGATCTTCCTCGAGATATAATTAACCAACTAAATGAAGGGCAGGTTAGAAGGGTCCAGGAGTAGCTTCAAGCAGAGTAGTAGGTTCAGGTCCAGGGGAAGCTCGAGCGCCCATGTTCTTCAGACATTTCTTTTATGAAGAAGCACATTTCGTTTCCCCAGCCATCTCGCCATCACCGCGAGCTCCTAAGCCGAGGGCCTTGCTGGCGCCGCTTCGTCTCCTTGAGAAGTCTCGTTCCATGCCCGACGTGCACAACAATGTGAAAAATAAACAGAGGCTTCTGGCGTGAGTATATGGACCGTGTCTTATTCAATGTCAGCTTAGTCCTATTTACCCCCTTAGGGGTAACTTTTTGAAAATCCTTTTCTTAGCGCACACAAAGGGGTTCTAATAGTAAGGGTAAAGAGGCACGAGTGGTGAGCACAGATAAGCAGTAGTGGGGGCAAGTTCGCGCATGTACATATCGGCGGACAATCGCAGTTTGTATTGAAAACACCGTTATTCATATTAACCGTATTTATGAAACGGGTACTGTAAATAATTAAATTAGAACACGCACACACATAAAATATTTCAACAATATAGCAAATACAGGTCGTTGTTTTGGTCAGCGACGAGCGACTCATGGTCGATAATACAAATGATATTTGTGCTAAAAAAAATATAAAAAAAATACTTTATATATTTTTTTTAATAATAAAAATTAAAAATTTAAATTTTGAAAATCATTTAATAAGCTAAAGTGTAGACATAATACTCAACGGGAGTACGAGGGAGTAAAGGGGTGGGGCGATGGCGGCTTGCGCCTAGCTCTAGTCAGTGCACGTGCCTAGTAACCATACTTTGCGGTAATTTTATTTCAAATTGAATAAGGTATTTCTCAACATATTTACTGTACAACTTAAATACTTTAATGGAATTAAGTCCATTTTTGGGGTATATATATTTTGTACTACCGCTCCTGGGTCGCTTGTCGCCGACCAAAACAACACCCTGTATAACAATTAAATATTAAAAAGCTTGTACTTAACTCAAGGTTGTTACTCCTTCACGTTTGAGCATGGAATGAATTTGCAAGCTCGGCTCGCTATTGCTTTTATACGCATGAAATCTACCCTCAACGATCAACACTTTTATTTTGATAAAATAAACGACTTCCGGTTGATTTAAAATCATTATAAGTGAGCTTTCAATTAAAATACTGAATTGTTTATAAAAATTAAATAATGATTATAAAATATGAAAAGGTAAATAAATATAGCCTGGAATAATTCAAGAAATCACAATCATTTAAACAATAAAATTATAATAAACTAATTCTTGCCTATTTGAAATTTTTAGAATAGCATTAAATGAGTCAGTTTTAAATATTACTTTACCGAAACGATGATCGGAATTGTTTAGCGCCGATATACACTTGGCCAAATCACAGTAGCCAATGACACGCAAGAATCCAATAGACGACGAGCATTGACTGACGAACCAAAAACCAAACCAAAACCGACTAAAACCAGAAGAGTTATAGAGAGTGACGGGCCAGTTGGCGCAGTTATTTAAGAGTGCGTACCAAGCCAGAAAAATATCGCAATGTCAGATGAAACAAACTTATGTCTAATCTTCGCGTGGAGATGAGATGGAGATAGCGTGTTTCGCGGCACAAAAATGAACGAAGCGCTTCTTATTTAAATAACTCGTAAAGTATAGAATATTTTAAAAAATCGTTAGTAGCAGCCCTAGGTCATATGTTAGTGATATTATTTATCGAATTTTTGTCTTAATTAGATACACCATGAACGAATAAAACCGAAAATTCATTATTATTAGAGGTAGCTTTGTGATTTTTTTCTATCGAGGAAATTTCATTCCATTATGTTTTTGCTCAGGCAGAACCCTCGCGTATATAATGAAAATACCCATATAAAAATATTTTTTCATTTAAATACTATTTACTTGGGTAAATTTCAATTCTAAGATTGTTATTTTGCTTTATACGCAGCCTTAAGACTCCCCCTATTGCGCCGCAGGTCGTGGGTTGGATTCCCACACATAATTTCACAGTCTGGGTGTAATTAAGTATGCATTTACAAACAAAAACTAGTATATGTATTATATTAGTTATCTGGTTTCCATAGTAAAAGCTCTGCTTAGTTTGGGATGTGTGAGGAATGTCCCAGGATATTTATTTATTTAGTTTTATCGTTTTCCTAAAGTTAGCTTCAGTCCTATTTGGACAGACACTCCTCAATTTAAAATACCCAAACTGTGCGGGCTAAAAGGAGTTTTCTTACGCGGACGCTCGGACTATGGAATGAGCTCCCCGCCGTCTCAGTGGAGTACAGCATGGGGTTCTTCAAAAAGGGCGTGAAGAGATTTCTTCAGGGTCGGCAACGCGGGAGTTATATCCCTGGTGGTGCAAGCGTCCATAGGCTACGGTAACTTACCATCAGGCGGGCCGTATGCTTGTTTGCCACCTTAGTGGTATAAAAAAAATCCCTCTAGGTCTTCTGAAGACATGCTCATTAACACAGAGTATAACAATTCATTTTTATAACAATTAGAGTGAAGCGCTCGTGGTGTTGCATGATTAGCCGTTCTTAATCGATCGGCAAAGTTAAGGTACCACCGTCGCGGTCGGTACCTGGATGGGTGACTGCCTGGTGGTATTTCAAATCGAGCGTTTCCGTGATTTGGAAGGCACGTAAAGCCGTTGGTCCCGGTTATCACTTAATTGTGATAGTCGTTAAGCTAGTTGGATGCCTGCTAGGCGGCTTGAAAACTCCAACAGTAGATTGACCACTAGCCTACCTCCACCGATACGGAGTGGGCACGCGTGATGGAGTGTCTGCCCCACCCTGATTTGTGAAAGGAGGTCTGTGGTCAGCAGTGGGACATTATAGGCTGAAGATGATGATATAAGAATATCATTTCCAGTCTCCGCGACTACGAGTCGGAGCGCAGTTTCGACGAGTGCAAGATGCGCGCGGCGCACCTGAAGGCGCTGGGGCTCGCCTACCGCAGTCCGCAGAACAAGGCGCTGGCGCACAGCTTCAGGTACATGAGGACCAAGCCCACCATCATCGCCTTCAAGACGCCCAGCTTGGAGGACTGCGAGAGGAGACGCTCTAACGAGAGTATACTGTCTATCGGTAAGCACTTTTTCAAGACACTTGCTCGTAAAGTGACATTTATTGCACCGATTTTAATATCTTAATGCAGATTATTACGCACTTGTGCTTTTTACTTTACATTACCGCACAGTTTTATGATAGGTATAATCATGACGTATCATATGAAAAGGCTTCAATTTTACATTCCAGAATTTTTTTTTATAATGCGTAGTTTTTGACTTATGATGGAACGAACTTAGTTATGTGGTCTGGCTTTTTACAAAAGTTATGACCCGAACCAAGAAATATACGTCTCAGGAAGGTCTGAACCCTTGGTGAGCGCGTCAAACTCAGACTCGCACTTGGCAAAATAAAATCGGCCAAGTGCGAGTGCAAGAGCGATGGTAGCAAATAGGGGGCGCTGTAGAAATTTCGCTTAGGGCGCCCACTGGTAGTGCTGAAACCGGCACTGGGTATCACTCGCACATTACTAAGATAGGTACAAACTTTCCACACCCTTGTAAAACCCTATGCTATTATTCTCTTGGGAAAATCACGGCGGGGAACTCTTCCCACAATCAAAGCTCTCATCCTTCCTATGAAGACGAACTTGTATGGGGGCCCTCCTTAGGCTCATCTTACTTATGAAAACCAACTTGTATGGGGCCCTCCTTAGGCTCATCCTACCTAAGAAAACGAACTTGTATGGGGGCCCTCCTTAGGCTCATCCTACCTATGAAAACGAACTTGTATGGGGGCCCTCCTTAGGCTCATCCTACCTATGAAAACGAACTTGTATGGGCCCTCCTTAGGCTCATCCTACCTAAGAAAACGAACTTGTATGGGGGCCCTCCTTAGGCTCATCCTACCTATGAAAACGAACTTGTATGGGGCCCTCCTTAGGCTCATCCTACCTAAGACAACGAACTTGTATGGGGCCCTCCTTAGGCTCATCCTACCTAAGACAACGAACTTGTATGGGGCCCTCCTTAGGCTCATCCTATCTATGAAAACGAACTTGTATGGGCCCTCCTTAGGCTCATCCTACCTAAGAAAACGAACTTGTATGGGGCCCTCCTTAGGCTCATACTACCTATGAAAACGAACTTGTATGGGGCCCTCCTTAGGCTCATCCCACCTATGAAAACGAAATGTATGGGGCCCTCCTTAGGCTCATCTTATTTATGAAAACCAACTTGTATGGGCCCTCCATAGGCTCATCTAATTTATGAAAACCAACTTGTATAGGGCCCTCCATAGGCTCATCTTACTTAAGAGAACCAACTTGATTGGGCCCCTCCTTCGGCTTCTAGGTCCCCAGTAGTTGTGAACTATGAAAGACTAATGTAACAATATATTAGTCTAACTAAAGATGACCAAATCTTTATTGAATTTCAGCTCGAAGACGTCTATCGAAGAGTCTCTCACCAGACAGAGACACGGAACTGGGCCCCAAACCAACCATCAATATCATCAGCCCTTCAGAATCGTCAGCCAATGATTCACATTTCACAAACTATCCAGTTGGGAAACCTTTGGAGGTAAGGCTAGAAATTCTGCTCAAGGATTGGTGATAAAGAATAAATAAAAATGTAGCATTATTTAGAAAGTTTCTACTTTCTTTGACACTGCTGTTAACCACAGAATTCCGTCATTGTTAAGGCGGCTACCTACACGCTATCCCGTATATCCTCAGTTCGCCGGCCGAGGTACCGTTGTGAACCGTGGTGACCGTTAACCGTCACCGTCCTAGTCGAGGTCACGCGGCCCGTCTCGTCCCGCTCAAGCGGCCCGAGCTGCGAATAGTAGTCCGACCCCCCCTAATTAATCGTAACTCGTTTTTACCCGACTGACTCGGAAGGAGGGTTATGTTTTTCGAGTGTATGTATGTATGTATGTATGTCTATTTCTTTGTGCCGCTCTGCAGCCTAAACGGCTTGATGGATTTAAGCATATGAGGTGTCGTTAGATTCGACTTGATTGGGGGAGTGTCATAGGGTATATTATTTTTATATAGCGCCTAAGAATAAAAAATAGGGGGGGTATTAAAAATAAAAGTTTCGTTATTATAACAATATGGGTATCAAATGAAAGCTTGTAAATAGACCATTCCATATATGTATATATTGTAATACTTTTATGCTACCATTTTGACGTAAACTGCAAAAAACCACGTTTAATGCAAGGACAGTAAGTACTGAGCCGTTACCATACGTAAATCACAGATTTGCGATGGTTGTTAGCGTTTCTTTACCGTACCGCTCATTTACTTACTAATACAACTCTTTCTGTATAAAACTAAAAAGTCTGAAATAAATTAAACTATTAAAAGAAACAAAAAACCCGACTTGAATTTTATATTGCAATACCTTATAAAATTCAAGTTATATTCAAAATTCTATAGATTTAAGAGCTTGTTTTTCTCTTTTCAGTTAATTTATGTTTTACGCAGTCGGGTTTTTTGTTATAATAATAAAAAGTCCATGCCCTCCCCCGGTAACGCCCTGAGCCAAAGTTCGTGCCCCTACTAGGGCACCCTCAGGCGTAGTTACCTAATCCACAGATCATATAATACTACGTACCTAATCTAAACCCGGTTGAGAGCTCGCTCGCTGACTTGGCGTGACGTGCGTGCGTAAAGGTGATAAGGCTAATCTTGACCCGTCAACTTCGTGTCAATTTTAAAACAAATTTTTTTGATGGTCTCTTTAAGAGTGTAGTCCTTGAAAACTGCCAAAACGACTGTTACGGTTTGTAAGAAAAATCTTCGATATCGTACGTTTAAAAACATTTAAAAAGCATTTTACAATCTTAAAAGGTATACCTACAATGTTATCACGTTATATTTGTGAAATAATCCTTCATTTCCAACAAAAAAACTCGATAAAATCTCTCAAAACCACAAAATATACCTTTGCTGTTTGCAACATTTATAGTATTTCGAATGAATTGACTAAAATCTTAGTGGTTAAATAAAAACACAAAAGGGTTGAACCCCAACGCTACCTTTTCAGTTTTTTACAATATCAATCCATAAAATATTAAAATATTCTTTGCTTTTGCATGAAAACCGTGCGCCATTTTCCATAGTAATTACTATGGAGCGGTTGTCATATTTTGAATTTGTATAAATTCGAATGCGCGCATAAAAATCATCCAGTGTCCTCCTCGAGTCCAAAGTGAGAGCACGTCGCTTTGATGCTCGCTGAAGGTCGCCACCGTCTTGTGTCATTGACATAAAGGTAGGTCGTGACTGCTGAGGTAAAATAAAGAAAGAAAATACATTTATTGATTTATCAAGGTACGAGTTTTTATTTAATTTAGGTATTTGTACTAACTTATTCAATGTTTTTACAATTCTTATTAATTATTATTATTAAAGCCCGACCGGAAATATATGATGATACATAATAAAATTCTAAAAGGTATTTGATAGAACTCGGGATCACAAAACATGAATCTTCTCAAAATTTTGAAAACGTGTCCGCCATGTTGAACTTTTTAGACACTGCACCGATTGCTTTCAAAATCGATATTTGAGAGACCTTGGGGTCACAAAACAAGAATATTTTCTCAGAAGTTTGAAAAAGTGTCCGCCATGTTGAACTTTTTAGATACTGGTCCGATTGCTCTCAAAATCGATATTTGAGAAACCTTGGTGTCACAAAACAAGAATCTCTTCTCAAAATTTTGAAAAAGTGTCCGCCATTTTCAACTTTTTAGATACTGGTCCGACTGCTCTCAAAATCGATATTTGAGAGACCTTGGGGTCACAAAACAAGAATCTTTTTTCAGAATTTTGAAAATTTTTTGAACTTTTTAGATACTGGTCCGATTGCTATCAAAATCGATATTTGAGAAACCTTGGCGTCACAAAACAAGAAACTCTTCTCAAAATTTTGAAAACGTGTCCGCCATGTTGAACTTTTTAGATACTGGTCCGATTGCTCTCAAAATCGATATTTGAGAGACCTTGGGGTCACAAAACAAGAATCTTTTCTCAGAATTTTGAAAAAGTGTCCGCCATGTTGAACTTTTTAGATACTGGTCCGATTGCTCTCAAAATCGATATTTGAGAGTCATCGGGGTCACAAAACAAGAATCTATTCTCAAAATTTTGATAAAGTCTCCGCCATTTTGAACTTTTTAGATACTGGTTCGATTGCTCTCAAAATCGATATTTGAGAGTCCTCGGGGTCACAAAACAAGAATCTATTCTCAAAATTTTGATAAAGAGTCCGCCATTTTGAACTTTTAAGATACAGGTCCGATTGCTCTCAAAATCGATATTTGAGAGTCCTCGGGGTCACAAAACAACAATCTATTCTCAAAATTTTGATAAAGTGTCCGCCATTTTGAACTTTTTAGATACTGGTTCGATTGCTCTCAAAATCGATATTTGAGAGTCCTCGGGGTCACAAAACAAGAATCTATTCTCAAAATTTTGATAAAGTATCCGCCATGTTGAACTTTTTAGATACTGGTCCGATTGCTCTCAAAATCGATATTTGAGAGTCATCGGGGTCACAAAACAAGAATATATTCTCAAAATATTGATAAAGTGTCCGCCATGTTGAACTTTTTAGATACTGGTTCGATTGCTCTCAAAATCGATATTTGAGAGTCCTCGGGGTCACAAAACAAGAATATATTCTCAAAATATTGATAAAGTGACCGCCATTTTGAACTTTTTAGATACTGGTTCGATTGCTCTCAAAATCGATATTTGAGAGTCCTCGGGGTCACAAAACAAGAATCTATTCTCAAAATTTTGTAAGTGTCCGCCATTTTGAACTTTTTAGATACTTTCAACATGGCGGACACTTTTTCAAAATTCTGAGAAAAGATTCTTGTTTTGTGACCCCTAGGACTCTTAAATATTGATATTGAGAGTAATCGGACCAGTATATAAAAAATTCAACAAGGCGGATTTTTTTTTACAATTTTGAGAATAGATTCTTGTTTTGTGAATCCGAGGACTCTCAAATATCGATTTTGAGAGCAATCGGACCAGTCTCTAAAAAGTTCAACATGGCGGACACTTTTTCAAAATTCTGAGAAAAGATTCTTGTTTTGTGACCCCGAGGACTCTCAAATATCGATTTTGAGAGCAATCGAACCAGTATCTAAAAAGTCAAAATGGCGGACACTTTTTCAAAATTCTGAGAAAAGATTCTTGTTTTGTGACCCCGAGGACTCTCAAATATCGATTTTGAGAGCAATCGGACCAGTATCTAAAAAGTTCAACATGGCGGACACTATCAAAATTTTGAGAATAGATTCTTGTTTTGTGACCCCGAGGACTCTCAAATATCGATTTTGAGAGCAATTGAACCAGTATCTAAAAAGTTCAAAATGGAGGACACTTTATCAAAATTTTGAGAATAGATTCTTGTTTTGTGACCCCGGTGACTCTCAAATATCGATCTTGAGAGCAATCGGACCAGTATCTAGGACCAGTAATTTTGACTAACGAACATTAATTCATTTATACAGAGTGTTGTTTTGGTCGGCGACAAGCGACCCAGGAGCGGTAGTACAAAATATATATTCCCCAAAAATGGACTTAATTCCATTAAATACTGTAAATATGTTGAGAAATACCTTATTCAATTTGAAATAAAATTACCGCAAAGTATGGTTACTAGGCACGTGCACAGTCTAGAGCTAGGCGCAAGCCGCCATCGGCCCACCCCTTTACACCCTCGTACTCCCGTTGAGTATTATGTCTACACTTTAGCTTATTACATGATTTTCAAAATTATATTTTTTTTATTTTTATTATTAAAAAAAAATAAAGTATTTTTTTTATATTTTTTTTAGCACCAGTATCATTTGTATTATCGACCCTGAGTCGCTCGTCGCTGACCAAAACAACGACCTGTATACATATATAGTTATGTAATAAATCTAAAATGTTAAAAATAGTAATTGCTGAGTTTATTACCGGCATATCTCAGCAAATGCAACTTTCCAAACCGGTATTGATGATTTTGATTTGATTTACTACCATGACTTTTTATTTCAATAGAAAAAACCAAAAAGTAAAAGACACGTAAAAAATATATGGAATAGTATATTTACAAGCTTTCATTTGATACCCATATTGTTATAATAACGAAACTTTTATTTTTAATACCCCCCCCCCCCCCCCCCCTATTTTTTTATTCTTAGGCGCCATATAAAAATAATATACCCTATGACACTTCCCCAGTCAAGACGAATCTAACGACACCTCATATGCTTAAATCCATCAAGCCGTTTAGGCTGCAGAGCGGCACAAAGAAATAGACATACATACATACATACACTCGAAAAACATAACCCTCCTTCCGGGTCAGTCGGGTAATTAGGTACCAAAAATAGTATTCGCCATACTGTGCTCGTGCGGCGGGCGGGGCGGCGCGCGTGCAATGTCACCACACAGCATAATACCTAGTTAACTACATTGTACGCGTGTGAAGCCGAGGCGGGTCGCTAGTAAGTTATAAGAATAATCTGTGGCAAAAATTTTAAGATTCTGGACCTTACGATCTAGCTGTGTGTGGATCAGTCATTACGCCATTTTCTCTTTGTATATACCTATATGGATTTAAGTAAGTAAAGGTAAAGTAGTTGTTAAGATTGATATAAAAATAACACAGTTAATCAATATTCTCAATAAAGAAAAATATCAAGAATGATCCGGTACTGCTTACCTAATTAGCACGAATCACGCGAACACTGTGGCTCCAACCTTTTCTATTGCCAATATTGCCATCTCTTTTACCACGGCTACTCGCAAACTGCGGGGCGGCGAGTGAATAGCTAATACATTGCGCTGTTTCTATAACATGCTTACTAATCTTACAGGCGCGAACTCGCACTGTATAAATAATTATTCCATTGCACCGTAAATCATAGTTGTCTGTCTCAAAGCAATGTGTAATATAACTGTGAGACGTATCTGTGTAGGCAGAATGTGTCGATGTGTGAGCTCTATGAGAAATTACCATGCTCGAGGACTAGGCTCTTAAATATTGATATTGGGTATGTCCAGATATTTTTATTGTAGTTTTATCTTCGTCACTAATATGAAGCTGGTATCAGTAAACAAGACACGAATGAAAAATTCTACCACTAGGTTGACCACTAGTCTGCATACACCAATCCGCAGTGGGCATGCGTGGTGCAGTATTCTCCATTCCCTATCACCCTAATACCTCGACTATCGAGGAATTGTTCAACCTTATTCTACCATCCACATTTTTACACCGAACCACAAGACTAAGAAAATTTTCACCTGTACGCTGTTGACATATCGAAAATATGGACACAGCGTTTTGCATCCTCATTTATAATGCGGACAGCAAGGGAGTGGAACTTGCTTCCGGTGTCTGTGTTTCCTGACTCATACAATTTAGGAACTTTCACGGCCAGAGTGAATAGGTTTCATCTGGGTAAGCGTGTTTCATCTTAGGCTTCGTCATCGTCCCTTATGGGCGGGTCAGTGGCCAAACGCAAGCCCATTTAAGTTAAAAAAAACCGTCGTTAGTATGCAGGGGGTCTGTGCTCAGCAGTGGGACATTATAGGCTGATGATAGCTCAGTGGTAGTGACGTCGGATATCGAGACGAAGGTCCCGGGTTCGAATCCTACAATGAGCTTGAGTTTTCGGTGAAGGAAAACATCGTGAGGAAACCATAGCACGGTGGTAGGGTACTTTGTAGTACCCGCCTGGCTGGCTACCACCCTCAAGATGAAAATCTGTCGCCAAGCACCTTTCGGTGTGTTCCGATAGCTGCACTTGAGAGCCAGTTCCTTCTGTTCAGGCTTTGTGTGTGCACCACCTTCGGCCGCATCATCACTTACCATGGTGAGATTACGGTCAAACACAGGCCTATAAACAGTATGTGTGGTGTCCAGATCTACCTGGACGGTCCGTACGGCGCGGCGTCGTCGCACATATTCCGCGCGCAGCACGCGGCGCTGATCGCGGCCGGCATCGGCGTGACGCCGTTCGCGTCCATCCTGCAGACCGTCATGTACCGGTACTGGAGCGCGCGCACCGTCTGCCCGCGCTGCCACCACGCCTGGGCCGCGCAGGCGCCGCACCACAACATGAACTTGAACAAGGTACCACCGACCGACTTACAGAGAACACGTCCTGACTGACTGACTGATATTACCATTAAAGTGGCAAACGGATGGTAAGCGGTTAGCGTAGCCTATGTACGCTTGAAACACCAGGGATATCACTCGCGTGTTGTGGACCCTGAAAAAATCTCTTCACACCCTTTTTGAAGAACCCCATGCTGTACTCCATTGGGTGCACCACGGCGGGGAGCTCATTCCACAGTCCGAGCGTCAGCGGAAGGAAGCTCCTTTGAGCCCGAATAGTGAGAAACCGTTTTGGTATCATGTGAAGATGGACTCCACATCGATAGTGAGAGTTGCGATGATAGAAAGTAGCAGTGGGCATCAGGTCAAACAGTTCTTTAGAAAACTATCCGTCGTACAAGCGGTAGAATACACATAAGAAGGCAAAGTCTCTCCTCAGACTGAGGGGCTCCACACCGTTGGTCAGCTCGGGATCGTCGACAACTCTTATGGCACATCGCTGAACTGAATCTAGAGGCCCAAGCTGGTATTCAGATGTCAGAGATCTATTAACAGCATCCACAATGGTAGGCACAGGCATCCACCAAGGAAAGGTTTTTGATAATTCAACTCTTTAGGGGGAATTAAAGAGAGGATTGTAGGTAAAACCGTGAGGATAAAGATAGGTTATAACAGGTTTTTTCGTTCGCAATTTAGAGCAGCTTTACTACTCCTACCTCCACCTTGCAGAAGATTGCAGCCAAATAACATTGTTCTGATCTTGTTCTTATTTGAAGGTGATACTGCTGTGAGTGAGATCGCCAGAGCTCCATGAGAAAAATAGATTTGGTTATTTTGCTGTACTTGTGAGTCAATATCTTTCTAGAGGGCATACCCTTAGTAGCCATTTTTAGACACGGCATCACATACTATCTATCGTGCATCCTTTAAACCTCCACATTCTTTTAATGATATCTTAAACTCATCACCCATTCCAGGTGGATTTCTTCTGGATAAACCGCGAGCAGCGCTCGTTCGAGTGGTTCGTGTCCCTGCTGTCCCAGCTGGAGATCGAGCAGGCGGAGCTGGGCGGCGCCATGGAGCGGTTCCTCGACATGCACATGTACATCACTAGCGCGCTGCAGCGGAGCGACATGAAGGCGGTCGGGCTGCAGCTAGCGCTGGACTTGCTGCACGAGAAGGTAACACACGTCGATGTTAATATGGAGCTGAGCGACGCCATGGAGCGGTTTCTTCATATGGATATATGGAGGAGCAAGGTTCCAGGTTGAAGCGCTCATGGTGTAGCATGATTAGCCGTTCTTAATCGATCGGCAAAGTGAAGCTACCACCGTCGTGGTCGGTACCTGGATGGGTGACCGCCTAGTGGTATTTCAAATCGAGCGTTTTGGTACTTCGGAAGGCACGTAAAGCCGTTGGTCCCAGTTATCACTAAATTGTGATAGTCGTTAAGCTAGTTGGATGCCTCCTAGGCGGGTTGAAAAATTCCAACAGTAGGTTGACCACTAGCCTACCTCCACCGATCCGCAGTGGGCACGTGTGGTGGAGTATTGCCCATTCCCTTTCACTCTCATTTGTGAAAGGTGGCCTGTGCTCATCAGTGGGACATTATGGGCTGATGATGATGAAGGTTCCATAACTCCTTCATTAAAGCGGTAGAATCCTATACTCTTCCACCAGCCTTGGACATTGTGTCTGGGGACCGCGGTGCAACTGCAAATGTTGGACAGTTCTTCAGCGGGGCTATTTCAAAACGTCGGATTCGATATCGGAAACGGATTCAAAAACTACCGATGCGATATTCCGCAATTGCTTTTTTAATTTCCGAATTTCAATATTTTTGATGTTTCTTTATGGAAATATCAATTCGATTCATCGAAAAGTTTTCGGAAATTAAAATGCAATTGCTGAGATTCGCCTCGGAAATTTTCGAATCCGTTTCCGATTTCGAATCCGACGTTTTAAAATAGCCCTGCTGAACTTCGTTAACGTGATTTAGGATCTTATGATAGGTGTCGCTTCATACATAGACATCACCAGCACGCTGCAGCAGACTGACTTGAAAGCTTTCGGGCTGCAGCTAGCGCTGGACTTGCTGCATGAGAAAATCAGACTGCTTTGTGCCACCTTCACCCACATCCTCACTTAAATATTTTGAATTCCAGGAGAAACGCGACTTGATAACTGGTCTAAAGACCCGCACAAACGCTGGTCGTCCCAACTGGGACAAAGTTTTCAAGCAGCTTCAAGAACAGAACAAAGGGAAGGTGACCGTCTTCTACTGCGGGCCCCCGCAGCTGGCCAGGATACTCAGGGTCAAGTGCGACCAGTTCGGGTTCAGCTTTCGGAAGGAGGTGTTTTAGAACGAATTATAAGGGCCATAGTATACACGATCGAATTCCACGTCTGCATCACGTTTTCAAATGTGGGTTCCGTTCGACTGCTGTTTCAAAATCACGCGTTTTAGCTATAATTTAAATTCTAACCCCCTTATTCATAATCGCTTTTTAACTAAATCAGTGTAATAGTGTGCCCCGTCTCACTCTTTCGATCACTAGAGGTGCGTTCGAATTGGGCTACGGTAGCAAAAATAACAGGAGGCAGGGTCGTTTGTGATCATATTTTGACATCTTTTAATCTGACAGATAAGTTTTGGCTATCAATTCAAACGGGAAGCGAAAATTATAATTTTTATATTAAAATTTGATAGAAACTAACAGGCAAGAGAAAAATTTGTCAGATTAACTTTGTTTATATATCAACTAAAAGAAAAAAGGTAGGTTGAGACGTGGTTGAGACAAGTGACAAGCAGGCGATGAGCATGCAAATGTCATTTTTGTATCTAATCGTTCGATTTGGGAAAAATCGTTTGTGGCAAAAGTTGCAAAATTGACGAAATTTTCCAATTCAAACGCATGAACAAAAATGCCCAATTTGAAACTGTTAAAAACGACATCACTCCAATTCGAACGCACCACAAATGTCACCTGTCAGATAAAAACTTCGGAATTTTAGCTAATAAACGTTTGATAACTCTATTATGAATAAGTAAGGGTCTATTTAGAAAAAAGATACACGATAGTCCGATAGTCGTTTTCTAATATTTACTAATAGAATTGCACCAAAACTGACGAGGTGAGTAAATTTTGTTCAATTCTATTGACTATAATTGGAAAAGTCAGTCGCTCAGTCACAGCATTTAGGTTCCAAAAAGCAAGTCGAGTTTGTATGAGCGTTCGAACGACTAAATTGCCGATCGTCAGTCTGGTTTGGCCCTAAGGCCCTTCTCACACTGAACCCCAAATACTGAAGCGAAACCAGTCACTAGCAATATTATCAATTGAGTAAATGGAGGCTCTCACGCAGCGCTATCGGTTAGTAATCCGTTAGTAATCCTTTGGAAATCCATTTGTAATATATTAGTAATCCATTAGTAATTTATTAGTGATCCGTTAGTAATTTATTGGTGATCCTTAAGTAATCCGTTAGTGATCCGTATGTACCCTTTAGTAATTCATTACTCATCCGTTAGCGAGCCATTAGTAATCAGTTAGTGATCCGTTAGTAAACCTTTAGTAATCCGATAGTGATACGTTAGTAATCAAATAGTGATCCATTAGTAATCCATAAGTGATCCGTTAGTAATCCGTTAGTAAACCATTAGTAATCCGTTAGTAATCTGTTAGAGATCCGTTAGTAATCTTAGCTATGTCCCAGCTTTTAGTAAGTTAGTATAGACATTTCAATTAAGTGCCATGTCATTTTGATCTGCTTTGTAAATATAATTATTGTTATTTAATGAATTATTCGGGAAAATAACCGAATCAAAGTTTTTTTATTAATTTTGATAGTTTATGATTGACGAAAATCTAATCATTGTTAGTGATGTAAGTGAGCCGGCTCTCAAGTGCAGATTACAATTCACTATTATTAGAATTGGAATTTAATCATTCAGACATTCCAATTATTCTACGAAAGAATTTATACCGTATTACTAAGTATATAAAAATCAAAATCAAAGGTTACGTTACTACACGTACTGTTTAAAAAGCATCTTTCATACATCTATGAAATATAAGTATTAAATTAATATAATATAATAAATAGATACAATTCATAGTTACCAAGATAGTCAATGTGTCTCGTTATTGGATTTCACAAGCGAATCTACACCGTGTTACTGATAAGATAAAGATCTAAATCGAATGTCACGTCATGCTATCTTTATTTTGCAAGCAATACGGTGTAAATTCCGCTTAACTCCATGGAAATCCGTAGATTTAAATAATTTTATTTCTGTTTATTTTATTATTAAAGTTTATATAAAATATAATTTGAGTTTTATTATAACTTATAACACAGATTACTAAATAGTTACTAAACTTATAAGTACGACTGATGTTCCCGAAAACATTCAAGTCCAAAATTCCTCTTCTGAACCTCACTTGAGTCTGTGACTTGAGTACGTAAAACAGTGTCTTGGAATAACGCCTGTGATGTGAAGTACAGATGGACGCCGAGTTGACTTTTTATATATTGGCGTCACACGGCTTGTGTATTTTGCCATTTTCCAGTTATATTATAAGATCTAGTCACAATAAATCACGTTTTCACGTTCACAGTCAGTCACCGTCCATAAAAGTCATGTTTTACTACAATGGTGGTTGTACTAAAACTCTTCACGGACTTCTTGAGACGACTTGAAAAGTCACGATACACATGATTCATTTCATTTCACTTCACTGGTGCACATGGATTGATCTTTATTGGATAAAATACCACCGATAATATGCAATAAAACTCAAAATACACGAATTTATGAAAATAATAATGAAAACGCAACGAAACTCTGCAACTTACCGCCAAAAAGTCGAATTGACTTTATAAGTACCTACTAATAGAATTACGGTAATTTTATATCATTGTATTGTGTGCCTGAGTTTGACCACAAACTCACCGTAATCAGTGGCCCTAGTGCGTTACGACACTTCTCTATAGGAATTGGCACAGCGCCTCTAGCGTGATACTCATGGTACTAATTTCTCTCATACTTATAGTTAACGCAAACGCGTTAGTAAGCCTTTATTATTGTCAATTCTTTACACTCGGGGTACTGTGATGTGGCCTTCTTGTAAATTACCTGAATGCTTCACACAACAAAGCCCACAGGAGGCCCAATCAATCATAAATAATCAATCATAAAATAATCAATCATAAATAATCAATCATAAATAATCAATCATATAATATACTAGCAGACTCCCACGGATTCTCCCGCGTTCTAAATTAACAGTTTGGAAGGTAATCTTTGGAACTACTGATTCTATTCTGTTTTTTTTTTTTCATTAATAAAAACCTACATTGCTTTTTGATTCTGAGACTTCAGCTCTTTACAATTTTACTAGCTGTCCCCCGCGGTTTCACCCGCGTTCCCGGTATAAGCCTACACTACTCGGGGATAATGTAGCTTCTTATTAGTGAATAAAATTTCAGAATCGGACCAGTAGTTGCGGAGATTACTACCTACATCCAAACTTGCAAACTAACTGTTCATAATATGTAGATATTAAATTATTTCCTCCAACGTCACAGTGTGACGTCACAGATACATTATCATGGCCAGTCAGCTGACGTCATCTCGCAAAATATTGCGGAAGCACCGCATATCGCAAACCTTGACGCCAAGGTGATCGAGCCAAGTTTAAGGTCAGTCTATGCCCGCCAAGGTCGACCTTGCCCCGGCCTCGTCGACAGGGCCACAACCTTGGCAGAAGGACGCGACCATGGCAGACGAGGTTGCGATTTCATGCGAAAATATGAAGGTTCTTTGCGAGGACGTAATTTTTGACTGTATTTTTTGGTGTTGCAAGGTTAGAAAATTGTTGAAAGGCCAAATAGGATTTGTTTGGATAATTTATTACTTTTTGGTGTGGGCAAGAATTTTTTTATATTTTTATTATTTAATAGATATTGTGTGTGAATAAAATGAATAGATCAATAAGTTTTAGGAAAATATAGTCAGTCAAAAATGAAATACCGTGTACAGACTAGCCTTATGTGGATAATTTAATCAAAATATTAGTTTATTATACCTAAGAATTAGCAAAGATTAAATTTTATAATTTTTTCACACAGTGTTATAATAAAAACATTAAAAATATTAAAATACAAAATATTTACTTTTAAAAAATCAATATCAAAACAAAATCAAAGGAGTAAATCTATCAATAATAAGGAAATTCTTTAGGTAGGTACCTTGCTGTCACTGCCATCTCGTGGTACAATAATTAAAACATTGAAAACACGTAACAGCGCCATCTATCTAATATTGGTACAGTTAAAACTATCTTCATGCAGCTTGTTAAATAAATTTCTCTTGAGTTATCCTGAAGATGTCGTTGTTTTAAATTAATTGTCAATGATGCAAATAATAAAAGTTGTTGAAAAATACCTTACTGGTGTATTTTTATTTCATTTTATTGAATAGCAGACGCACTGGTCCTGATTCTGTTGTTTACAACAAAACTAATTTTAGTCTCACTACGTCTCTTTCTAACAAAGAACATAAGAAAAGGATGTAAGAAATTTAGTCCTGTCCTGTGAAATTAGTACAATACTTGTTTTTTTTTTTCTTCAATGGCGTCACACGGCTTGTGTATTTTGCCAATTTCCAGTAATATTATAAGTTCTAGTCACAATTAATCACTTTCACATAGTCCTCAGTCAGTCATCGTCCATAAAAGTCATGTTTTGGTACAATGGTGGTTATTGTACTAAAACTTCACGGACTTCTTGGGACAACTTGAAAAGACACGATACACATAATTCATTTCATTTCACTTCACTGGTGCACATGTATTCATCTTTATTGGATAAAATACCACCGATAATACGCAATAAAACTCGAAATACACGAATTTATGAAAATAAAAATGAAAACACAACGTCTCTCTACAAGTTCCCGCCAAAAAGTACCAATGCTTGTTTTCAATATAAATTTAGTCGCTATCTATCGCGGTGACGTCTAAATACCCGCAAAATAATTAAAATTATTACGGCAGACTGATTTGACAGCTTTAAATATGTTCTATCCTTTTTCAATAATGTTTGTAAGAAAGAGATGTCATGTGACTAAAATTAGTTTAGTGCGATTTACAACAGAATCGGCACCATTGTCTGTGCTGATTTTGAACATTGTAGTAGAGTCAGGTGGGGCAAGTGTGCGCACTTAAGTTTTGAAGAGCCATGAAATCAAAAATGTCAAGTTTAATTAAATAAAACGAGGTTAATAAGTTAGAGTATTTATTAATCAACAACATAAACATAGAAATAATATTCGATGGCACAATTTCATTGGAAACATGCAAAACAAACAGTCAAAATGCGTACACTTACCCTAATGTAAGGGTAACTGTGCGCAGTAGTGCGGGTAAGTGTGCGCAACATAAAAAAACCGGAATTCTGAGCTCTTACTTGTCAGACCCAAGAACAATCATTCTTATTTCCCCATACTTTTGGCAATATTTCCAACTATTAACCGTTTTAGTTGCGTATTTTCCTTCAATCCAAATTAAGATGCAGCTTTTCTTTTACTCACCCTCTGAAATTAATAGTTTCGCAGCGTCTAGCTGATCGTCTGTGACGACACTTCTATACTAAGCACACTTACTCAACAAGCGTTTTCGCACACTGGCCCCAAACCATCATCAAACTAGATTCGATCAAATTGTTCACAATTGCGTCTTAATAACCATTCCAATATTACCACTCACGGAACAAATTGATTTTTCTGTTCAGTGTTACCACTAGTCATACTAGATATTACGCAGTGTCCAATGATATTATAGCAAATGTTCATAAAGTATACGTTAACAAAAAATCACACGCAAAATTGTATAAAATATCGCAATAATTTAAGCAAAAACTTGAAATAAAATAGTGACTCAGTGGTCAGTAACAAACGAGCACTTCGAATGACGTTGCGTGAGGCACTGAATAAGGTGTTTACTAATTCTTAGATATAAACCGTTTTCGTGATATTTACGATGCGTACACTTACCCGCTGCGTACACTTGCCTCACATGACCCAGTGTAATAGTCGACCCTGAAGACTTCCTTTTGGTATAGTTACTATACTCTTTGCTGAAGACCTCTTTTCACGCCTTTTCTAGAACACATATTTCGTACACACAATTTGGACTTCAAAAGAAAAGCTACAATAGGTAGACGTTTCTTGACACGTCTAAAAATAGTTACCGCGGATTAGCATATGTTACTGAAAAGAGCTTTGAGTAGGTAATTTTTTTGTCCAATTTCCTTGTTGCAGATTTTAAATACTCAATAGTTTTTGCATTCATTTAAGCAAGTGCGTGGCAACATTCTAGGTAGGTATAGAAGCAAGTATAACTATTGGCAGTGGCGTAGCGTGAGTTTCAGCCGGGGCGCAGACTTTCGCCACCCCTAAATAATATTTAAGGCGATGATAGCTCAGTGGTAGTGACGTCGGATACCGAGATGAAGGTCCCGGGTTCGAATCCTACAATGAGCTTGAGCTTTCGGTGAAGGAAAACATCGTGAGGAAATCATATCACGGTGGTAGGGTATTTGTAGTACCCGCCTGACTGGCTACCACCCTCAAATTGAAAATCTGTCGCCAAGCACCTTTCGGTGTGTTCCGATAGCTGCACTTGAGAGCCAGTTCCTTCTAGGCTTTGTGTGTGCACCACCTTCGGCCGTATCATCACTCACCATGGTGGGATTGCGGTCAAACACAGCCTATAAACAGTAAAAAAAGACCTAAAGTCTTTAAATAAAATACAATAAATATGAAATGTCCGTGATTCACGCGTGCCTTCAGCTGAAAATCAGCGCTGTAGTGATCTGCAGCACATGCTGAGCTGGGGCCATTTGGACCCACGATTATTGCATCGTTTTTACTTCTTTTAGTGTGTATGTGTTTATGTTATATGTTTTTTGCTGTTTTTTTTTTATTATTTTGTATGTGATATGTATCCAATAATTACCATTTTATTTTTTATCTTTATCTTTCTGGTGGATAGTGGCAGTAGGCTGAGTAGGCGCCTAGAGCGGTACATTTTAGATCGGCTAATTTGGGACCGTTTTTTATCGTGTCTTGCAGACAGAAGCATACATTAGGTACCCCGGCCGGCTTATGAGTCGGTACATGATTGAACTTTACACAAAAAAAATATGCTATATCAACCCAATTCAAAATAAAAAAAACCGGCCAAGTGCGAGTCGGACTCGCACACGGAGGGTTCCGTGTAATATTAACTAACTCTGCTATGAAAAAAAAAAAGCCAAAAATATTGAATAAAAGAAAAATTGCGGTTTACGATCAATGACGTATTAAAAAAACTACTTACTAGATCTCGTTCAAACCAATTTTCGGTGGAGGTTTGCATGGTAATGTACATCATATTTTTTTTTAGTTTTATCATTCTCTTATTTTAGAAGTTACAGGGGGGGGGATACACACATTTCACTACTTTGGAAGTGTCTCTCGCGCAAACTCTTCAGTTTAGAAAAAAAATATATTAGGAACCTCAAAATCATTTTTGAAAACCTATCCATAAATACACCACATTATGAAAAAAAAATTTTTGAGTTTCATTTCTAAGTATGGTGACCCCGCAAAGTTTATTGTTTATTTTCTATTTTTGTGTGAAAATCTTATTGCGGTTCACAGAATACCAAGTCAAAATCAAAAAGTCATTTATTCAGTTTAGGCCCTAGTAAGGCACTTATGAACGTTACATTGGTACATACAGTTGAATTTACCACCGGTTCGGAATACACTTAAACTGAGAAGACTCCGGCAAGAAACTCAGCAAGGTTTTTTTTTGTGGAAGATCTTTTAATATTATAGCTTTTTTTTCCAAATACTTATACAATATATACATTATTATTTTATGCTTATTCGTACAATTGTCACTTAGCCAGGGGGATGCTTTATGGCAGTGTTAGTTAATATTACACGGAACCCGCCGTGTGCGAGTCCGACCCGCACTTGGCCGGTTTTTTATTGTTTATTGTGAAATTTAGCCGCCCCCTAAAAGTACCGATAAATAAATTAGTAATACTTATATAACAAAGAAAGCATTTGCAAATCTTCGTTGTTATTTCCAGGATTTATGATGACTGATAACATGGAAAATAATATGTTGATATCGGACATGTATTTGTAATCTGTGATAACAATCACGCATTTGCTCAATCTACATTGTCAAAATACATCCCACCAAAAATATATTCATGTAAAATTTTGCCAAGACGAGACCATATGGCTCGCACTGCCAAAAAGTTATCAGATCTCATGTAGAGCCAAGCTTATAACTCTACACGCCCTAACTCTATAACCCCTAACTTCACAAACTCTACACCATAGTCTATAGTAAGGGAGTATAGGGAGTAAGGTGAAAAATGTATTCACTTTCATTACTTTTTAACCGACTTCAAAAAGGAGGAGGTTATCAATTCAGATGTTTGTATGTTTTATTTTTTATGTATGTTCGGGCATAACTCCGTCATATATAGACGGATTTGCAAAATTCTTTTTTTGTTCGAAAGGGGATTACTCCGAAATGGTCCCATATAAATTTCATATAGATGAAACTAAAAATTCAAAAATAAATTTACTTTTTAACAAATAAACCGCCTAACTTCAAAAACTATACCGTAGTCAAAAAAATATGTGGCATGGCCGTTTCATTACTACAAGAACTATTGAATGACAAATAAATTAACTTTTTAACAAAAAAAAAACCGCCTTCAAAGTACACTAAAAAGACTACGGTATAGTTTTTGAAGTTAGGGCTTGTAGAGTAATGCATGTAGAGTTATAAGCTTGGCTCTACATGAGATCTGATAACTTTTTGACACTGCGAGCATTGTCTTGGCAACATTTTATATAAAATTGTATTTGATGGGACTTCACTTCATTTTTTTTTGTAATTTGCTCATGTTTTTTTTTAATTCAAAGATTTATAATTTTTTTGTTGTTTGTGTATTAATACAAGCTTACATACCAAATTTCAGCTTTCTAGGACTTCAGGAAGTACTCTATGAGTTTTGATGATCATCAGTGAGTCAGTGACGAAATCGGGGTTTTTTAGATATCAATAAAATCTATGTAATCTATATATCAATAAGAGCTATGTTTTTGAAATATAATATGTTTAATAAGTTCACTATTGACATCATATCCTGAGAATTTTGTTTATCTGGTATAATCCAAACCCAAGTTATGAGGGTTCAAAAAAACGACGAAGCGCTTCGAGAAAAGGTAGGTAGTGCCCTTTCGCTTCGCTTGGCTGTCTTGGCGGGGGCAGATACTATTTAGATTTATGAGTTTATATATTTGTAAAAAATATTTCTAAAAGTGTAAATTCGGCTGTTTTCCACGTCTTCGGGTAGGTGATGACGCTAGGTCGACTGGTCGATGACGATGCAGGTGGATGGAACATTTAGAAGGTTTGCGTCACGGTGTGACGTAACGTAGCGTAAGTGGCTGTGACGTTGGTGACACAGGTTATGCAAAACTGTTGGCGATGCGATATATGTAGGTGCGCCGCGGAATCACCGGTATCGAAGACGTCTGTAGTGTGCTGTCGCGTCGTATGACCGCAATTTGGGGGAAATATTGTTAACTCACGGCCTTGCTTTACTTGGGAAACTTGAAAGTCCAGCACTGAATGAAATGATTTCAATATTTATGAGATACCTACCTTTTATTATAAAAGTGCCGATAAATAAATTAGTAATACTTACAACAAATATGTAGAAATTACAATCTATATGTATACTGGGTGGAGATTTCGAGATGGCATATTTTGAAAACCTATGTTGGGATAGTCATGCTGAAAAACTTTTACAATGGGACCAATGGTGAATTCTCAAAAAAAAAAAAAAAATTACTTTCCATAGTAAATGTCAACCTTGTTCGATCATAATGTATGACTTGACTTGAGTTTTGATAGCTAGCCTATGTAGCGTTCTCCATCCATAGGCTAACTGCGTGCCTTTGAGCGATCGGTACCTACTGCGGTTTGGGAGTGAAAAGGTTACAGACAAATAAACAGGGCTACTTTCGCATTTATAATAAGTATTGTATAGTCATAGGGCCAAAGCACACACCATGCTTTTAGCATCAGCGATCAGCAACCGCAGCTGCGTTTTGGAGAATTGCTGCATAAGGGGAAAGGATGGCTGCAAGAAATTTGAAAAATAGGTTTTTTGCATATCTATTGCTGTCGCGCTGTGCCCGAGCTATCCCGCCCGAGGGCGATAGAGACAACTACAGCTTGGACCGATTATACCTATTTAAATTAGACGAAATCGCTATTTCGTAATCCCTGGTTATCTCCTCCAAAACTGGATCGATCAACAAAAATAATTAAATTATCATAATAAGAAGGGCTTTGGCTATGTCTGTCGGTTTTCCTTTGTTTTTTTTTTATTCGTCAAATTTGTTCGCTGGACGTCGGACAAGGGCGTTAAAAATGTTAAGTTTTTGTGATTTCAGAAGGCTCCTAATTCTTACAATAATTAATTTATGGAGAAAAACACAACCGAAGGACATACAGTGTTACCTACAGATTACACGATAAAATAATCATTGCTCTAGTGTTATTATCCAGAGAGCAAACTGAGGATTACGTTTGTAATCCTCAGGTGGTGTTTGTATGGAACAAACACCACCAGCATTTCCTCTTAAGAAACAAAAAAGCCCGATTGGGCTAACTAATGGTCGAGCGGTAGGTCTGTGGTATTCTGTAAGGTCCCCAGTCGAGCGTTGAGTTGAAAATCTAAAATAACGCTATAACTCGCTTACAGTTCACAAATATTCTCGAAAATTTACTATACATCACATATAAAGCATTATAAGTAAAGAAATTATAATAAGCTTTTGCCACACCCTGACAGGGCCACCCTCTTATCCACCGGGCACTCTGGGCAAGTGCCCAGGGCCCCGCGATCGACGTGGTTGGGGCCCCGTTCCTGCCAGACCACCATCCGATAACCAAAAAATATATTTATGCGCTTGAAGACGAAGATTTCAAGAAGTGATTGATAGTTTAGCTTATCTCAAAGCTAGATAGGGGCCCCAGTATACTAAAGTGTCCAAAGCTTCCAATAGGTTAAAGGCTGCCCTGGCTATACATATTGTGTCTACATTGTGCAATAATAAATAAATTCCTCGTGAATCAGTCTAATATAGACTGATTCACGAGGATATCGGCGATAATCGAATGAAAATCCCCGAAGTAGTTTCTGAGATAATCTTTTACATTACCATCACACAGATACAAAAGTTGCAAAGAGGAACTAGTCCGGTTTTATAATTTACGTTCTAAACGAAAACAGAAAGTCTGTAGAAAAAAACCTTGGAAACATTGTTAATAATTGTGTTTATTTATAGGCAATATTTGAGATAATCAAGATCCCAAAAGAATCTTCTGAAATTCATAAAATATCTGAAGTGGCAACACTGAACGCCTACAAAGTACAATGAGTCCCCGCAAGTAGTAATACAATTTTAAGGGTGGTCTATACACATAATTTTATAAACAAAACCACCCCAATGGATTTAATTATTAAAAATGTTTTAATTGAATACTGCGCTTGCAGATATCTTTTCGAGCAACTATAAATCTTAAAGTAACTAACATAGCTGTAATTCTTATATCAATCTGTAGAATAACTCGTTAGCTTATAAATAAAAGCATAAAAAAATTATAAGTCCACGCTCCAATTTTTATTGTATCTTCGAAAAACCATACAATATTAGTATTATTTTGTTTAAAATTTCACTTTTATGTAAAGTATAGAGGTATTGCCTTTCAAAAAAAATTACGTCTTGGTTAAGTGAGTTCGAAATAGTAGAGTAAGTAATTAAAAATATAGTTTTTTTTTTTGGAGGAGTTGGGCTCAGGATTTTCCAGTGGGATGTTTTTGTTTATAAAATGACATGTATAAACCATCCTTAAAGTTTTATTACTACAAGCGGGGACACACTGTATGCATAGAATGTCGAACAAACAAACCGTACAGTCGCTTCGCTCTTTCGATTGATGATCGAAGAAGCTTCTCGTTCGCTCGAACCTAGTGATTAGTTAATCGTAGTACGGCCGGCCGGCTCCCACAAACTCACGCGCAACACTCGCGGACGGACGCATTTCAAGTTCGTCGCGGACGAAAATAACAATCATATATTACTAAAGAAATGTTACAAGTGATTACAAAATGAACTATAAGTGGATTTGTTTATTTGTTCTTGGAGCTGCGTTCGTTTCGAGCACAGGTAATTTACATTTTACTTATTGGTGAACCAAATTGAGTGTCAATTGTTTTATATTGGTTATTGATGAACGAGAAGGAAATATATTTGGATATTATCATTTTATGAAGTGCTATATACTATCCTGATAAGTTTTGTGATGCTATCGTTTCGTAGAACGGGTGCTAAGTCTAAATATATCTTTTGAATGTTATCAATTTGTTTGTTGCGTAGTACCTACATCGAATCGAATATCTTTGGTACTTAAGTACTTCATTTTAATTCTTCTTATTATAAAGAAAGAACGTCATTATTGCAAATAATCTATTATTTTTGTAACCATAACAAATGAATAATGTACTGTCCCGATTTTTCTTCCCTTCTTAACCTCATCCGCAAAATAAAACGCAATGTGTTCGTTAATGCTTATAACTTGAGAACCAGTGCACGGATTTTGATGCAGTTTTCTCAGTTGCATAGAATCTTCCTTTGAAAACATTTTAAACAATAAATCATTGCACTGTGACTAAAGGGAGCTGCGCAGTGACCGTTTTAGTGTAACAAGTAGGTCACAAAGTCTGTACTTAAATAACATTTTATTGGTATTCTAGAAACAAAGGTCATTGAGATACTTCAGCACTTGACCGTTTCCGTTCTTAGTACTTATTTATGTCGAGAAACACGTGCAATAAGTCGTTATTTTAAGGAAACAGTGCCATATTTGTTATTCTGCCAGTTCAGTTCTTGTTATCTAAATAAGACATTATTATTTATTATATTATTATACGTGAAAATTCAAAAAACATTTTACTCTTATTTTAGCATAATTGCGTGCATGGAGGAGTGTAAGATTTGGCACAGTAAAAGATTATTGGAGAATTAAAAAAAAAAATTTTTTTTATTCATTACGGTCTAATTCGACCATGTTCGACCACTAGTTATAATTATTATTCATAAGTTCCTTTCATGTTGTAATAACACGTCGTGCTGACTGTTCGTATCAGGGGTAGGTAGTAAGGGGGTCCGCGAGTAACAATAAAGCTAAGCAAGGTAGGGGAAGATTTAGTTTTTTTTTATATTGAAAAACGTGCTTAAAATATACTATTTTGTTAAGTTATTACTTATAAAAGAATTCAATAGCGTCAGATTAGAGTTCATACATTATTTTATACTTTTTAGTGTAATTAAACCTACTTTTATTTTTTGTATAAAAGTCCGCGATATTTCTCATTGCATACTATTCAAAAATCTTTCAAATAAATCAAAAGATTTTGAACAACAAACATTGTTAATTATTGTACTTTATTTTTAACCTAAACCTTTTATTTAAACTATGTAAACTCAATAAAAGAATAGTTTTCTAAAAAAAAATATTTGAAAAAGAAAAACAACGATTAAGTATCTTTAACATTGTATATTACTAATTAATCCTACTAATATGAATGTGAAAGTGAGTTTGTTTGTTTGTTTGTCACCTATTGACGCCTCAACGGCATTACTAATCGTGGAGAAATTTGGCACGTAATTAGTTGTATGTATACTATGTAATAAAAACTAAAACAATGTGAACTATTAATTAATGAAATAAATAAGGATAATTTAATTAGGTTCGTGTTGTGACGTTTTATTCTCAGTAATTTAGATTTTTGTCACTTTTATTATTTTATTTAACAAAAACATTAATATTTATTTAGTATTACTATTACTAATGCAGATTATCTATATTTTGATTTGGCATCGTTAAAGTTTATATGGAGAAGGAGCAGGGCCGAATTATAAGGCCGCTGCGGAGCCCCTAAGCAACGGTTCAGGGGCCCCGCGCACCCTGACAAATTTATTTTGGTAGAAAGACTGTATTTTAGGAAGTTAGAAAAGGGTAAAGGGGCCCCGAGAATTGCATTGCTTAGGGGCCCCGACATGGTTAATGCGGCCCTGAGAAGAAGTACAGGAGAAAGTTTAAATTTTTTCGAACTTAAAAAAAATGTTACCGTCGAATTTCGACTATTGAGCGATCACTACATGGAGGAAAGAAAGAAGTCTTTCCTCCATGGATCACTAGTATTAATTAGTACTTTTTTAGTGCAGTTTAACCTATACTAAATTATAAATACTTAAAACATTCTCAAACTAAATATTTGGCACGCAACGCACGATAAACATGTTCTTCTGGCACAGAGCACGTGCTCTTGAACAAATATTATGTACATACAAATACTGTCTTTAGAATTGACTAGTTTCTTGCCGCGAATTCATCCAAGTCTACCTTGAAAATTTCCGGCGTATGGTCAATCTAATCGTAAAAAAAATGATTTAGGTAGGTATGCATACAAATCATCCTCATTTTCCTTCAAAATAAAACTAGGTTATTGGTGCAGATTCTGTTATAAATCGCGCTAAACTAACTTTAGTCACATCTCATCTCTTTCTTACGAACATTATTGAAAAAGGATAGAACATATTTTAAGTTGTCAAATTAATCTTTGCCGTCTTATTTTGCGTGTATTTAGGCGTAACCACGATAGATGGCGACTAAATTTATATTGAAAACAAGCATTGGACTAATTTGACAGGACTAAATTTCTTACATCCTTTTCTTATGTTCTTTGTTAGAAAGAGACATAGTGAGACAACAGAATCAGGGCCAATGTCTAATAAAGTTAGACGGAAAGAAGGATACTTCCAGTAGCTAGTCAGGTAATGGCCAACAATAATAACAAATAACAACAAATATCCTTGATGTAAGTTAGGTATATTTATTGGGATATTATTAATTGAACCTCTGTTTAAAAATTACGCAAACTTAAGAATCTCCACTGAAAATAATGGACTACAAGTGACTACAAAATTTTATTTAACAGTAACACAAAATTTGACGACCAATAACCTAAATAGAGTGACTTGCGAACTAAACTTACCAGTAACAAAACTGGTTGTTTGTCCGTTACTAAATTATTTGATTAAATGCAACTAAAGTTAGTTTCCTGACAACTAAAGTTTCCCGACAGCAAAACGTCAATTTACATAACTAGTTTTGTAGATAATTTTTTAATATATTAATTGTCCTGGCCCATATAAAGAATGAGGACAATCTTCGTACCAACACTTAAGGAATAAATTTTCAGGGAACTGAAAAAAGTAAAAAATCAGTCACTTGAAAGTCCCTCATAAGACAAAGGAATAAATACCAAGTCGGGAATTACATTTGAGTCACAACAAACTTGAGTCTGCACAAACAGGATAATCCGATGAAAATTAAATATTCCTAGAAATAATTGTCTTACGATACATAATTCCTCTGCAATACTATCTCCAGGAAAGAAGTCACCAAAAACTAACGTCATGAATCTACTAACAGTCCATCAATATTCCTGCGCCATATATTTTGAAATGCAGTCCTGTTACATGAAGTGGCTCCATTTTGACAGAACGGGCGTGACGCGCATCGGTCACAAAATTTGCGAAAGTGACGGTAACGGTAACACATCACAGAAACTTTCATACATTTTATGCCCGATTTGCGTCGGAAATGTGTCACACCCGTTCTAACTGTTCTGGCCTAATTACCTTTGCTTTGCATGAGAAAATAGATGGGGTTATCCCCTGCGACCGTGGCTCGCAACGACTTGCGTGTCTTGGCGACGTCACCATCGCGTGGCTCGTTTGTATGCGTCGCCCACGTAACCCACCTGCTTATTGTAGTGTTACAGGCCAATATGCTAGTATGGTACACGCAGGATCATTAACTCCCAAGTAATTGAAAAGCGTTACAAACAGTTTCATGAACAAGGCTACAGGTGCCTCCCTAGACAAGATGGATGTCAACAATTTGGTATCGATACCAAGAGAATGATCAAAATCACGCGAGACTATTTAAAATTTCAATCCCATAAAAAAGTTGATCGTTTAGTATCGATCCAACTTATCAAGACCCCTGTAGTATCTGTGAATCATGGATCATCATATACAGGTCGTTGTTTTGGTCAGCGACGAGCGACTCGGGGTCGATAATACAAATGATACTGGTGCTAAAAAAATATAAAAAAAATACTTTATTTTTTTTTAATAACAAAAATAAAAAAAATAAAATTTTGAAAATCATGTAATAAGCTAAAGTGTAGACATAATACTCGACGGGAGTACGAGGGAGTAAAGGGGTGGGGCGATGGCGGCTTGCGCCTAGCTCTAGTCTGTGCACGAGCCTAGTAACCATACTTTGCGGTAATTTTATTTCAAATTGAATAAGGTATTTCTCGACATATTTACAGTATTTAATGGAATTAAGTCCATTTTTGGGGAATATATATTTTGTACTACCGCTCCTGAGTCGCTTGTCGCCGACCAAAACAACACCCTGTATTTAGATTTGCCATGGGGAAATCTATGAAACCAGCATCCCAAATGCTACCAAACTCCGCGGTCAACGTTGTATGCCGACTGCGCTGACCTTGCCCGTGAACTTAACAGTTGGTCGCCCACATACTTACCTACTGAAAATTTTAACATTACAGTGTTAAGTGATAATGAAATGATTCTGATATTCAATGGCGGTCTTTCAAACGCTGAGACTGGACCTGTCGTACAGGTGCCCAAGTCTTCTATTACAAGTGTGTTCCAAAACCTATCAGTGGTGTCAAAATTAATAAAATTGACAGATTTAGTAGTCTATGCATTCAATGCCATCGAAAATCATTATAAATATTGGTAGACAACGCACAATGGCTCAATGGATGTAACGTTGTAATGGGCTCTCGTGTCAGAATGACACGATCGAATGATTTTTAGCTAAATAGCAGACTTGGCCCCCTGAATCTAGGTTATCAGTTTTTCTTACGATGTAACTTACCTACAGCCATACAATGTATCTGTTTGCAACATTTTAATTTTGTAGATTTCTGAAGGGTCTACATTACGCAATTGTTACCGGTCCTTGGGGCCAACATTACAACGCCATTTCCACGGAGCCATTATGCGTTGTCATGCATAATACATAGTATACTACCAAGTAGTCTTTCTGACACCACTGATAGTTCATTGGACCACAATTGTAATAGTTGACTTTTTTTCCTTCTCTCCTTTATATATTCTCCTTTATATATCAATATTTAAAAGCCAACAGTTAAACTGTACCACACAAGTTCCTCATTGAACATGTGTAGGTACCGTATGTTATCTTTCTTTGTTTGGAACTGTATGAATGATAAATATAAAGAGTAATTGTGTTTTATCTGCCGGTATATACTCGCGAGGTTTATTACCTTTTAAAATGAGATAATGGGCTTCCAATTGGCCACTGTTCACCATAACTATCATTGTCATTCATGAACGGAAATGCGTTTTATTTTTGTAGGTACAACTACGTCTGTAACCAAAATAAAATTCAAATTCAAAATTAAATATTTGTTTAAATAGGTCAATAAAGATGTTTCAATGTATATGGTAGTCTCACTATTTTATGCCTTTATTAAGCGTACACACGGCAACACATCAAGCTATACATTTCCAGTATAAGCTGATCTCGCATTGTATTTAGGATTTCCCTGCAATGAGAGGTCAGCTTATATTGGACATGTATAGCTTGATCTGTAGCCGTGCGTACCAATGTTCATGAATATCACAATAATACCTATAACATACATTAATTACAATAAGGCACGATTCCCAGCCGATAAAAATATTCATTAATTAATTAAATTTATGAAGCCTACGGCCAGCTCATGGTAAGCGGTTACTGTAGCCATATGGAAACAAAATCCAGGGTATCTCGAACGCGTTACCGACCCTTCCCTCCTCCCCAAGTATGTCGAACGACCTTACTAATTTAGACTTCTCAGTTATCAATTTTTTTATATCTTATTCAAATTTTATCCGAATATTTTCATATTATTTTTAATACATGCCGTATTTGACCACTACCTCATCATGGTCAGTCATGATGTGGTCGAAGGTGGTAAGCACACAAAGCATAGAAGGAACTGGCTCTCAAGTGCAGCTGTCGGAACACACCGATAGATTCTTGGCGACAGTTGATATAATATTTGTTTCATTTAACATTGACTTGAACTGTTATGACTTAGTAACATTCCTTTCCGCTGACTATAAACAGAATACCTACTAAAATAACTAACGTAATCTAGAATAGTTTTATTCTTGTAATGTTTATTATAATTTCGACATCAACATTTTTATAATTAGGTCGTCATTTTTATGTCATAAGCAAATTTTGGAACGCCCATTAAGCATATGGCTGTAGCTAAATACAACTCTACTGTCTACAACTAGATGTATAAATAATGGGCCTGAAGAATAACTATTCTTTACCTACAAGGGAAATCCTTCCTACTATCCTAACTGGTATTATAAATGCGAAAGTGAGTTTGTTTGTTTGTTACGCCTTCACGCCTCAACTACTTAACGGATCATCATGAAATTTGGCATGCAGATAGGCTATAGTATAGAGAAGGAAATAGGCTACTTTTTATCCCGGGAACGCGGGTGAAACCGCGGGGGACAGCTAGTAATATTATAATGCGAAAGTTTGTAAGTATGGAAGGATGTTTGTTACTTTTTCAAGCAAACTATTGAACGGATTTGGATGAAATTTTGCAAACAGATAGAATATGTTCTGGATTAATACATAGGATAATTATTATCCCGGGAAAACACACCATCCCTCGGGAATGGGGGTGAAACCGCGCGGGACTGCTAGATTTTTTTTATACCACTAAGGTAGCAAACAAGCATACGGCCCGCCTGATGGTAAGCAGTTACCGTAGCCTATGGACGCTTGCAACACCAGGGGTATCACTCGCGCGTTGCCAACCCTGAAGAAATCTCTTCAGACCCTTTTTGTAGAACCCCATGCTGTACTCCATTAAGAAAACCACGGCGGGGAGCTCATTCCACAGTCCAAGCGCCCGCGGAAGAAAACTCCTTTTAGCCCGCACAGTTCGAAACAATTCTTGTTTCAATGTGTGAGGATGAACTCCCCGTCGATGGCGAGAGTAGTTATTAATATAACTAGGGCAAAGTTAATACTATACGGATTTTGCCCTAAAAGTAAAAGAGATATTCTAACAAAGGGAAATATAAGGGACCAAGTCCATTTTAAATCAAAAATGACATTCGACACGATCCCATTACAACTTCATTGCCATTGAGCCATTCTACGTTGTCTACAGAATTCATTGTGGTTTTCGACACTATTGAATTAGTAGACTACAACTGTGAAATCTGTAAATTTTGACACCACTAATAGTTCATTGGAACACAATTGTGATAATAGCAGACTTGTGATTTATTAATAGACTCGTAACACCGGTTCAGAAGGTTGCATTTGCTGAGAAGAGCCGGCAGTAAACTTAGCAATTACATACTTTATTCAAAACAAACTTAGATTCATTACATTACAAGAAAAGTGACTGAGGTTCACTGGACCTTCGATTAGGCTATTCAAATACCAACCCCAAATCCTACCAGACCCGCTACAGTAGAAAATCAACCCTATATAATCATTTATAACGTTTAAATCCCTATAAAACGCATCCATGATGGAACAGACTGCTTGGCTCATGCATCAAATATAAATAAATATGACGTATCAACATGTGTTTATATGTTGCGCGGAGGAAATTAGAAATCGACCTTGGTTACTTTGATCCAGAATTGATTTTTAAACGACATGTTTTGTTCTGTCGAGAATTGTGAAGTCATGATGTTATTATTAATTCATGATAGAACTATACAGTAGTACCCAACTGATATGGCTTACCGATGTACCTGCGCAGAAGATACATTTTCAAAGCGCGGGAAACGCTATTGGTCGGCAGCTGCCGCCATTTTAACGCGCGCCGTGCGGAGGGGCGTGACTTGCGAGTGAGACGGAACTAACAGCTGCAGTGTATTATGAACCTTATAGTATTGATCTAAGGTTGATTGTAAGTTTTAAGCATTCTTCCGTTAATCTTCGGGGCCATACTTTCTTTTCTGTGCGAACGAAGATTCACGACGCGCCATATCAGTTGGGTAATACTGTAACGTGGTAGTGCTGAATGCCTTGGCGTCGCGGGTTCGAATCTTACAATGAGCTTGAGATTTGAAAGAAGACATCGTGAGGAAACCATAGCATGGTAGGGTACTTTGTAGTACCCACCTGGCTAGCTTAAGTTAAAAATCTGTCGCAAAGCACCTATCGGTGTTCCGACAGCTGTACTTGAGAGGCAGTTCTCTTCTATGCTTACCTTCGGCCACATCATCACTTACCATGGTGACAAAGTTGTTACAAATAGCCTGGTATGGACCCCAAAACGGGCTATAAGATCAACATTGTAAATTCATAAATACTCGATATACTGTTGTGTCAAAGTTATTTCTAGTTCAGTAAATTAGCAAGATGGCCAAATAAGATAAGCGTCATTTCTTAGTACACACATTAATCATAGCGAATTATTAATTAACAATACGCGTTTGGCTATTGGCTCGATTGTCAATGATGAAGCCTGTTAGTACACTTAGCCCCTTTGCATATTATAAGAAAAAAATCTTGTGTCTTATCAGACATGTCTTATAAGACATTCAGTCGCTCTGGTAGTTATATGAGACCGTGCATATTACAAGAAATGTCTGATTAGACACGCCCATACATTTTAGGTCGATTAGAAATTACGAAATTTTCTTATAATGTGCAAAGGCGCTTACACAGAAGATGACTATTCACTCTGGCCTTGAATGTCCCTGGGTTGTATGAGTCAGGGAACATAGACACTGGAAGTTCCACTCCCTTGCTATCCCCATTATAAATGACGATGCAAAACGCAGTGTCTGATGCTTGCAGTTGAAAATTTATCAGTGTCTTGTGGTTTGGTGTAAAAATGACCTTTCTTCGATTCTCAAGGCTTGTGATGAAAAGTTCATTCAATACATAAAATAAATCTTTCTTACAATTGATAGATAGTTTTAACAATATCTCGACGAGGATGGTGATGATTTGGCCATTGGTGATAAGACTAAAGTTTAGGAAGACTCTAGTAATGTCGGAATACGTCGAAAGGCTTAATTTACGGCGATCGTCAATTCCTACTCAGTCTACTGCCTCATTCATGGGTAGGCATCCACTAAGGACAGGTTTTTCAAAATTAAAGGGGTTAAAAAGCAGTACGTGGTAGAAAACCCATGAAGGAAAGGGTTTATTCCTAAAATCCCCCTGAAAGTTCCCATTTTTTATGCTAATGGGCTTGCGTTTGATCTTCGACTGACCCCATGAGGAGTTATGACGAGGCCGAGGATGTAGCACGCTTACCCAGAAAAAAGCCTGCTCACTCTGGCCTTGAATCCAGGTTAAAGGTGTCGGGAAACACAGACCCCGGAAGAGAGTTCCACTCCTTTGCTGGTCGTATAAGAAACGATGAAGCGAAGCGTTGTGTACGGGTACGCGGGATATCGACAACGTATGGGTGGAAATTCTCCCGGCGTCTTGTTGGTTCGATGGAGAAATGGGGATGGAATAAGATTGAACAGTACTGTAGCACACTCTCCTTAGGGGAAAACTGGAATAGGTCGGTTTTGACAAAATTTACAAGGCTATCTATTAATACCGCAAGTGTAAATTGTTTTCGAACAATCAATAGACGTTTAAGTATGTTGTTAATAATGATTTATCGATCAATTGTCCCAGCGAATAGTATCGATACATATAAATAATATTGATCAACGTGAATCACTTCGTTACTGACGCAGTAATATAAGCATGGGGCGAGACAAGGGCTGCCATTGGCATATCAAACTATTAAGTATTATTTATGACCGTCGAAATTAATTTGTTGAATGTCAAAGTCATGGCCATTTATTCAATTTAGGCACTAGTAGGACAGGTCAAAGCTACTGAAGTTACCACCAGTTCGTAAGTCTTCAACTGAGAAGAACAGGCAAGAAACTCAGCAATTTAAGGTAACATTTTTTTGGTCAATCTAACTATATTGGCTATTTTTCACCCAAAACATTTTACTTTATTTATAAAATAAAGTGTTATACGCAATCATAAAAACGCATAAAAACATGTACTGGCTTTTGTATACATTATCTTTTTTTTTACCACTAATGTGCCAAACAAGCATACGGCCCATCTGATGGTAAGCAGTTACCGTAGCCAATGGACGCTTGCAACACCAGACCACTTCAATATAATGGGCTACCTTGCAATAAGCTCTTGTTTCAAGACTTTATGTGCGAATTGAATTTAAAATTAGTCATCTTGGTTACCGAGTACACTATTTCCAAGAAATTACTAACCCCACCGGCACTGTAAAAAAGTTATCAGATCTCATGTAGAGCCAAGCTTATAACTCTACATGCACTTACTCCACAAGCCCTAACTTCACAAACTCTACACCTTAGTCAAAATATGTGGTTTGGCCGTTTCGCTACCGTCACATGGGAGTAAGGTGAAAAATGTATTCACTGTTCGTTACTTTTTTGTTATTCAATAGGTCTTGTATTAGTGAAACGGCCAAGCCACATGTTTTGACTACGGTGTGTAGAGTTTAGATCAGATACACTTTGACTATCTGATCTGCGGATCTACGGTTTATAATGCTTTTGGTTGATTGCTGTGCTCTTTGGTTGGATCGGGACTTTGATAAGCAGCTTCACTATTGTGGCTTCAAGCGATATGAATTGGACAACTTCCAAATATTACACATTTATTATTGCATGTAAGTACCATCAAAATTCAAAATGAAAAAGATAAACAAGGAAAATTAAATAAATTTGGTTTAAATGTAATTTTCCTTGTGTTAAATTAAGCATAAATGTGGCAATGCTGCCAGTATTTTTTTTTTTTTTTTTTTTTTTTTATACCACTTAGGTGGCAAACAAGCATACGGCCCGCCTGATGGTAAGCAGTTACCGTAGCCTATGGACGCTTGCAACACACGGGGCATCTCTCACGCGTTACCAACCATTCCCTCCTCCCCTATTATCTCTGGAGACCTTACTCACGCGCAGGAACACAACATCAAGTTATTTGTCTGCGGTATTCTGTAAGGTGGAGGTACGCACCCAGTCGAGCTGCTCTTTGAGCAAATAAGAAGTGTTTCAAACTGTGCGGGCTAAAAGGAGTTTTCTTCCGCGGACGCTCGGACTGTGGAATGACCTCCCCGCCGTGGTTTTCCCAATGGAGTACAGCATGGGGTTCTTCAAAAAGGATGTGAAGCGGTTTCTTCTGGGTCGGCAACGCGCGAGTGATACCCCTGGTGTTGCAAGCGTCCATAGGCTACGGTAACTGCTTACCATCAGGCGGGCCGTATGCTTGTTTGCCACCTAAGTGGTATAAAAAAAAAACGCTTTGCCTCATTTTAATACATATAAGCAGCATAGCTGAAATTCCTTATTCGATACAATATGTCCTATTATCTCCAATTCGTATCGCATGTTAATCAATTTGATACGCGTTATCACTTATCTTTAACAACGCAGTCATGACGGCTATAGACAAAGAACGAGCTCTTAAATATAAGACTAGTTGTCTCGTGCGGTTTCACCCGCGTTCTCGGGGATAATGTAGCTTCCTATCTATCTATACAGGTTGTTGTTTTGGTCGGCGACAAGCGACCCAGGAGCGGTAGTACAAAATATATATTCCCCAGAAATGGACTTAATTCCATTAAATACTGTAAATATGTTGAGAAATACCTTATTTCTTTTCAATTTGAAATAAAATTACCGCAAAGTATGGTTACTAGGCACGTGCACAGACTAGAGCTAGGCGCAAGCCGCCATCGCCCCACCCCTTTACTCCCTCGTACTCCCGTTGAGTTTATGTGTACACTTTAGCTTATTACATGATTTTCAATATTTTTTTTATTTTTATTATTAAAAAAAAATAAAGTATTTTTTTAGCACCAGTATCATTTGTATTATCGACCCTGAGCCAAAACATCGACCTGTATACATAGATATATAAAAACGTACTCCTATTTCCCTTGGTCACGCCATAACTATACCGATTACATCCATGTTTTGATTTTAAGTTTTCTAATACTCTGGAGGTTTATACTTACGGTTTTTTTTTTTAAGACAGTTGCTTAGAAAATTAGAAAAAAAAACTTTACGGTAGGGAAGGATATCCCTCGGGTACGCGGGAGAAACCTTGGGGCGCAACTAGCTAGTGAAATGTTTCGGAATCGAATCAGTAGTTCCGGAGATTTCCTCCTACATCCAAACTAACACACAAAACCATACATTTTATACATACCTGTATCACTCACCTGTATACCTCAGAAAATGATCAGTTTCCTGGAACGCAAGAAAAACCAACGGGTTTAACTTGAGAACAACGCAACGCGCGATTGACACCGCTGATGATGCAAGTTGACAATTAGTTAGAACAACCGTTTACCATGGACCCAAGTTTTCTATTACAATTGTGTTCCAATGAACTTTCAGTGGTGTCAAAATTTACACATTTTACAGTTTTGGTAGTCTACTAACGCAATAGCGTCATAATGGCGCCATAATGATACCATTATGACGCCATTTTTTGCTACCTATGGAGTAACATACTAAAGTTGTAATAACTACTTTTGACTGACTGAATAAAGGACTGATTCATTGACTGACAAACGTCTTTCAATCTAGAAACCACAGAATTCGCTATACCTAGACGTTAGACTCAAAAGGGATGCTACTTACGTACATGGGAGTAATAAGGATTGTTTGAAATTTATCTCCTACGCTTGTAGGAATCAAAAAGACTTGCTGAGTTTCTTGCCGGAGTCTTCTCAGTTCAAGTTGTATTTGGAACCGGTGTAATCATTTTGTTAACGTTCATAAGTGCCTTATCAGGCCTAAATGGAATAAATACTTTTTGAATTTGAATTGAATTTGAATATCAATAGTTATTGATTATATATCGACGGGCCAGTTGGCGCGATTGGCCTATCGCACCGCAGGTCGTGGGTTTGATTCCCACACAGGACATGCATTTGCGTGCATGACCATGTCTGTATGTCCTGAGCCTGGGTATTTTGTATATTACAAACAAAAAGTAGTATATGTATTATATCAGTTATCTGGTTTCCATAGTACAAGCTTTGCTTAGTTTGGGATCAGATGACCGTGTGTGAGGAATGTCCCAGGATATTTATTTATTATTAATAAGGGAATGTAGTATGGTGGTAGAATTGTTAGCCTAAATTGAATAAACGATTTTGAATTTTGAATATCGTAACAGCAAGGTTTCATTGTATATTTGTGTGCTATCTCAAAGTAGGTTTTATGCTAGATATGGGTAAAAACCCTTGCATTGTCACAATAATATTCATCTTGCGTTAATTATAATGTACTTAACTGATAACATGGAAGTGTTGACGGTAATGTCGTGAATATTTCCAGGAATCAGAGCCAGTGACATTTATAGAAAAACCCTTTGTACTAATTTCTTCAAAAGAAGCATGAATCATAGTTTTACTATGAATTTAGAACATCTGGAACGCTTACTATTAGATGGGTCTACCTTGACAAACCGTTGACAAGGAAAGTGGGAAAGGAATTGAATATCGGAATAAATTTTTTCGAACTCCTGGCAGATCCATACATTATACATCCTGGCAGATTGTTCAACCTTATTCCACCATCCCCATTTTTACACCGAACCACAAGACGCCGGGAAAATTTTCACCCGTACGTTGTTGACATACCGAATATACGGACACAGCGTTTTACATCCTCATTTATAATGCGGACAGCAAGGGAGTGGAACTTGCTTCCGGCGTCTGTGTTTCCTGACGCTTACAATCTAGGAACTTTCAAGGCCAGAGTGAATGGGTTTCTTCTGGGTAAGCGTGTTTCATCTTAGGCTTCCTCATCGCCCGTTATGGGCGGGTCAGTGGCCAAACGCAAGCCCATTTAATTTAAAAAAGATCCTTCGTAATTCCATTATTTTTATGGTTCTGTACCTCAAAAGGTAAAAAAGGAATATTATAAGATCACTCTCTATTCCGTCTGTCTGTCTGTCCGTATGTAACCACCGATTTTCTAAGGAACGGGTGGACCTAGCAAGTTGAAATGTATACCTGATACTGAGGTCTATAGTCCCTATTAGGTGTATAAAGGTTCTAAGTCAACGCGATGAAAAGATATGGGCAAATTTAGATTTTTCAGAAATTTGCCTTAATTTTCAACTATTTTTATTTTTCGGAATTTTCCCTTTACTTGTGCTGTAACATCTTGCTTTTTACCTTGCTTTTTGGGATTGTATTTTTATAAACCCTTAATTTTTATAAAAATATAAAATTAATAAGATTTATACAACGTGTTACAAAATACCCCGTAAAAAATATAATTAATTATCAAAGCCAACATTTTTGTCAACCCTACCAAGCTGTCATGTCAGGGAGCCAGATTATTTAACAGAAAGGCCTACGTACCTATTTTACCTAATAATTGCCTACTTTAATAGTTTTTCTATTTTTCATTCATAAATGTTTGCTACCTCAATACAAAGATGGTACTGGCTTCAAAAAAAATCAAGTTGGAAAAAAAAATGGCAATTTCAAATCTTCAAATTTTTTGTCGTTACGCGAATTAGGTAGAAATGTAGGTACATTTTGCGTAGTTTATTACAGAAATAGGGTTTGCACATCAGTGAAAATATTTTTATTTTTTTGGGGTATGTTATACGGCGTTACTACGGGTCTTAAATATTGTGAATGGACTCGTTATAAGGCCCCATTTAACCTCCTTTCGGCTTTACGGGTAGTTTTGTAACATCCTGTATACAAACAAAATCCCCCTTTATTTCCAAAAACTCCCTCTTTTTGGAATCTTGCACTTTTACCAATCGAGGAAAATCCACAAATGCATTGCTAAATAGAACGTTAACAGATATTTATTACAATAATTACATTATGTTTATTGAGACTATGCGACCTTAGCTCGGAATATGATTCCGATTGGCATATGACACCGTTACCTACATTACATGATGCATCAATATTATATTAATGTAACTACATAGGTACTTCTGTTTATATAGAAGTAAACTGAGTCCGTGGCGCCACACGCATGGCTATATTTGTCTTGGCCGCTATGTCAAAAATGTTTTTTTATACAAACAAGCATGCGGCCCGCCTGATGGTAAGCCGTTACCGTAGCCTACGGACGATTGCAACACCAGGGGTATCACTCGCGCGTTGCCGGCCCTGAAGAAACCTCTTCACACTCTTCTTGAAGAACCCCATGCTGTACTCCATTGGGTGCACCACGGCGGGGAGCTCATTCCACAGTCTGAGCATCCGGGGAAGAAAACTCCTTTGAGCCCGCGCAGTTCGAAACAATTCTGGTTTCAATGTATGAGGATGGACTCCCCGTCGATGGCGAGAGTTGCGATGGTGGAAGTTAGCCGTGGGCATCAAGTCGAACAATTCCTGGGAACACTCCCCGTTGTATCATTTTCAGGATGACAAAGTGTTCTGAGTAAGGTTGAGAGATGTCAGTTTCTTTCGAATGTACTTTTTTACCTTTTAATTACCATATTATGGGGAATCTGGGGGCACGGAAGTGCCCCCCGCCAAGACAGCCAAGCGAAGCGAATGGGCACTACCTACCTTTTCTCGAAGCGTTTCGTCGTTTTTTTGAACCCTCATAAGTTGGGTTTGGATTACACCAGATAAACAAAATTCTCAGGATATGATGTCAACAGTAAACTTATTAAATATATTAAGTTTCAATAACATAGCTCTTATACTTTAGATTTTATTGATATCTAAAAAACCCCGATTTCGTCACTGACTCACTGATGATCATCAAAACTCATAGGGTACTTCCTGAAGTCCTAGAAAGCTGAAATTTGGTATGTAAGCTTGTATTAGTACACAAACAACAAAAAAATTATAAAACATGGAAATTTCAAACAAAAAAATAACATAAGCAACTTACAAAAAGAAGTGAAATCCCACCAAAAACATTTTTATGTAAAATTTTGTCGCCAAGACATATGGCTCGTAGTGTCAAAAAGTTATCAGATCTCATGTAGAGCCAAGGTTATAACTCTACATGCACTTACTCTACAAGCCTTAACTTCACAAACTCTGCACACCGTAGTCGAAATATGTGGCTTGGCCGTTTAAATACTACAAGAACTATTGAATAACAAAAAGTAATGAACAGTGAATAAATTTTTCACCTTACTCCCATGTGACGGTAGCGAAACGGCCAAGCCACATATTTTGACTACGGTGTGTAGAGTTTGTGAAGTTAGGGCTTGTAGAGTAAGTGCATGTAGAGTTATAACCTTGGCTCTACATGAGATCTGATAACTTTTTGACACTACGAGCCATATGTCTTGGCGACAAAATTTTACATAAAAATGTTTTTGGTGGGATCAATTAATTACAAAATGCGGAAAAATATGTTCATATAACATTAATGAGGCGTACAGTTACACGTACAGTCATAGTTAACAAATCCATACACAGTAGCTCCGGCGGTTTTCCTTACGAGGCATTTGATGTATTTATTAAGTTAGGTAGCTAGGTATAATGTAGCGGAAATATCTGTAAAAAAATGCTGTTATTGTACCCGTATCAAACGGTAAATGTTGTGAATAAACCAAATGTATATTTTTTCATTAAGGTAAGCGGTTACCGTAGCCATATGGACGCTTGCAACACGCGCGTGAAGCATCACTCACGCGTTACCGACCGCTCCCAAATGAACTCTGGCAACCTTACTCACGCGCAGGAACACAACATAACGTTATTTGGCTGCGGTATTCTGTAAGGTGGAGGTAATTCCCCAGTCGAGCTGCTCTTTGAGCGAAATAACGCTATGCTCTTGCTCTCTTATAAAAAACCTGGGTCAATCTTCAAACAGGGCTACCTAATCCCAAAGACGAAGCAGAGCTCGTGATATGAAAAACATTTTTTTACTTAATATTACACCTAGACAGGATGCAGATATGTTCATACACACAAATGCATATCTTGGATGGGAATCGAACCCAAGACCTGCGGCGTGATAGGTGGACCGGACCACGCCAAATAATATAATCAGTCGTTCACAACGTTGAGTTACCATTCAAATAATGCCTTAAATAGTTACTTACTGGGTGTAAACCTACCTTTATGCAAGAATTCAGTTCTACAACTACTTACAGTATTACCCAACTAATATGGCTTACCGATATACCTGCGCAGATGATACATTTTTCAAAGCGCTGGAAACGCTATTGGTCGGTAGCGGGCTTTATACTTCTTGGTCGGCAGCTGCCGCCATGTTAGCGCGCGCCGTGCGGAGGGTCGTGAGTAGCGAGTGAGACGCAACTAACAGCTGCAGTGTATTAACCTTATAGTAGTGATCTAAGGTTGATTGCAAGTTTTAAGCATTCTTTCGTTGATCTTCGGGCCATACTTTCTTTTCTGTGCGAACGAAGATTCACGACGCGCTATATCAGTTGGGTACTACTGTACTTCACTATAAAGCTACAAATGTGTGCAGTGACCAGCAGTGCATCTATGGCTAAGATAATGCAAGCAGACAATGTGTTTGTCATAAAAGTTCTCAAAACAAGAAAGTACTACGATTACTGCTTGCATTAAATGTTTTAAAACTGACCATGCTATAGTTGAACATAGATGATTTCAAAACTTTATTTCAAAAACAAGAATTAAATTAGTACCACAACATCAAAATAGCTATTCAAAAGAAATTAAATTCATTCACTCAACATTAGTGCCCTGGTTCTCAAACTAGGTCCAACCTGTATCTTGAGAACCAGGTTCCTCTCTGTGTGACTTATTATCATGCATACATTTATTTGCGCAGATAAACTATCCACAAACAATTTATTATAAGTAGTGTAGGTGTAATTACTAATTATATTTTTAATGTGTACTTATATAATAATATAACCCATAGGGATTTCAATGAATTTTGATTAGTAAATAAATATAAATACCTACAAAGTATATAATATATATATATATATATGTATACATATCATACTAAATATATATTAAACATAATAAAAAATAATATTATACCTAAACATGATTATGTGCATGTACTATGCCAATACTGCGAGCAGTTGCTCGGTGTTACTGTAATTTATGGATTGTAACCATTTTTTAACTTTAAAAATACACGTTTTATACGGCAGTTTATAAATAGAGGACAGGATGGCTGCATGAAATTTGAAAAATAGGTATTTAACAAATCTATTGCTGTCGCGCTGTTGCTGGGATATAAATGTATGAGGGACGATAGAGACAACTGCAGCTTGGATCGATTATACCTATTTAAAATAGACGAAATCGCTATTTCGTAATCCCCAGTTTCCTCCTCCAATACTGAATCGATTTTAATTATTTTTCAAGAATAGTAATAAGAAGGGCTTTGGCTATGTCGGTCGGTTTTCCTTTTATTATTTATATTCGTCATATTTGCTTTCTGGATGTCTGATAAGGGCAGTTAAAAATGATGAGTTTTTGTGATTTTAGAAGATTTTTAGTTTTTATAATAATTAATTTATGGAGAAAAACGAAACCGAGGGACATACAATGGCACCTACAGATTGCATGGTAAAATAATCATTGCTCTAGTGTCATTATCCAGAGAGGAAACTGAGGATTACGTTTGTATGGAAAAAACACCACCAGTATTTCCTCTTAAGATATTGTTATAGATAATAGGATGGAGATTTGGAGATGGCATATTTTCGAAACCTATGCTCGGTTAGTCATGACGAACAACTTTTACAGGGACAAACACAGAATTGACAAAAAAAAAATACTTATCACACAAAAGACCTTGCTCGATAATGTATGAAAAGTAAGAATTCTGCTTTGGTCCAAAATCAAAATCAAAAAGTCATTTATTCAGTTTAGGCCCTTATGAACGTTACATACAGTTGAACCGCAAGAAACTCATCCCAGGTCCCATACCTAGTAAAGGTTGTTCAGCATGTCTCAACCAACATAGGTTTCGAAAATATGCCATCTCCACCTTGTATAATGTTTTCATTCATATTTTAAACTGACTGTTTAAACAATAGAAAATTCTCAGAAATAGATAAGCAAGCTCAAGGAAAATCGGTTGAAATATTATGTCCCAATTAATAACCACAAAGTGACTTAGGCGTTTTGTCACCAGAGTTCATATCATTTTCAATAAAACCGTTAGGTGCATATAATATGAATATCTAATAGCTTGAAAATATTTTAGCTAAATTAGTTAACATAAATTCTAAATGTGCTATTATTGTTTCAGCATCCGCGTACGACGTTTTCCCAGACTATATGAGCAATGAATACTACGACGACGAGTCACTAGCCGGTCAAAATCCAATTCCTGGTGAAAAAGTGATTGCATCTAGTGAAAAAGATACAGATAATAAAGTTAATGAGGAAATACAGCTGTTTAAAAATAAAGAAGAAGAAAACTGGCAAGTACCTGTTAAAGAAGAAGAACCTCTCGAGGATTATCAGTTTGAAGATAATAGATCTAAAGATAAAGATGATTTAGAAGAGGATTCTGATGACGATCAAGTTGAACCAATTGATGACAATGCATCCGACGATGTTGATTTTGATGAACCTGAAGACACCTTAGAGGTTAATGAAGCGGCAAATTCTGAGAAAATTGATGTATCAGAAAATGAGAAACCAGATGAAGTCGCCAATGATTACGCATTAATGTGGGGAGATGTACAAGAACAGGAGGCGTTATCAAAAATAAATGACGATGAAAAGAAAATACTGCAAGAAACACAAGACATTTTAGAAGAAGACAAAGAGCAAGGTATTGATTTAGAGAAACAAATCGATGATGATCCAGTAGATTCTATTAAAAAGGATGATATACCAGAAGACCGAAATCAAGACGAAGTGGCTAGAGATTATGCATTATTATGGGGAGATTTACAAGAAAAGGCAGCACTATCAGAAATAAAGGATGATGAAAAGACAATGCTAGAAGAAACACAGGCCATTTTAGAAGCAGACAAAGAGCAGGGCATTGATTTAGGAAAGAAAGTCGATGAAGAATCGCAAATAGATGAGAAACTTCTTGAAGAAACAAGAAGGATTTTAGAAGACACAAACAATAACTTCGAAAACAATGAAGATACAAATGGAAACGAAAAAGTTAACGGCAAAGCTGACACCGATAGTAAACTTCTTGAAGAATCTAAAAAAATATTAGTAGATATTGACAATGATTTCAATGATGATACAAATATAAAAGATGATGATGATGCAGCTGAGGAGACTAAGAATCAAGCTAACAGCGATGAAGATGAAAGTAATTCAGATATTGAAGGAGGTGATGAAAATGATGATGAAATACTAAACAATAACGATGAGGATGAAGACACAGCTGACAAAGTATTTGCCGACTTAAATTCTGATTTAGATAAATTGTTTGAAACAATCGATAAATTACAAGAGGATGGTGATGACAGTAAATCTGACTACAAAGATGAAATGTTTAATGATGCTCTTAACATGGACCCTCTTGACTACGAGGAAAAATATGGCAAACCTTACAGAGAGGGTCTTGTTTTATCGTTCAGAGACGATATGACCGATTATGATAATGGGCCAGATTCTATATTTGATGACAGTGACAAACCTGATGACGACACCGCAGCCGAAGAGCTTGAGCCGGAAGTAAATATTGATAAGGTGAAGGATGATAAAGATCAAATTGATGATGACTCTATTGATACAGTATTGGAGGATGAGCCTTTCCCAGACGACGATTCATTGTTTATGGATGCAGCTAAGGATGACAAAGAAAAAACAGTTCCAAATAAGGTAGAGCCACTATTATATGCAAACGATGCTTTTGTTGATGACGAGAAGAATTATGTACCAGAGAGTGAAGAAAATCAATCTGTTGAAGTGAAAGAAGCTAAAGATGATTCTGATAATGAAGAAAAAGTTGCCATCGATAAAATGAGCGTAAAAGACTTATCGAGCTCAGAACTTGAAGACTTGACGGAGCAATTCGCTGCACTTCACAAAGATGAGTTGGATACAAAATCCGAAGACTTTGATCAGAATGTCGCTCCAGTTCATATCACCCTAAATGTTGATGAGCCAGTGGTTGTAACATCGCCTAATTACCCCAACGCATATCCAACTAATAATATTATTGACTGGGTATTTGATGGTGAAGGTACAGGCATTGAGCTGAACATCACAGATTTCGCTATCAATAGTGCAATGGGAGACTATCTTCTCGTCAAACCAGGTAAGATCATTACTATTATATCATTGCTCAAATGAGCATACGGCCCACCTGATGGTAAGCGTTTACCGTAGCCTATAGACGCTTGCAGCACCAGGGGTATCACACCCATGAGGAGTATAGAATAACGATTTGAGAGAAGTCGCTGTGCCATCTGTGGAAGGGACAATTATTTGCGATTACACCGTTGGTTCCCGCACACTGCCAGAGCATAGCGCCTACTCATGAAGATCTGACCACCTAACTCCTAACTAACCACAAAAACAACACCTTACAACATGGTCATTTATTTCTTCTACTGAATCTAATTGTCACTTTATATCATCAGCTTTACTCATTAGGTCAGTATACACCTGAAAATTATGAGGAATCTTGTGGAATGGTCTTAATTGGTGTTTTTTTTCAGGTGGTCTTGACGAAACGGGCCAAGAAGGTCTAGTTTTTGCTTACCGCCTCAACTCTGCGAGGCGCTATAGATTCACAGACGTCGACCGCATGTTTGTGAGATTCGAATCTAAGCCTGGCATGGAATTTCTAAGAGGCTTCCAATTTAGCGTGAAGATGATCGGTAAGTTGAATATTAAATTTGATAATAATATTTCACTACAATTTCGGTCATAAGTAAGACAAGACGAGAGTCAACCAAGCACAATTTTAGAATTAACCCCCAACCCCAAGTTACTTAACTACATACTTAGTTGTAGAATATTGTCACTATGTAAAACAAACGGATTTACCATAAACTTTTATGGTGAGGGGAAATATTGGGGGAATATCTGGATACATTGAAAGACTTGTAAAGACCACCAATTCTTGAGACCTCCTCGTTGTTAACTCCTTCCTCTGCCAGAGAATGCCGAGTCATCATCATCATATCAGCCAATGGATGTCCACTGCCGAACATAGGCCTACCCCATTAACTTCCACTTCGAACGGTTTTGGGCCGCTTGCATCCAGCGGCGCCCAGCGACTCTGACCAGGTCGTCGCTCCACTTGGTGGGAGGTCGTCCCGCTCGGCGCTTTACAGTACGTGGTCGCCACTCGAGAACCTTTCTTCCCCAGCGGTCATCGGCTCTTCGAGCGATGTGGAATCACTATGCCGAGTATCACTACATAAAGATGGGACACTAACCCCCGCAAATATATTGTCGGCTACTGTCGTTCGCTGTCTATTGACATTGCCTCATCCATCGACCAATGAAGTCACCGCTCGCTGCGTGTGTGAGATTGAAAGCTTTGAAAATGGGGATGATGACTGACATGTCAAATGTTCATATGGTGCTTTGTATAAAATGCTGAGTTGTGATGTCATCATTTTAAAGGATCATTAATGATCTACTTTTTGCAGTTATATAGATAATTAATAGTACATTATGATACATGTGTGCAAAGTTGGTAATTACACGCGAGGCGGTATTCACGTTAATGACGTTTTTCAACACACTTGCGAGGAAATTACAGACTTATTTTTTAAAATCGATTTTTTGATAATAAGCAATGAGAACGTCAACAAACATGGCGCGCAAGTTTTTTTTGACACCGATGCGCTGTCATACTGTTTTACCCGTTTAAATTAAGAAACATACATATCAATTGCATTGAGGTATCAGGATTGACCTATCATAAAACTGTGCGGTAATGTAAAGTAAAAAAGCACTAGTGCGTAATACGCTACATTAAGATACTAAAAACAGCGCAATAAATGTCACTTTATGATCAAGTGTATTGAAAAAAATATTTTATTATTTATCATTTATCTTGAATGCAGGAATCAAAGAAACTAGAGTCAGTCTCTACCAATATGTATATGACCAAAATTTTGCTTCCCAGCACCACTACCCAAAGAGCCTGAACCGATGCCCGAACCCGAGCCAGTAGTAAATCCGCCAACCAAGACATTGACCCTGAACCTTGGAGGAATCACACTGGCGCGGTTCCGCGAGACCGAGGAGCAGTTCCGACTGTTGATCGCCGAGATGGCTTCTCTGTACATTAGTGACAACGATATCGATCCTGGACTAAATGCAACGTGAGTATTGATATATGAAGTTGTGCAACGTATACGGGGCGGAAACATGTATTTTTTTTATACCACTAAGGTGGCAAACAAGCATACGGCCCGCCTGATGGTAAGCAGTTACCGTAGCCTATGGACGCTTGCAACACCAGGGGCATCAGTTGCGCGTTGCCGACCCTGAAGAAATCTCTTCACGCCCTTTTTGAAGAACCCCATGCTGTACTCCATTGGGAAAACCACGGCGGGGAGCTCATTCCACAATCTGACCGTCCGCGGAAGAAAGCTCCTTTGAGCCCGCACAGTTCGAAACAATTCTGGTTTCAATATGTGAGGATGGACTCCCCGTCGATGGCGAGAGTTGCGATGGCAGTGGGCAACAAGTCGAACAATTCTTTAGAACACTCTCCGTTGTACAAGCGGTTTTTTTCATCGTAGTAAACAATATCCTATACAGACGTCTTTATTTACAACAAATATGTACAACATACAATCTGGACTGGGGAAGTACCTCCACCTTACAGAATACCGCAGCCAAATAACTTTATGTTGTGTAAAGTTGTGTTCCTGCGCGTGAGTAAGGGCGCCAGAGCTCATAGGGGAGGGGGGGAAGGTCGGTAACGCGTGTGCGATGCTACGTGTGTTGCAAGCGTCCATATGGCTACGGTAACCGCTTACCATCAGGCGGGCCGTATGCTTGCTTGCCGACTTGGTCGTATAAAAAAAAAAAAAAAAACTTTATGTAGAAAATTTCCTCAAGCCTGCCGCTGCTTCCGATTAACGGCAGGGTTCCCAGAAGGCTGGCAGCGTTTCCTCTTTGGATAGCCAAGCTGGCGCGTTGGCGGAAAAAGCTCCCCGCCCGCTGGTCTCCGGAGGTCTCGATCAATTTTGATGACTATCACGTTTCATGTGTCGCAAAACATTTCCAAGAACCAACATTTCAGATAAACAAAGATCATCACTCGCAAGCATATTAAGAATTCAATACCATGATCTATTTATTATGCCTAAAATTAGATAGACTAGACACCGCAAGCGACCCATCCAAGCGTGCCTGATAAGTAGGTGTAATGCACCAACTTGCCGTTCTACTACTTTGTTTAGTTGGTGACTTGAATTGAGTCACTCCAGTGTCAAATCTTGTCGATTAACACATCAAAATGTGACATGACTCTTTTACACAAAAACTACGCAACGGATTTGCATGAAATTTGGCACACAGATGGAACATATTCTGAATTAGAACATAGGGTACTTTTTATCCCGGAAAAATAATAGGTTCCTCGGAAACGCGGGTGAAACCGCGGTGCGGAAAGTAGTCAACTATAAAATCTCTTCAAGACTAGCGAGCCGAATCAATAGACCGTTCATTTATTTTCTTTATAAGTAGGAAAATTATGCACGGTTTGAAACAATTGAATAAACAAGGAGAATCTAGACTTCAAAAATAATGGTACCTAGTCATTAGTCAGTCAAAGCTAATATTATGTAATAGACAGAGAAAAAAACGTTTATTTACTGATGCAGTAAGTAAGCAAATCTGTTTAATAATAAATCTTCGTACGTTTACTTAAATAGCATGGCAATAAGATCGCTAGAAGAGAATCGCATTATTTTTGATTAGCTTTGGGTAATATACGAGTGTCTTGAGGTCAGGAGCAAAGCCTGCTATTTAGAATCAAAAATGTCATTCTGTGACGATTCCCTTTGCAGCTCCACTGCTTTCATGGTATTCAAGTGTGTCATTGGGTGGCAACGTTTTACCAACAGATGACATATACAGGGTGTAACGGAAACTGTATATACATTACAGTAATCCACTTTTATGGTACGAGGTGCACAGATCGCGGAAGATAAAAATTTATATTAATATTAGTAAGGGACGCAAAATGAAAATGACCCTCATTGACCGGTGACATGTTGGTTATGATTGTTTATACATGAGGGTTTAGTTTAGGGTTTAGTACATAATTTGGTTTGAATTTTTTAGTTATGTATTTTGAGCTGAAAATTTTTATAGAGAGTCTGTACCTGATGTAGTCTTCACCCCCTTCGGATGTATATACCCTTTCCGTTACACCTTATATAGGATGACTGGTAATTAGTAAACGATTCTTAGACACATGATTGTACTCATGATAACAAACAACTTCCCCAAAGTTTTTTTTTTTTAATTTATTTAGCACATGAGCCCATAATATTTAGTACCTGACAAGAATATAAATACACCATCAGCTTTTATTTAATTTAGTTATTAATCCCTTTGTTTCATTGGGGAAGTTGATTGTTATCATGAGTACAATCATGTGTCTAAGTATTTTTTACTAATTACCAGTCACCCTATATGTATTGTCTTATCATTTAATTCTGTTGACTCGTATTGCTATGGTATAGTCGATATTAGACTGACGGCCGCTCGCACTCGGTCATGCGGTTTTCTAGTATGGTCATTGTTTTTGACTCCTTGCTCAGTGGAGCAAGTTTCAAACTTTTTAAAATAACAACAGAATATAGAAGTTTATTTATTAAACAACAACTCTCAACTATCGCCATCGACGGGGAGTCCATTCGTTTCGAACTGTGCGGGCTAAAAGGAGCTTCCTTCCGCGGACGCTCAGACTGTGGAATGGGGAGCTCATTCCGTGGTTTTCCCAATGGATTACAGCATGGGGTTCTACAAAAAGTGTGTGAAGAGATTTCTGTAGGGTCGGCAACGCGCGAGTGATACCCCTGGTGTTGCAAGTGTCCATAGGCTACGGTAACCGCTTACCATCAGGCGGGCCGTATGCTTGTTTGCCAACTTAATGGTATAAAAAAAATATATACATTGCAGAGAGAGAATTCGGATATGCCTCGCGGCGCGAGTCCCTTGTCACGAATTCTCTCACTAGAATGTGCACCTTTTCGTGAAGTAAATACAGTTATATATTCTATATGCTATCTAAGCTTGCCGCGTCGCTTCGCATCTTGGTGTGAACTGACCCTTATCAGCTTTCTGACAAAAGAGAATCAACAAAGTTGTGTTCCTTTAGAAAAGGAACAATAACTAGCGTATAATATATTATTAGGTACTTTCAATTATAATTATATCTTCAACATTTATGGATGTTTAGATACCGCTCTTTGTCTTTCAATCCATAGATAACGACGCCATTTTGTAAAACATGTAAATCTAATTAAGTTTTAAAAACACGTACGAAAACAATACATTCCGCATTTGACTTTTTATTTGGAACAATAGTCTATGTTACGCAATCTTTGTGTAAACGCAAGCGAATTTAATCTTTATGTCCTGTGTTAAAGATCGGAATTTACAAGTCGAGACCATTGAATTATTACACATCAATGGTCGAGACTATATTTTAGATTGATTAAATCAAAAGTAAATCCTAAACCATCGATCCAAGACTCAAATTTGATTAATAGACTTTTTCAATGCATAATTAAATGCTTGTAAAATTTAAATAAATGTACTATCTAATGAATTCTTATAAGGAATACGTGCCATATAATTCGATAGGTCTATTGACCGAGCTTATTCTAAATATATAAAAATCAATGCCACTTTTCGTTGTAATAACTCAAGAACGGGCTCACCTATCCAAACCAAATGTTTAGGCTTTGTTCGGACTATTTAGTAGATGGTTTATGTGAAGTTTGCACAAAATCGGTCGAGCGGTTCTTCATTAATCACATTTTTTGTAACAAATTAATTCAATAAATGGCGGATCATTTTTGGATGGTTTAGATAGAGTAGGGTAGGATAGGGTAGCACCACAGGGTAGGGTAGCACCACGCGAACGAAGTCGCGCCGGGCAGCTAGTTCGAAATAAAATAATGTGTGCAAATTACTTGTGCTCTGCGAGGTTTACCAGAGGTGTCCACTGTATGAAATTAAGAGAGCTAAATATAAAAAAAATCAAATCAATAGCATCTGTGGTTGCTGAAATATAACACTGTGACATACGGACAGTCGGACGGAGTGGCAGCAGAAGGGTTCATCTTTACCTTTTTGGTTTCAGACCCTAAAAAAGGGGGTCTTTGCTTTGTTTATTTTTGATGACATGAGGGGGTCTGGATGGTGATTACATCAGCAATATTTATTTATTTATTTTCTCTGATGTTTCTTCAAAATTTTGTAGGTTTCTGATTTTTAACTTTCTTTCTAGTTTCTAGAATTCATAACTGCTACTCATGAGTAACAATTAAGTAATATGAACAGATAAAAAAAGTAATTTAAAAAAAAAAACGACTTCAGAAAGAGCACGACGTATTCCATTGAAAATATTTCGCTGACTTCAAATCAGTGTCAGATTAGAGTTATTTCATACTTTTTAGTGTATACTGAAGTCGATAATTTTTTTTTTAAATTACTTTTTTATTTCGTCATTTTTAGTTTTTCTTAAATGCACTAGACTTTGACCAAAATTTTGAGATGTTTTTCCTTTGAAAAATAGGAGCTTTGCTTACTTTTGCTACCAAAGGGGGAAGGGGGTTAAAATTACAAAAATTTTGCTTACGTAATAATTGAATGGCCCTAAGAGTCAGGGCTATCTTAAAGCCTGGTTTTACAAGACTAACCGCCAGTTTCTGAAAGCCAAATCAAAGTTAATCTATAATCAAAACTGTTGCCGTCTTTGTCATTTCAGACGTCATTGACAATGACAGATATACTTTTAATAAGAGATTAATTTTGATTTCGCTTTCAGAAACTGGTAGTAATAGGGGTAAATCTCTCGGGAACGCAGGAAAAATGGCGGACGAAATATACTTAGTTATCATTATTAATTTATCACCCGAGCTATGACCTAGCAGCACAGTCACCACAAAGTGACCATAAACAGCTGATGAGTCAATCTTCTAATAAATGACTCATTTATTAGGCACCATTAATATGTTTATACAAATAATATTATTAATAATTAAATATATTAGATAGCAACTCCATCTGCTTCATATTTAATTACTCATAGCTTTACAATTGTAGATTTCATCATCAGCCTATAATGTCCCACTGCTGAGCACAGGCCTCCTTTCACAAATGAAGGTGAAAGGGAATGGGCAATACTCCACCATGCGTGCCCACTGCGGATCGGTGGAGGTAGGCTAGTGGTCAACCTAATGTTGGAATTTTTCAAGCCGCCTAAGAGGCATCCAAATAGCTTAACGACTATCACAATTAAGTGATAACCGGGACCAACGGCTGTACGTGCCTTCCGAAGCACGGAAACGCTCGATTTGAAATACCACTAGGCGGTCACCCATCCAGGTACCGACCACGACAGGCGTAGCTTAACTTTGCCGATCGATTAAGAACGGCTAATCATGCTACACCACGAGCGATTCATTGTAGATTTAACCACACTTAAACTTTGAGTTCTGTCCTTCTCAGTTCTCTGCTTCTATTAGCTGTCTATCCCGCTCGCACACTAGCGTCAATTTTGTTTTTTAGGTAAAAAAATACCAAAGATATTCCTTTTAGAGCGATGTGAGTTTTTATCGAGTTTCAAGTAATCTTTTTCGAAACAAATTTATTAAAATAATCGTGCTTCCACGGTAAAAAAAAAGTACAAAATCTTATTATTTAAAGGGTATATCTTTACACTTATACTTTAATCTTTAAATAATAAGTTTTTGTTAAAAATGTAATTTTTAATACAAGCTTTTTTTGGTGATTGTACTTTTTGTTAACTGTACTTGCATTGTCTTCCAATATACTAATGTATACTAAATATCAAGTCAATCCGACCACTGGAAGTGGGTGAAATTCGACCTGCAAGATTCCACCCGAACAAACATACATACATTGCAAATTAAATAAAAGCTTGTAAAATTAAAAATATTATTCCAAAAATCTTGCCAATAATTTTCATCGCATACGTAATTAAAGATTCAATATTCGATAACATGGGAATCTACAGAATCTTTTCCATATTGCTGATATACTTTAGTTAGATAACACTAAAACAACTATACATTATAGTATTTACATATCTCATACAGGGTTTCTCAAAGTTATGTACAATAGTTATAAATTACTATATTAAAGTAATGGCGGCTGACTAAAACACACAACATTACTCATTATTATTATGGCACGATGAAAAAAAAACATGTTTTTCCTATGGTTTATTTATATAATTTACTAGAGCTCACCTCAGCTTACTTACATAATTAATATTAAAAAAAAAGACGAGGTTCATCTTCATATTATTTAAAATTGTCGACAGTAATTAATAAAATATTTCAATCGCATTTTTTTTACCGCACATGAATCAAAGTTTTATTCGGTACCTACTAATTTGAAATCACAAATACGTAGTCATAAGGCTATATTAATTTCACAGTTAGTGACATCATTACATTGTCAAACAATTACGCCATGAAGTCATCAAAATTAAAAATAAATAACAATAAATTTACTTTTTATCAAAAAAATAAACCGCCTTCAAAGTACACTAAAAAGTATGAAATAACTCTTATCTGACACTGTTTTGAAGTCAGCGAAATCGCATGACGTGTTCTATAGAAAATATTTCGCTGACTTCAAAACAGTGTCAGATAAGAGTTATTTCATACTTTTTAGTGTACTTTGAAGGCGGTTTATTTTTTTGTTAAAAAGTAAATTTATTTTTGAATTTTTAGTTTCATATACATGAATAGTATATGTAATTTATATGGGACCATTTCGGAATAAACCCAATTCGAATAAAAAAAGAATTTTGCAAATCCGTCCATATATGACGTAGTTATGCCCGAACATACATAAACAAATATAAACATCTGAATTAATAACCTTTTTGAAGTCGGTTAAAATAAACTTTATCACAAACAATAAAAAGTTATTGAAATCGAATAAAATACTATGAAACAAAACTTATTTACTCAGAAATAATATAGACCAACAGTTGCCGGTAATGCGAAACGAAAATGTCTTTATCACTGCGATAATATCTACAAAAATGTTCAATTATGCGATAACATGACAAAGCCAACGTGTCATACACATACAGTGCTATGCATTGTTCCGTATATACAGGTGGTTATTTCTGTAACACTGTGGGCTCCTTTGACCCACTAACCACCGAGTGTTCCAAACAATACAGAAGTACCCATCAAGAATGCAGAGTATGCGTCAACAAACCTTACAAGCGATGAGATATTCAAAGAACTACGCAAATAAGATGAATTTTTCAAGTTTACAAAGTCGAGAGCTCAACCACGCATGCGCGGGCCAAAGCTACACATGCGCAGTGAAAACGTCAAATCTATTTCAGTACAAGCTTGCGTGCGTGTCGAGCTTACAGCAAAAAACGCGTATAAAAACCTAATAAGAAACAAACTGAAATACCTTTACTGTCGCGTGTTAAAAACAGTGCATAAAGATGGAGGATACAATTCGACAAGCAAAATACAAACACAAGTGGTAGTACGCACAAAATGCGGCAATGCGACAACGAATCGATGCAACCAGTATTCACACATGCCAAATTCACAATTTAGTGTCAATTTTATAGCACCATGGAACCTCTAATAGATAGGAACAATTTCGCGATAAGCGCGATGGTGACCATCGCCATGCAAATATTATTCTTCACAATAGCATCGCTCTTCCAAAGTGACAAAGTAACGGATTTCACTGGCGGTGCCAATTTCATCATCATAGCACTTCTAACGTTCTTCCTCGGCCAGGGTGGTAGTCATCTAAAGAGCTATGACAGTAGACAGCTCATGGTCACAGCTTTCGTATGCGTCTGGGGCTTGAGACTCTCCGGCTATTTAATCTATAGAATTTACCATATTGGTAGAGATAAGCAGTTCGAAGATCGCAAAAGTAATACGTTACGCTTTGCTGTGTTTTACACTTTCCAAGCTGTGTGGGTGTACATCGTTAGTTTACCAGTAATCATCATTAATTCGCCTCACCATTCATTTCCTAAGTCACCTAAAACGATGACTACTTTGGATTCAGCCGGAGCTGGCGTGTTTGTGATTGGCTTGCTCATAGAAACGTATGCAGACCTGCAGAAGTTTGCGTTTAGACAGGAACCATCCAATCAAGGGAAGTGGTGCAACGACGGGCTATGGGGTCTGTCGAGGCATCCAAATTACTTCGGTGAAGTAGTGCTGTGGTGGGGGATATTCATTATATCGCTAAACATCGTAGAAGGCGTCGAATGGATTGCAATATTATCACCGTTGTTTACGACGGCTATTATTTTGTTCTTATCGGGTATACCTTTGCTGGAACGATCGGCGGACGAAAAATATAGAGATAACCCAGATTATTTATATTATAAAGCGTCTACGTCACCGTTGATACCGATCCCGCCCGCTATTTATGTGGAGGTGCCAAGATTCCTAAAGTTCGTGATGTGTTGCGAGTTCCCTATATACGATTCGACCGGAGAAGACTTCCCGGCTCCGACCATCGTGACAGAGACTACGAGCATCTCGATGGTCCAGTCTCAAACATAGCTAACAAAAGCCGCGAGCGACTCCGCCGCGGCTAAAGCCGAAACGACGAACGGCAAAAGCCAAATGACTCACAAACAATTGTGATACACAGCCGAGGAGAAACCTCAAAAGAAATTGCCAAATTCGTTGCCACTTAAACAAAATAACACTATAGATATGAACCTTTACAATAGTTATATGGAAAACGTAAAACGGAGCAAGAGAATTGCTTTGGGACTACTAGAGGATACGAAAGACGCGTACGACAGTATATCGGTAGAGAGTCCTGATAACCATGTTAGAGTAAATAAAGAAAGTCCTATTAGCGATGTAGAATTAGAAGCAGGTCCTAGCACTAGTAAAGATATACCTAAAAGACCAACTGAATTCGTGAAGTATGGTAAAATAACATTCAACACGACAGCAATACTGCACCATTATCCTCAAATGAATCAAAACAATTGTGTTGAAAACTGTAAGCCGCAAGCTGTCTCTGTCGCTACTAAGAAATCAGACTTGAATCTACCAATAGAGGGAGTCAGAGTACAGCCAGATAATAATAACGTCACGTCACACAATAAACAGTCAAAAGACATAGAAACTGAGAAAAAAGATAATTTTAATAACAATGAAGCTAAAGTAAACTGCGTAGTTAACTCTGACAATACAATTGAAGTATTAAAGAAACCAGTAAAATTTACAGAAGAAAAACTAGTATGAGGTTTGGAGATACAATTTTTTTCATTACATTTCCGATTGTGTAGACTGTGGCATCAGATGAGAAGGTCTGCTAGAGTGAAAAAGAACATATCGCAATTTGAAATGTTGTAAATATGATTTAAAAGACTGGAAATGATTACCTATATTAAAAAGAAAAAGCAAATATTTAGTGTAAAATATTGCGAGCTCTCGATTATGATAAGAGGAAATCATACTAAGTTGTTTGTTAGATAATAAATGTACTGTTTTAAATGAATATGTTTTATCTAGATAGCGAAAGATTATAGTCTCGAATCCGTCTCAGATAGCGTAATATATAGAATTTTAGTAATTATAGAATATACAGTAAATATATAGGAGAAGATTCTGCTGCATATTAAGTACCTAACGGTAAGTATCTTCTTTTAGTCATATTTTCCATTAATTTCGTTGAATTTTTTCTTTGGTATCTTCATAATTTTATGGACCTTTTATGTTAAAATATTCTCCCGCCTTGGCTTTGCCCCGGTCATGAAGAAATTTTCTGATTGATGGCCCGTATCAAAATCTACGGACAGAAATAATGATATTTTGCCTTGCAAAAAATGTCTTCTATATCAGAAACTTTCTCCGATCTATGCACAACAAGTCAAAATATTCGCAAATATTCATTGTTATACAGTTAAGAGACAAAACCAACCTCAATTAAAAACAAGCAGTGAAGTAAACTCACTGCAATCATGAAAATTAATAAATAACCTTGAACAGTACACAAGCTGTGTAATAAATCATCTACCGTCTGACACACAACCATTGATATCAACGAAAACAAAAATTGATGAATCACTGCAGCACAATCTAATAACACAATGAAAACAAGGTTTGCTCCTTGAAAAACACATTTATTAGGTTATACCGCACAACGGCAGTCGTATTTGGCAACAGTCCAAGAACAGTCTAACTGCAAAAGTGTACCTACTACGGATATTCGTAATATACCATTTCCTGCTTGCACCAATTTGAACTAGTTCAGAACTTACAAGTTAGGTATTCTGGATGTCGAGCTTAAATTTACTGTAATTATTAATTTTGGGAATGCGTTCTTATTATTTCTTTTACGAGTTTGATTGGGATTTTGAAACCAGTCAAAAAGATGGAAATTCTAATTAATAATATATAATAATAATAATATCCTGGGACATTCCTCACACACGGTCATCTGATCCCAAACTAAGCAGAGCTTGTACTATGAAAACCAGATGACTGATATAATACATATACTACTTTTTGTTTGTAAATACATACTTAATATACATAATTACACCCAGACTCAGGACATACAGACATGTTCATTCACACAAATGTATGTCCTGTGTGGGAATCGAACCCACGACCTGCGGCGCGATAGGTGGAATCTTAACCAGAGTCTTAACCAACCGCGCCAGCTGGCCCGTCCAATTGAATCCAAAATCTAATCTTATAGATATAGACCAGGGTAGATAATTTTTGAAACCAAAAAAAATTACAGTAGGATGAAACCCATTAGAAAAGGAGGGGAATATGATCAAAATGAAAGGAAAAATAAATTACGGTCGATCCGAGTTCGGGAAGTGGGAGGGGGTGAGTTTTTAAGGGTGAAAAATGGTTTATCTTGATTTCCGGCAAAACTACAAGTCCTATGGAAAAAAGTTAAATGGCAAAGTTGTAGGCAATAAAAAGATCTACAACTTTTGTATTTGCAGATTTTTCACATAACCTCAAAATTTATGTGAAAAATTCAAAAAACCAAGTTTTTGGTTTTTTATTTATATCTTTTTCAAAAAAAATTTTTTTTCTACGAAATTTGGTGAAAACTTACCTTATTATATCCCAAATACACTGTAATTTATTTGATTAAAAATATTTATTTTTTCGCTTCATTTTAATTTAATATCAAAAAAGCACCCTAATTTTCAATCGAAAATTCTGACGTCAAAATATCAGCTTTTTTCAAAAAGTTTGGGGGCTTTTTGTTCGTTAAAATATCTACTTTCTGATGGTGTAAAGAAAAATATACATTACTATAGGAAATATTCTTAGAAAATGCAAAAAATTGAAAAAACCTCAAATTCGAAAATTTTTTTTTAATCATTATGTACAATTTTGAGGTATTTATTAAAATTTACACTTTAATTACTCAAAAAATGTAAGATTTCATGTTTTATTGATAAACGAAAAAATTACAAATTAAAATATACTTCTATAATTAACAAACAAATAAGTTAATAAAGTTAATATTTAATAAGACATCTACAATATTTTGAAAAAGTTGTAGAATCTTCTTTAAATAATATTTGTAGATGCCTATTTATTGCTGTTTTAAGATAATTTATATACCTGAGTGACCTTCGGTGAATTTAAGCCCATTGTAAGTTATTTCATTGAGAAGTGGGGACGGACCTAGGAGGGTCTGGGCCTTACTACATACCTGCTATTTCGTAGCAGCTGTAAAGACCGTTAGCCAGTATTCGAGATACAGAGTAGTGTACAATATCGTTTTTAAAAATACACGTGCAGGCTGAGTTACTCTAAGTGATTTGTGAGAAATTTACTTTATTCAAAGAATCGTTTGGAATCTACATAGCAAGGTAAATACTATCTGTATTTTAATCTATATTAATCAGCTTCAAAATAAAAATAGTAATATTTTTTTTTATGAATAGTATGTTTAACGTAACATAACCTAAAAAATTGAAATTGAATGATATTTTAGTACAAGAATAAAAAAATAGTAATTTCGTTTATTTTATACAAACAGATTTAGTTATACTCATGATGTAAAATTTTCAAATTTTTTGTATTTATTGTCGATTCTCTTCTTGCTAGACGCCACTAAACGATTCAAAGCTGTTTTTTTTATTTCATACACTTGCTTGTCGTCTGACTTATTGCAGATTATACAAACAGATTCTTCCATACTGGTAATCTGAAAGGACAAAATCAAATTAATAATGCCTTCAAAGTTTTATCATGAGTATAACTAAATCTGTTTGTATAAAATAAACGAAATTACTATTTTTTTATTCTTGTACTAAAATATCATTCAATTTCAATTTTTTAGGTTATGTTACGTTAAACATACTATTCATAAAAAAAAATATTACTATTTTTATTTTGAAGCTGATTAATATAGATTAAAATACAGATAGTATTTACCTTGCTATGTAGATTCCAAACGATTCTTTGAATAAAGTAAATTTCTCACAAATCACTTAGAGTAACTCAGCCTGCACGTGTATTTTTAAAAACGATGTTGTACACTACTCTGTATCTCGAATACTGGCTAACGGTCTTTACAGCTGCTACGAAATAGCAGGTATGTAGTAAGGCCCAGGCCCTCCTAGGTCCGTCCCCACTTCTCAATGAAATAACTTACAATGGGCTTAAATTCACCGAAGGTCACTCAGGTATATAAATTATCTTAAAACAGCAATAAATAGGCATCTAAAAATATTATTTAAAGAAGATTCTACAACTTTTTCAAAATATTGTAGATGTCTTATTAAATATTAACTTTATTAACTTATTTGTTTGTTAATTATAGAAGTATATTTTAATTTGTAATTTTTTCGTTTATCAATAAAACATGAAATCTTACGTTTTTTGAGTAATTAAAGTGTAAATTTTAATAAATACCTCAAAATTGTACATAATGATTAAAAAAAAATTTTCGAATTTGAGGTTTTTTCAATTTTTTGCATTTTCTAAGAATATTTCCTATAGTAATGTATATTTTTCTTTACACCATCAGAAAGTAGATATTTTAACGAACAAAAAGCCCCCAAACTTTTTGAAAAAAGCTGATATTTTGACGTCAGAATTTTCGATTGAAAATTAGGGTGCTTTTTTGATATTAAATTAAAATGAAGCGAAAAAATAAATATTTTTAATCAAATAAATTACAGTGTATTTGGGACATAATAAGGTAAGTTTTCACCAAATTTCGTAGAAAAAAAATTTTTTTTGAAAAACATATAAATAAAAAACCAAAAACTTGGTTTTTTGAATTTTTCACATAAATTTTGAGGTTATGTGAAAAATCTGCAAATACAAAAGTTGTAGATCTTTTTATTGCCTACAACTTTGCCATTTAACTTTTTTCCATAGGACTTGTAGTTTTGCCGGAAATCAAGATAAACCATTTTTCACCCTTAAAAACTCACCCCCTCCCACTTCCCGAACTCGGATCGACCGTAATTTATTTTTCCTCTCATTTTGATCATATTCCCCTGCTTTTCTAATGGGTTTCATCCTACTGTAATTTTTTTTCATTTTTTACCATTTTTGTAGGCTTTGACCCTGGTCTAATAGATACGTTTGATATTCTAGTAGGTACATTTATAATGATATCAATGGAATGGAATGTAAAAGGAAGTTTTTGTAAGTTTAATTATTAACAGTATTATTTTAATCAGGTTGAGCCAGGTTTAATATCAGGGGATTCAACAACATTTTATTTGTATTTGTGAGTGACCCTTTCGGTTACCTTTATAAAAATATAGGTAGTATTTTTGCATTTCGCGTGTTCGATTCCGGGTTCAGGCAGGTGTTTTCTTTTAATTTCAATAATACATTTTCAACATTTATTATTTGGCTTACGTAGGATTAAAGCAGATCTACTACGAATAAAATTAGTTAAATTGTCTATTATATAATCGATAGTGCTTTCCTACTGTCTGGCATACCCTGTAAAAAAAGTATTAAATAAATAAATACCCTGCGTCATTCTTCTATCTGATCTAAACTAAGCAGGACATAATTCTATTCTATGGATACCAGATATACCTACTACCAATACACAAAGAGTCCTGAGTGGGAATCTGACCTCGCTAACTGGTCCATCAAAAACATTCATAAGAGTAGCACAATAATTGACTGGCAACGAATATTTTAGAGCTCTAAACATCTGGAGAATTATCAGATAATTACTAACTATATCATGAGACGTTAGACGTCCAAACAGACGAGTTTTGTTTATCTCAGTAGATACTGTTTATTTCAAAGATGTCAGGGAACTTGTGACCTTCAGCATTAGATATGAAAACATAGTTTACATAAACAAATGTCTAAGTCATACAATGTATGTAAAAGTTGAAACTTGAGTATGTTACCGGCACGTATTCTAATTTGTATATCGATTTACAATACAATTTATTTGACTATCGTTTATTGTATTTATCTGTAACACACTTAACCAAACTATTGTTTAAACTTCTTGGAATATTTTGATCAATTAGCAGTATTTTTAAATTCTGCAAATAAAATACTTACTTTGTTGTAACTGGCCCTGATTCTGTTGTTTACAACTAAACTAAATTTAATCTCACTATGTCTCTTTCTAACAAAGAACATAAGAAAAGGATGTAAGAAATGTAGTCCTGTCAAATTAGTCCAATGCTATTTAGTCGCCATCTATCGCGGTTACGTCTAAATACCCGCAAATGAAGACGACAAACACTAATTTGACAGCTTTAAATATATTCTATCCTTTTTCAATTATGTTTGTAAGAAAGAGATGTGATGTGACTAAAACTAGTTTAGTGTGATTTACAACAGAATCGGCACCATTGGCTTACTAATCTCATGATGAATATCAGTGTCATTGCATTTGAGAGCCAGTTGCTTCTGGGCTTTGTAAAGATCATCAACTTATTGGCTATCCCCAGTATCCACCATAGGTCCATCAGGTCGACCATCTGACAGTTTTTAAGCATTTAACTAAATACAAAGTGGAAGCTGTTTAAAACTTTTTCTCTTCAGAACAGATACAAATATTATTCAATTAAAGATCTTACGACCCATTATCGGATCTCAAAACCTCTCACCTCAGTCCATGAAAACCAGAATTAATTCTCATCTATCTAATCTTAAACTAGAGAGAACTTGAACTGGGCTTTAAAGAGACTACTAAACATACATTAACATTATTATTACAGAGTCGACATCACCCAGATCACAAGCACGGCTCTCTGCAACATCCACTGGCCAGAATTTGAGACCTGCGCCGAAGTCACGTTTGGAATACCCCTGTGGTATGAAGACGAGGAGTTGGAGCCAAGGCTTAATGAGGAGGATCTGCAGACTATGTGGAGCACATACAATAACAGGGATCCTTTCGCTCTACGGCTTGCGAGATTAGGCATTACGGTAGGTTCTATACTTATAAGGTACACCCCAACATAATTGACTAAAAAAAGAATTTTACTGTAATTTCGCCCCCTACGGGTAGCGATAGCCTCAGGGTTTTCCCGTTATTGGAGCAGCCTGAAACCTTACAGAAGATAGTAGCCAAAATGATGTTGTTTCTGCATAGAGTAATGGTGCGTCCAGGCTACGCGAACAATGAACGAATCCTGTTCATTCGTGGCTCGGCTCGTGCTCGCTTCGCGTAGCATGGACGCACCATGAGGTTGCCAGAGCTCAATGAGCCGGCACTGTACTTATGATACGCCTTATTGACTATACTTTTTTTCTTCCGCTGCCGATAAAGTAAAGCGATTCTTCTAAGTGCTTCTTCAAAACTCTTTTGGATGTGAAGAGATTTTTACTGGAGCAGTAACGCGCGAGTGATACCTCTCGTGTTGCACGTGTCGATAGGCTATAGACTGTTCTCCATCAGGCGGCTCATGTGCTTGTTTGCTACTATAGTAGTATAAACAATATAATACCTGCTTTATATCGTTTTCCAGGAGTTCTCAATTCCGAACGACAGATCAGTGCTGACAGTGTGGTTGTTGATCGCTGGTGGTGTCGTCATCTGCATGGTGATGCTCACCGTCGCTCTCTGGCGGTTCAGCTGTGCAGAGAATTATACCAGGTAAAATGATCATTACTTATTTTGGTTTCTCCATACTTTTTTTTATGTTAAAATGGCTTGCGTACGACCTTCGACTGACCCCATGAGGAGTTATGACGAGGCCGAGGATGTAGTACGCTTACCCAGAAAAAGCCTATTCACTCTGGCCTTGAATACATCTAGGTAGGCGCTCCTTTGCTGTTCGTATAAGAAACGATGAAGCGAAGCCTTGTGTCCGGGTACGCGAGATGTCGACAACGTATGGGTGGAAATTCTCCCGGCGTCTTGTGTTTCGATGGAGAAATGGGGACACTTCTCTAGTTTTAGCTACGAGGATTAGTTATCATCAATTATGAGTATCTGATGACATCTTTAGACATTTTCCATTATGTTGCGGATGTATTTATTTTTCTATTGCCGCATAGGTACTCTTAGTTTCCACAGTCGGGCTGTGTTACTTCTTTATTATTACTCTTATCTATCTAGGAATATCTTCAGTGTTGGTACACATTGTTTATCCCCCTGGTGTTCTCTCTCTACTCTCTCATCTGATCATTTCCCATCAAAAATTCCATCTAAATATAAATCCACAATTTAGGAGATAGAATATGCTCATAATAAGCTCAATGACAATTTTGAGACCAAAGGACTAGTCGCTGTAATTTACGTTGAAATTTGAACTATAGTTCACTAGCAATTTAGTTACTAATGCATAGAAAAAAGCTTATAACCCAACCAAATAAAAAATCACATTATTTTTGCCACTGACAGCAGCTAAATAATACTATTAAATATTCCAGAATGAAGTCCCACAGCGACACAGACAGCTTGAGGAATGAGAAGCGCGGGTTGGACCTGTACCCGACGCCGCACCAGACGCTCCCGCCGCTCTACTCTGAGAATGAGTACAAATGGAATGATGACAAGTTTGATGACTCCACTAGAGGTAACCACACCTATAATCTTCACTAATATCATTAAGCTGAAATTAGGAAGAGGAATAATTGAAAAGAGAATGCATTATGTGATGTGTGTAAGAAAGGGATGAATGCTGATTTGACGGATGGAAAGGCCGAATGGGAAGCGTACATAATGCACTACCCACAGAGGTTGGGTATGTTGTGGAACAAAATAATAAGATGTGGTAGATGTTTGATTATTCAATAGTTATGTAATCAAATATTTATTTGCATGATAGAAAATATGGACTTGAAAATACAGATAGACTTTTGGAGTAAAATTTTCAAGTTCATAAATATGCTAAGATCTTAATAATTTTCTAATCTCAAAGAACTGAGATTATGCAGATGCATCAGCAAAATAAAAGTTTAAAAATTCTGAGGGTCACAAACGCTGACGGCAGCTGTAGTCAGTCACAGCAAAAGCACATCTGGACATCAGTTTAGGGCTGAACTGAATCACCTAGCTAACATATAATTATTTAAATTCCAGTGGATATGGGAGGCTTTGCCAACAAGAGTTACGTGCGAGACGATCTCTTCGATTTCGACTCTGATGAGGACGTCATCACTCCTCGTGATAGGTGAGTTAATCATCCAATTAAATACATACATACCACTATACAATCTTAGTCTATTCTGGCAAAGAACGCAGAATTATCTCCAATTACTTCAAGAGATTAAGAGAGATATGGGATAACGGGCTTTGCCGATCAAAATTCAGGAGTAGTTGGAGTAGTCCAACTTGAAAAGTATCTCCATATTACAGAAGGTCGCAGCCAAATGGCACTACTTGAATGTGGTGTTGTGTTCTTTGGTGAGGGTAGTCTGGAGAGCTCCATGAGCTGGGTAGAGGTACCATACAAATGGTACACAAAGACCCTTATAATGACGGCTCAGCTAATCCGCTCAACTCCATCAAATCACTTCTGAGTCTGAAGAGATTCTTGCCGTGTCTTCAACACGCGAATGATATCCCTGATGCTGTCGTAGACCTACGCCACCATCAGGCCACATGCTTGTTTTGACCAAGCATTGTAAATATGACCCAAAATGCCACATTTATTTTGTAGATGACCTTCCTTCTACATACTTTTTAAGAGAGGTAGAGCGTAGCGCTTATTCGCTCAAAGAGCAGCTCGACTGGGGAAGTACCTCCACCTTACAGAATACCACAGCCAAATAACTTTATGTTGTGTTCCTGCGCGTGAGTAAGGTCGCCAGAGCTCATTGGGGAGGGGGGAAAGGTCGGTAACGCGTGAGCGATGCTTCGTGTGTTGCAAGCGTCCATATGGCTACGGTAACCGCTTACCATCAGGCGGGCCGTATGCTTGTTTACCGACTGAGTAGTATAAAAAAAAAAAAAAAAAAAAAAAAAAAAAAAAACTTGAACTAATATTTATCAAACGCATATCGTGACTCGATATCCCTTATCAATCTACGAGATATCAGGTATATTTTTTTGTAAGCTACGATTATTAGGTAACTAAATCGTGTCACTTTTTCGATCGAAATTGCGAATACAAAATCTTGAATCCTCATTTATAAATCGGACATCAAAGAATGGACCTTGCTTCTGGCTCTGTTTTCCTTACTCCTACAACCTAGGAATGTTCAAGGGCAGAATGAATAGGCTTCTTTCGACATCTTTCCTTCCTTCTTCTTTTCTATTTGATGAGGAAATCTATGTTTTGAATGTAATTACAGATTCACCACAGATGTGTAGCCGATGTTTATAATATAATACGAACAACTATAAATCTGGGTACAAATAGGTACGAGTTAATTTTGAATTCATGTCATTGTGTCAGTCCTTTTGTCCCAGCATTTGTTCTTGTTTTTCAATGTTATTCTACGACCTTAAAAAATACATACTCAATATTTATTGCATTTCCATTAACCTGACAAACTTGCAATCTTTATTTTTCACCTCGCAAGCGTGCCTTTTTTTGCGTAAATTTTACTCAGTCATCGAAAATATAATCAAAACTATTCTTTATAATTGGAAACACTGAGTTTGCATTTGTAATTTTATTAGTTCACAAAACGTTCAGAAAAACATATCAATAGCATTTTTAATCTTAATGGGTAATAACCCATTAAAATTTTATTTATTTGTGTTTTAAAGACAACTGTGTTCTTCTCTTGTGTTTTCTCGCTAGTGAAGTGAAAAACTGTGTCACGCGAGAGCAATGTGATGTTTGAATCCCTCACTGTGCTCAGGATTCAAACATAGTATTACTCGCTTAGCTCAGGATTCAAACTCATTACTTGAACTTTGCACTCTTGTTGCACAAATAACCATTTCATTTCAATGTTGCTGATTGTAAAATTTCTCTCTCAAAAAGTTGCGTGTGAGAGAGATGCAGCGAGTATTCATTGTTTATCTAGTTTATCATGTTTGTGAGTGTTCAAAGTACTAAGTAATACTTTAGTAAGTATGAATTATAACTTTTCTTCTTTTTTTCCAGTAACAACCCCACAAAAGAGAGGGATTTCATCAAGAACGTGTGAAGTTCGTACGTAATAGACTTTATTTGTACCGACATCAATTGATAATGAAGCTAGCAGCAATATTACAGATTCATATTTAAAAATCTATTGATGTCGGGATGAATAGATGTTATTGTGTAGGTATATATAGGTGTTGATTTATTGTGATTTTAATTAATAATTATATTCAGGCATTGTCTACTGTAGATAATATTTTCTTTTTTTATTTCGCGTCATTCTTTTTAAATGTGTTTTGTATGGCTGTGAACATCTTTGAAACACAATTATGAATTAAAGATACTATGTAGGTATAATTAATATAGCCAATTATTTAAAGTCACAATTTCTGCTTGAGATTTGACAATGTCTGTGTATAAAATAAAATACAATATATAAAATAGATATTATTAAAACGCTGTATACTTAATAGAACATAAAAATGATTGACTTAAAACGATGTTTATTAATTGTTATCATATAAACAATTTGACAAAAAATATGTGCCATAAATTTACAATAACGCTATGAAATAAATTATACGAAAGCATATAAAAAATGGCACCACAGTAAATGTAAAAATCTTTCGTCCTTTTTTAACATATTCGTAATTCAACGAAAAGAAAAAGGACGTTAGGTTTTTGTCATCGTTCTTAAGAAAATAACTGTAAAGTACATTCATTGTTGTGATTCCTTGTATAGAGAGAATAAGTGATTACTTTTTCTGTTATAAGTTATTTCTTTATATTTTTGGAGATTGTTTTTTATTTCATTTTATTCATAAATAAATGGTTAATTTATTGTTTTATTTTTATTTATTCATCCATATTTTTTTCAAAATAATCAGATCAAAAGTTATTTTAATAACTTGTATTTTTATATAATTTTATCCCCCAGGGTTGTGTTCTCAGAGTTTAATAATAATCGGGTTGTGAAAATATCCACTTAAAGAATTTAAATAATTTTATTGTATTTTAAATTGTATAGACTAATATTTTATGTCTAATACTATTTATTAACATAAAATAGCCCCAAAAGTATTTCGTTTTAATAATGAAACCCGGCTGCTTAAACCCTGGCGTAAATTACATTATTTTAAACAGTATCACCTTGTTACCTGATGTTTGTAGTTAATAAGTAAAATAAAAAATAATATGTAAATTATGTGTCCATATAAAATGTTTATATAAGGTCCTAATAAATTAGTGAACTTCCCCTTGAGGGATGAATGTATAGGTCATTAGTAATCAAAAAATAATTATTAGAAATAAAACCGAGGGAAAAAAACTTCTTTGACTTTCATAGCGACTCTCCATGCAAATCAAAGAAGTTTTTTTTTCCTCGGATTATTTTTCTAATATTATTTTTTGATTACTAATGCCCTATACATTCGTCCCTTAAGAGGGAGTTCGCTAATTTATTAAGACCTTATATACAGAGTGTGGGTGATGTCGTTAGTAAAACTGAAGCCATGCATTCAGTAATTAAATGAGTCTGGTATTTTCATGAATTGTTTTGCAGTTCGTCTAAAAAGTTCTAACTAATAGTTGGAATGTCACGAGAGCACGCTAGAGGCTGACAGGAAGTATATCGTTACTATGTTAAAACCCTGAATCACTTTCGCCCATTGTGTTTTAAAATATATTTTACTAAAAACTGTATTTCAATAACTTGATTACTTTTTTTTGTATTTTGATGTATATCTGTAGTGGGTCCTATAGACGGATAGTGAATATTGAATTCAACACTAATTGATCGCATTTTTAATTTACAAAAAATTAGAAATGTATTTTCATTTCAAACTGTAATGTAAAAACTCAGTAAGCGGCCGATTATTTGTTAAATTCACGGCCACGGTGAACACAGTGGTGTTTACAACTTATTGTAAATAGAATATTTAAGAAATAATAGGCGTCATAAAATTTTACGCTGAGTAATCCAGAATCATATGCTGAATCCATGGTTCAGTATTCAGTGTTCGTTACAATATCACTTACACCCTATATACATATAATTATATTAATATGTATATTTCAGATATAGTATAATATTGTAGATATAGTCAATGCAATCATCACACGACCAAAATATAATCATTGCCATGTTAAAATAATTATTATTTAGATGCATTATAAAATTGACAATCCCGGAATAATTTAAGCGCAATCTACTGACAACTACATATACAAATTGGTTGATATACTTGCCTCGGTACAAATTCGAGCCATTAGAATCATTGACGATCTCAAACTCACTGGTGGTTTAGAAACTCTAAGTCTAGAAGAGATGTAAGTTCTCTAGTGGTGTTCTACCGGCTATAAAGAGTGTTCTCAAGACATTTTTGGCCTGGTACCATCATCACCTTTCTACCACCATCGTACTGCTCGCCGACAATGCGGAGTTCTTTATCATGTCCTCGAGCAACCTCGATACAACGGTTCAGTGGGACGTTCCTGCTACGGATCATTGATATGTGGAATGAGCTCCCCATTATGGTTTTGCTCAGCTCTATGATATGTGGCGTAATCTCTGTGAATTTTAAATTGAAAATGTTCAATATCGTAACTTTACAACACACGTGCTTGTAAAGTGACATTTATTGCACCGTTTTAGTGCAATCTTAATGCAGCGTATTACATAGTGCTTTTTACTTTACATTACCGCACAGTTTTATGCCTATTATAAAACTGTATAATCCCGATTATGTTAAGTTTATACCTCACTGCAAGTGATATGTGTGTAGAAGAAGCATTCTTAATTTAAACGGGTAACACAGTTTAACAGCGGACGGATTTGTTAACGTTCTCATTGGTTGATTATTATCAAAAAATAAAAGTCTGTTTTTTTCCTCGCAATTGTGTTACGTTATATGACACGCGTGTGCATTGACCATTACACTTTCGGCTCACTTACCGCCTCGTCTGTAATTACCAACTTTGCACACATGTATCATAATGTACTATTAATGTGGTGTTGTGTTCCTGCCTGGTGACAGATTAAGAAATAGTTATAAGGTTTGGCGAGCTCCTGAGGAGGCGCTGTTTTGACAGTACGGGGACCAGCGGTGTAGTAAACATTGTTATCCCTTACTAATTAATAATGCTCTTATATACGAGCCCAAATTACACATGGAGGGCTCCGCATGTTAATTGTGTGTGTCTGTAACTCAACTTTGCTATGAAATATTAAGTAGGAGCTTAAGAAAATAGATTATTTATTATTTTTAACGATTACTTTATTGTTTTAGATCAGAATATAATATTTGGTATAAGTTACATCTTCTTAAGTAGTGGCATTTTTTAAAAGAGCCATAGCAATAATGTTGAATAAATGCAGTCAGTTCCAGGGGGCCAAGTCTGCTAAAATGTCATACTGACACGATGCTATTGCAATTCCATTATCATTGAGCCGATGTGCGCAGTCTACTAATTCATAAAGATATCATAATCAAATAAAAAGAATTTTAGTACAAAAACTGTCAAAACTGACAACTAAAACATCGTTGTGGCACGATTGTAGTTTCATTGGAAAATCATCGGAAAGCTATTATGGCACTATTGTGTTAGTACTAGTAGACTACCAAAACTGTAAAATGTGTCAATTTTGACACCACTGATAGTTCATTGGAACACAATTGAAATAGCAGAGTTGGGCCCATGGTTTCTTGTAAGGAGACTCCCTTTAGATTATACCTTGCAATTTTATTTTTCATGATAGAAGCTATAGTAATACGTATTCAGTGAAAATTTTGATTATCTTATCTTGTGCGGTTAAAAAGATACAGCCTATGACTGACAAGACGGCATAGGCTTAATAATAGGCCAATTCGACTTTAGGTAAGGAATCCTAAAAAGTATTTACCTATTCGTATATTTTTGCTCGAAAATGTCTTGTAGATTTGAAATATCTCTTCTATACTATGAATTCTTTTAAATATATGGTAATTTCTTTTGTAAACGTAGGAATAGATCTTTTTCTTAAAACTGGTTGATAAAACATTTAACTAATTTTAAAATGGTCACTTAAATGACGCCACAATGTAAGAAATGACAGATAATTGGTCGATAAATTAGTGACCATAACTTAAAATGAGGCTTATAGAATTTAATAAACAAGAATATTCATAAAATGTTTGTGTTCATGTGTAGTTTAAATACAAAAACGACATTCATAATGTAGGTAGATAATCTAATAATTAATAAAAGCCATGATTCATTCAATCAGTCAGCAGTAAGCTAGAAAAACATAACCTAGAATTGCACAAAATTAATTTCGAAGAAATTTATCTGCGCTGTGGATCGGCAGCCTTTACAGGTTCTTAATTGCTGCTCTATCAACAAAATTTCTTATAATCGAGTGGAACTGCGGGAAACAGTAAGAAATAATTGAAGTTGTTTCAAGTTTAATTCTGGCTTGATCACTTGAAGCCAAAAGGGCAAACAACGCATTTTGACACGACTGCCCAAAAAAGAAGTATCTTGTTTTCAAGGTTCATGTATGTGAGTTTCTTTATTCCACCATAACTTAAATGACTCATCAGATCTGTATGTATGGGTTATCGTTAAATTCTTACATCGCATCCCATCTGGCAGTCATGTTTTTTTAAATTGTTCATTTATTTTGACTTGATATTGGGAATAATGAATTTGAAGCTATGATAGCTCAGGATAGTGATGTTGAATCCTACGATTACTCTACCTTACAGTGATGGAAAATATTCAACTTTGTAGCGATTGGGGGGCTAATGGCCGATTCCTATAATTTACGGCCCGTTATCGACTCTTATATCTTCACTAATAATGAAGTAAAGACCCCATAGCAGATCCTCCCATATGGAAGTAGCTATCTCAGGTAAAATTATATTACGAAATGATGTATATGCCCAGTTTGGCAATAAAAAACCTACCATTGGCAAGCATGTTTATTGAAACCGGGCATAAGTCTGCTATTATAACTAAAATGTCATTCTGATACGATCCCAGTACAAATCCAATGCCATTCAGCCAATGTGCGTTGTATTCTTCATGGTTTTTGACGATATTGAATTAGTAGAGTCCAAAAAAATCAAGTCTGTGAATTTTTACACCACTGATAGTTCATTGGAACACAAATGTAATATCAGACTTGAGCTCCTGGTCCGTTTCGTTTTATTCTCCTTTCTATAAAATCAGGTATTAGTGGTATTGCTAATATCCATAGGTGACGCTGACCACTTACCATCAGGTGGAACATCTGCTGCTTATCAGTCTGATGTAAGAAATTATGAGACATATTATCACATTGATAAAGTTACCGTCGTTCTCCTGAAATGTAAATAATAGTTACTTATAGTATAATTATGTATTGTTCTGGTGCGAGAAAAGGACAGAATATAATAACACCATTATAGTATACAATATGTATGTAACTGATAATTATGTATGTATTAATGGGCTGAAATAAATCATATGCCTTTATACTTGCTTTCATTTCCCTTTACAGTTTTTTAAATAGTAATTTTAAATTGGTTTAAGAATAACGGGAATTGATGTCACTCGATTTTGGACATTTTGTTTTCCTGATTTTCAGGTATCTTAGAAGCATCGAGTTGAAATTAACACAAATGCTTGGTATATGGCCGCTTGGGAGGTAAAGAAGGCCGTATCTTTGGCCATTTATGTCGCATATTTTAATAATGGCAAACTCAATAATCAAAAAGGGTACTTCGACCTAGAATCATGAATCATACTGGTGTTGCAAGTGTCCATAGGCTACGGTAATCGCTTACCACCAGGCGGGACGTAGGCTTGTTTGCCACCTAAGTGGTATAAAAAAAATTCAAAACATTTATAGAAAATCGGAATCTCCTGCTGATCAACAAATAAAATGGCACGCATAGGGACCTATGCATCGTTTGACCCTTACACCGGCTAAGGTTCTATCAAAATAAGCTAAAATAAAAGAAATTCTAACTTCCAACTTGTGAGTCTACTATAAGCCCTTAATACCATGGAATAAAAACAATTAAATGAATCCCACACTGACGCGTATGATGTAAATATATAAATAAACAGTGTGTACGAGGCGTTAAATAAGTGATAATAGTGAATAGCTCGGCGTTTATTCGGTTGCACGAATATCACTCGCTCGTCTACTACCGCCTGGGGTATTCTGTACAACCATATACAAATTGATTTATTATTAAAAAAAGTAATGTATAAGTACCTATTCGCGATGTCACTTACACCCGTAATCGCGAATAGGTACTTATACATTACTTTTTTTAATAATAAATCAATTTGTATATGGTTGTACAGAATAGAATAAGATTCTGGATTCATCGCAGATTCAGTACACGATTCTGGAAGATTTTTTAATAATAATTTAGAATTGTATGTCTTTTTATGAATTTGACGAATATAAATATTTTCGTAAACTCACAAAATCTCGCAATAACTCTACGCGATCTACGTTGTATGCCTGCCAACTGATCTGACCTTGCGTATGAATATGAACCAGTTAAATCGATCGGCCTCTTTCTGAATTAATTTTACATTGCTATCAATATTAAAGAGAAATTATCTTTTTTAAAGGAGCGCAAGCGTTATAAACAAATATATTTACAGTACCTAACCTAAAATAGTAATTACAAATGAGATTAGGTTACATTCTTACGACTAGGAAGCTAATGTAGAATTATAAGAGTTATATAAAGGTGTAAAAAACAACCACTCAGATAGCGACAGCACCCCACTCTCCCCCGTGAAGGGGAGCGAACGATCATCGATGGCTGATGGTGGACCACCACCGCCACTCTCACGCTCAGGGTGCCGCGCCACATCTCATCAACGTGGCTGTTGGGGACTCACATAGTGTGAAAGTCTCAGGAAGAGCTTACTATAGAAATGATCCTATGAAGTAAGGTCTTGTCGCTAAACCGGTAATCGCGGGTGGTCATTAAACGGCGGAGACTCTTAACATCGCGATGTAGATATTCGATGTAAACAGCGCAGCGACATCTAGTGGTGTATTGTGAAACTAACTGCTAGGTAATTTATCTATGAATGATAGATCTGCGAATAATATTGCTATCAACATTGTCACTTATACTTTGTTTTTCTGTCATATATTAGTCATAATACTGCAGCTTCTTTGGAATTTTATAGGTTGAGGTAATAGTAATGTAACTAAAATTTAGACGTTAAGGACGTCGCTAAAACACATAAATATATACATCGTCATAAATTAAGTTTCCTGAAGCACTATTTCACTACGATCATGTAAGTAAGTGCACTTAATACCATTTTCAAATAATCTACATTATATTATATTTTGTATTATGGCCATTAAATTCACTTATGTTTCACATTAATTTTTTAAATGACATGTGCACATTTTTTATTTTACTGATTGTGAGTCAAAAAGGTTATCATTCAATCGTTGTATGACCTCAACAACGATTTAGTCATTCACGTCATTATTTATTGCTATGTGACATAAAGGTCTCAAAATAACCAGTATCTGACGGAAAAGTTAGCCATTACACTTTTATACAGCTTATATATAAAAATAGATGACCATTATCTGACTTCAATGTTACTATTATAGGACTCTAAAGTCGTTTAATTTGAGCCTAAGCCGCATTTTGTAAACGTTGAAAATTTAAAAAGTTTACTTGACTAGCTGTCCCCGCAGTTTCACTCGCGTTCCTGGGATAAAAAGTAGCCTATGTCCATTCCATAGGCTATCTGTATGCTAAATTGAATGATGATCCGTTGCGTAGTTGATGCGTGAAGGCGTAACAAACAAACAAACTCACTTTCGCATTTATAATATTAGTTAGTAAGATCTTTATTAGTATTTATCTTTTTTTATACTACTAAGGTAGCAAGCATATAGTCCATCTGATGGTAAGCGGTTACCGTAGACTATGGACGCTTGCACGCTTGCACACCAGGGGATCCACGCACGATGCTTAACAACGCAAAAAAATACCTGTCTTCTTACCACAATCGTTTCATAAACGTCATCACTTAAACGCATTTCTCAATTGAACCTATCACAGAATAACCGCCATCATCCCGAGACAAGGTCACAGTGAATCTGCGAGCTTAGTGGGCGCACGTCTCGGGCAATTAGCACCAGATAACAAGATAACACTGATAACAATCCGATAGTGAACGCTGAGTACCGTGAAAATTAACACATTCAATCTATTGGGGCATTTTTAGGAGTTATGGTGCGAATATTGGATTGAAAGTGGCGGAGATTAGTGCAGTGTGTAATGATAAAGTGTGGATTGATTTAGAAAGATGGAGAAAGAAAAGCTATTATCAAAGAATGTAGAATTCGATCAAATTAACCAACTATACGATGAATGTTTGAATTATCTAAAAGATGTAAACGGTGTTGGGGATATCGATGATGACATAAATTATGAGGTAAAATTACAAAGTGGTGACGAATATCACGATGATCCTGACTACGAAACAATTGAAGAAAATAAACATGCAGAAGCTGAAATGGAGGTTTATGAGAAGCCAAAAATCGCTTTCAAAATGGAAAATGAGAAATCTATGGAGAGTATAATTTCGGAGACGAAATCTGAAAGGCTGAGGAAGTTATCGAAGCAACTACCTAAAATTATTATAACTCAGAGTAATTCGAGTTTAAATGTTAGACAACACGATAATTTGAAGCTTGGGGTGCGAAACGCTTCTCCGAGGGGTGAGAAGAAGAAATCTATACTAACGAATAAGTAAGTTTGTTGTGATTTAGGGAATCAGTAAGAAATTAAATAAGGAAATTATATAATGTTCTTAGTCTATTGTTTTCAAACTAAACTAAATTAGTCTCACTCTATCTCTCTAAGAAAAAGCTTAAAGAAACGATGTAATAAATATAGTTCTTAAATTGGTCCAATTACATGTTTTCAACGTAAATTTTGTCGCCATCAATATGGTCACAATAATTATGGCATAAACTAAATTGATAGTTTTTTATCCTTTTTCAATAATGTTTGTAAGAAAGAGAAGTGATGTTTTAGTGTGATTTGCAGCAGAATCAGCACCAATTATGTCATAATTACGAAAGAAGACGTAATATTTATTAGCAAATAGTTTAAACCAAGACAAGTTTTTTTGATCCCACTCGTATTGTAAAAAAGAAAATTTGCATGTTTGTTGTTAAATCACATTTAGATATAGAAAACATCCCAGATTAGCATCCAGGCTTAACTATTAGTTTCACAATTAGGGGAATTTAAAAAACAAAGCCTTCTATAAGGTGGTTCATTATGTGGAAGACTAGACTTATTATTAGTATTATTAGACTTATTTTGTACTTGTAGTAGCTTCCTCTTCACTTGCACCCCGGCTGGTGTAATTGTATAAATTCAAATAAAGATCATCAGTAAAAATACCTTTCTGAATTTTTCCGAAGTCTTCACAGTTTAATTGTATTCCGAAACGTCGGTAGATTCAACTGATTCAACTATTACGTTAAACAAGGCCTGAGTAAATAAGTTTTGAGTTTCAGTTTGAATTATATGAGTCAAACATTTTATAAATTAAGTACCCAAAATCAACTAGCCGCTGGGGCAGGGCAGGGCATATTCGTTTCAACATCGTGCAACCAGATATAGCAATTTAAAAAGCAGCAAAACTAAATAAGGATGTCACATTGCAGTATATGTTTATTAGTATGAGCAATGTTTGCCAGCGTATTACCAAACTTAAAAATGCTGTCATTTAATCTTTATTAAACATAGTATCTAACGTAATTATGTTCAAGTCTTGTGACATCAGTTTCCGCCCTATTACATGAGATGGTTTAAACTAGTCCTGGCTCTTTTTGTTATATGACGTTAGAAAGTAACGGATATATATTTTGGGTTTTACTAATCAACTCATGTATTAAGGGGGTATGTGTTTGTCTAGTGTTTGCAGGAACCCACCACCACTACGCAATAAAGTGGCTTACGGAGAGTATCCAAAGAGATTGGTCTCCAAAAGCGGGATAGAAAACGTTGCTCTTATATCTAATGTACCGTTTGAAAGGATAAGACTACTTAATGATACGTTTCATACTTTGGTAAGTTATATAAGCTTTGCAATAGTTGAGAAAGGCTGACTTAAAGACAGGTCTGTATGGTATGCGACTATCTTCGCATATATTTGTATCTACCTTTTGTGTTTTCGTTTAAATAATAACGGATATAGTATTATCATCATGATTCGTAAACTGAACGTTTATAAGCTGGGTGAAATCATCTCAATTGCACAATATAGTCCGTATACATGTTATCATTTTACAGTTATTCTACTAATTATAAATACGAATGCTTGTGTCGATATTTCTGATTCAATCACACCGTGACAGCTGAACAGATTTTGATTTTAATTCATTGTTTGATCTTAATATTACATATTTAAAATTCAGATATCAGAAGTAATTTTATAAAAAAATGTGGCAGCATACACAAGCTTTTCTTTTTCCCCCCTTATCGTATTCATATTTACTGAGAGTCCACGAAATCATTTTCTCTTCTGCTTCTTTTTTTGGCGATTTAGAGTGCCTCACTGACTCATGAAGAGTAGTCATCATTATCATCATCTACCTTCCCTATTTCCTATCACTTGGAGGCGGCGCAATATGTATACTTTTACATTCGGCTCTTCTTAAAATCAAAATCAAATCTTCGATCTTCTTCTTCTCATATCCATCTACTTCCATATTCCTAACTCTTTTAGTCACGTCGCTTTCATTTCAGTTCCCTCTCAACTTTTCAGTCACTGGCGCCACTTTCAAGCTTCCCCTTATGCACTCATTTCCATTCTTGGTGTTCACCAGTGTTCACTAATTTAGTAAATCATATCTTTGAACTCTTGAATGTTTACTATCATTCAGCTATGAACAAATGCTCACATCTGCAGATAAACCTACGTTGGCGTTGGATAGTAATCGGCACGATAGTGGTGCACTTCGCGATCTGGCTGGTCTTCGCGGTGTTCTGGTACATCACAGCGCTGGCCCACTACGACTTCGAACCCGACCCTCCAAAGAGGACCTGCATCACCGGTGGAAAGGACTTCGTTACCATATTCTTGGCTTCTGTTGAAGCTCAGGTGAGTACTTGATACTGGGACTTCTCTTCAGTCTCAAACCTGAATTTCTGAAAATCAGAACTACATTGTCATTATCTAGGTGCGTTGAACCACTGAACCATTACGACTCTTGCTCATCACAAATGATAAATATGATACTTAATTCAATTAGCCCCATGCAGAGCGTGCCATACTGATTGAATAATGGCAACAATACGACGGTTTTAAGTGTCGTTTATATTAAAACTTCACATTGTCAACTAATAGTAAATAAGCCCATACGCTAAATTTGAAATGCTATTTATGGGATCATCTTCTTTGTCATAACTCTCTCACATTTCTCAATTGAAATTGCAGTTTATTGCTAACCATATATCGTTGAACAAAAAATAACAATTTTCTTTTAATCTCTATTGATAGTAAATCTGAGATTTAAACAAGTAGTACTGACCACTCATGACCTATTACTACTATGCAAGTATTAATATCCTAAACGTGGGCAGATAACTACGTTGTTCCATTCACACATAAATATAATGTGTTCATAAATACATCGTTATTGAGTCTTGAAATAGAATTGGAAACAACATAGTCAGTCAAGAACATCGGGCCAAGTTATTTTTTGTGTGATTATCTTTTGTACCCTTGTATACACACCTGATCATACCAGTTACTACTTGGTGATAGTTTTTCATTGTGAGGGTGGTAGCCATCTAGGCGGGTACTACACCACGGAGCTATGGTCTTCTCACGATGTTTTCGTTCTCCAAAAGCTCAAGCTGTATCAAGGATACAATTTTTGGACCTTTGCCATGACATTGTCATTCTTAATCTCTGGCTTCTGATTTACCATCGCCTCAGATAAATAAATCAAGTCTTCTTACACAAATCCACAAGATTTGTAAAACAACTGCAACAATTCTTTCTGCCTCTTCCTTTTGTATATTCCACTTTTACGAAGTTATCCTCAACTTAAAGTCAAACGGCAATTATTCCATCTTAGTTCAAAATTTAAAATCATTTATTCCAATAGACCTTCGCAGGCACTTATGAAAAGTCCGACTCTAATACTCTAATACCGGTTCGGAAGGTTGCATTTACTGAGAAGAGCCGGCAATAAACTCAGCAATAACTCTTTTCAAACAAGCAGACTCATATAATATTTACATTTTAATCGCACTGACAACAATTGCGTGCCCCGGCGCGGCGGCAAAACTACAAAGTAGACTAAGTAAATAGCAAACTTAAGCAGACCAGCCCCCACAAGCAGCACTTGTTCACAAGTATGACGCGTGTGGCAGCCATCGCCCTCCTCGCCATATTGGAGGGAAGTTCACAGTAGTTCAGTTAGCACAAAGTAGGTGAACCTAAACACGTTTAAACTATTCCCGTATCCTTTGTCAAAGTGCAATTTGGTACAATCAAGGACGATTGGCGGGCGCTTCCTCTTTTACGGAATTACGGACACGGACGGGTACTAGATTATACAATTGTTAAGCGAGATTGGATCAAAGAAATGGCCCGTTGCACAAAGCACTCTACGTCCAGTAATTGGATTATTCTTGAGTTACATTGCAATGCTTGTATGAGATCCTTCCTGTATGCTGTCATACGTATGGAAAGTACTTTATATTGAAGAAATGAAATTTGGTTGAACGAAAATTTTATTTCGACGATTATTTTAGTACATTCGAATTAATACCTTTTTTTCTTGGTTTCAGACCACAATTGGTTTCGGAGATCGTGCAATAGATGAAGAATGTCCGGAGTCCATATTTTTGTTTATAATGCAGGTAATTATTTCATCATAGACTTGTGTAGACCACAATCACAATGGTGATGATGTGGTCGAACGTGATCCTCAAATAAAGATATCAGAATTTCATAAGGACCTTGGTATCAGTTTCAACTTGAGAGTACCTGAAAGAATGATGGAGACAGAGGGATAAGCTGACTCAAGGATCAACACACGTTAGAATTTTGTATTTTTTTATTTTGTAATTTTGAATATAGTTTCCTCATAAAGACGTAAGAATCCACTAAGGACGGGCATTCAAAAATTCAACCTTTTAGGGTCAGCAACGTGCGATGTTGCTGTGTTGCTTCCATTGGCGGGCCGAAAGCTTGTTACCTTAGCAGTATTCAAAAAATCCCAAAGGGAAATCACGGGTACAACCGCAAGGCAGGCTAGTGTTATAATATTTAGTGAACTATGAATGTTTTTGCTAATCTAAGGCGAGCTATAAATTTTGCAAAACCTTAAACTAATTACCTACTTGCTTGATTTGTATGCAACAATTCGCTATTGCAAACACCTGTCGTCTACATAAAATGAAGGATGCATATATTTCAGAATATAATAGAAAACGTGAGTGCATATTACCTATGGGTACAGGTTGTAAGGGACATCGCAATAACAACATTGATTCTAGACCCTTTTTAGGGTTCCTTAGCCAAAGGGTGCCGAATGGGATCCTATTCATAAGACTCCGCTGTCCATCCGTCCGTCTGTCTGTTTGTCAGTGGGCTGTATCTCATGAACCGTTATAGGTAGACACTTGGAATTTTCACAGAATATGTATTTATACGCTATAACAATTCTTTAATGGGATCCCCAATCCCATTAAAGAAACGTCCTCTATTAGCGTTTTTTTTTTTTTGATGCGCTTAATATTTTATTATTGCACAGAACCCTCCTGTGTGCTAGTTCGACTCGTACTTTGCTGTTTTTTTAATGTGATTGAATTTTGTTTCGATCTTATAATGAATTTTACCATAATTTTACGCTCACGCCATTTATTGTTTTTTTTTTTTTTCATATAATAGTCGACCAACTTGTTCATCAGGCCTTGTCAAGACCAGAGTACTTGTCAAGACGAATCAAACGAGCACAAACTCGATGGGGTTGCATCGTTTTATTACAGAGTTCCCATGGCCACCTTCCAGCTCCATGTCATTTTGTCATTCAATTGTAATTAATGAAAGTTAAATAGTAACTGTTTATTTTCGCAGCTAATTCTTGGCACGGGTCTGTCAGGTGTTCTGACGTGTGTGGTGTACGCGAAGCTGACGCGCCCTGAGAAACTGTCCAGAGATGGCGTTGGTTTCAGCAAGAAAGCTGTGGTGAGTAACCTAAATACCTGTAAAGCAGGGTACCACCTCGTTTTATCCTCATTAAGTTTTTTTTTTTTTTTATACTACTTAGGTAGCAAACAAGCATACGGGCCGCCTGATGGTAAGCGGTTACCGTAGCCTATGGACGCTTGCAATACCAGGGGAGTCACTCGCGCGTTGCCGACCCTGCAGAAATCTCTTCACACCCTTTTTGAAGAACCCCATACTGTAGTCCATTGGGAATACCACGGCAGGGAGCTCATTCCACAATCTGAGCGTCCGCGGAAGAAAGCTCCTTTGAGACCGCACAGTTCGAAACAATATATTTTTTTTTACTGTGTATAGGCTTGTGTTTGACCACAATCTCACCATGGTAAGATTAATGGGTGATGATGCGGCCGAAGGTGGTAAGCACACAAAGCCTAGAAGGAAGTGGCTCTCAAGTGCAGCTATCGAAACACACCGATAGGTGGCGACAGATTTTCAACTTGAGGGTAGTAAGTAGCCAGAGGTGGGTACTATGAAGTGCCGTACCAGTGCAATGGTTTCCTCACGATGCTTTCCTTCATCGAAAGCTCAAGCTAATTGTAGGATTCGAACCCGCGACCATCGTCTCGGTATCCGACGTCACTACCAGCTGAGCTATCACCACAAAAGCTATTATTTTATTTTATCACTATAGCTTCTCTTCACGGGACAGCGAGCGCGGTTGGTTAAGACTCTGGTAAAGATTCCACCTTTCGCGCCGCAGGTCGCGGGTTCGATTCCCACACAGGACATGCATTTGTGTGCATGAACATATCTGTATGTCCTGAATCTGGATGTAATTATGTATATTAAGTATGTATTTACAAACAAAAAGTAGTATATGTATTATATCAGTTATCTGGTTTCTATAGTACACGCTCTGCTTAGTTTGGGATCAGATGACCGTGTGTGAGGAGTCCCAGGATATTATTTATTTATTTATGCCAGAACCAGGTCATATATCCCAAAGACTTGTTCTATAATCAGCTTACTATCTTGTTTTGACAATGCTGTATAATTTGTATTCAGATAAGCATGCGCGACGGACGGCTCTGCTTGATGATGAGGGCATGGGATCTCAACTACGACCACATCATCAGCTCTGAGTTTACTGCGCACTTCATACACACATACAGGTGCTTTCATATTGTTATTGTTATTAAAACACAAAAGTAGTAAACAAGCATACAGCCTAATCGTAAGCGGTTACCAACAACGACATCTTGAAATTTGTTTTTGGTAAATGTTTTGTAAAAAGTCATAGAACAAAAAATATTGTTTATGATATTAGTAATACAGTAATGCAAGGTTGTTAGTAATATTACAATAACCCTGTAGATGAATAACTTAAAAGTACCAAGATCATAATGTATGTTGCGATCTTGGCTTGCAAAAACACTAATCGGCGCTCTGATCGGAGTTCAGAAAAAGAAAGTGAATAAGGGTCACCGCAAATTATAACAGCACGTCTACGCCTCGGCCTCGACTCTAAGGGTCATCGCTCACTATGTCAGCACCGCCTCAACTCAATCCAACCACTAGCTGCCAGCGCGCGAGGTGCCGCCTGCGAAGTGGCAGCTCGCGGGCGGCGCGGCGCCGATGAAATTAATGGCGCGTCTTTGGCAAGATACCGCTTGCTGGCATCACGCAACAAGGGAGCGGGCCCCTCGCTGAAAGCGTGTGGTCAGCAGGACTAGTGGCTTGTAGGGGCAAGCGCTTGCGCCGCCAGACGTCAATTATTTTATCTAGTCATTGTAAAATTTACTTTAACGCATACGATTTAAGGCCTCACTTGTATGGCAAGGTAAATGCCGAGGCGTAGCCGTGCTGTTATAGTGAGCGGTGACCCTAAGGGTCATCGCAATAGTACAGTCGCAATAGTACAGTCAGCTTGTCATATGAAGTTCAGAGAACTAGATTCTTAAAACTCCAAAACCTGCACCTAAATACGTTAAGTAAGCTATAGTAAAGAAGTCCGGTGTCCAGGAAGCAGGTTTATCGATGATTTTTATTTAGAGAATACAGGCAGATACAGTGACGGGTATTGGTAGAGTAGTTTCTATAGATAATGGACCATTCCTGTCCCCAGAACAAGAGAAGGCGAGGTGATACGCTACTACGCCGAGACGCTGAGTCTTCAACATCGCCAGTTCCTCCTGTGGCCTGTGACTCTGGTTCACGTGATCGATCAGAACAGTCCCTTGTATGGATATACTCCTGACCACGTGGCTAATCACAGGTAAGATACCATGCTGGAAGAACGAAGAAGAGCATCATACAAGTACTTAAAACGATAAGTTAGTTGAAGTAAAAAATTTCTACCAATTACCAATGAGACAAAAAAATAATTTAAGCATTTGGTTAGACTAAACAATGACTTACCTATCTTATACTTGAAACTGTCTTACCGAGTGTGAGACTAGACTTGCTAAATCAAAGCAATTGCTTAAAAATATCTGTAAAGTATACGGACAGCAAAGGAGTGGAACTGTCTTGGGTCTGTATTTCCCGACACCTTTAACATAACACCATTCAAAGACCAGAGTAAATAAGCATTATCTGGGACGCTTTCCTACATCCTCGACCTTATCATAACTCCTCATGGACTCAGTCGAAGGCCAAACACAAGCCCATTTTTAGAGCTTTGTCCATCTTTATCGTAAGCACATAGGTAAGGGAAACTTTCTTCTAATATGTTTGCGAGGGTGGTGGCTGCCACATGAGTCATACTTGTGAACAGGTGCTTCTTGTGTGGGCTGGTCTGTACGAGTCCGTCTGAAATGTTTGTCAGTGAGAAAAGACTGAAAATGTTATGTAATTGTATAAATTTACTGTCGGCCTTAGTAAATACAATCTTCCGAACCGGTATTAGAGTCAGATTATTTATGAATGCCTGCGACTAAATAAATAATGAACGCAAGTAAACCAGCACCCAAAAGCAGCACCTGTTTACAAGTATGACGCATGTGGCAGCCACCACTCTCGCACACATATTAGTTTCATTAACTTTGAAATATACCGAACCGGTTATAAAGTCAACTGTAACGTTCATAAAACCCAAAATTGAATGAATTATTTTATTTTATTTCAGTTACGAAATAAGAGTGAGTTTAAAGGGAGCTTCGGCATCAATGGGCACTTTCACACAGAGCCAAACTTCATACTTGCCCAGAGAGGTCATGTGGGGGCATCGGTTCCCACCTGTTGTTAGGTTAGTCCCAGTTTTATTATGTCCCCTATCACTCTACTCATAGCTATCTCAAGCTGTAGCGGAGACGCTTCGCTCTCTAGGCCAATAATTTGACAATACGGTACTCCACACAGATTTTTTGACTTTCTGTTTTTGTTTATTCAAGAATTATGAAAAAATAAAAAAAAAAAATTTCGTCATTTTTAGTTTTTCTTAAATTTACTAGAATTTGACTATGGTTTTGAGATTGTACCAATAAGCCAGGCCGTCACACATATTTGTCTTTTTATCTTGAAAACTACTGAATCATTTTTAGTGTTTCTTAAATGTACTAGAATTTGACCAAGGTTTTGAGATGTTTTTCCTTTGACACCACACCTGTAGCTCGTATCAATAAGCCACGCCGTCACACATATTTGTCCATATCTTGAAAACTACTAAACCGATTTCGATGAAACTTGCACTGTTCCCTAAATTGAAGTAAATGTAAACCAATAAAAAAATTATTGTTACAATCCGATTAATATCTTCGGAGATATGCGTGGACAAACATACATACATACATACAAACATACATATATACAAACACCTATGAAATTTTGTATATTTGTTTGGAAGCCCTAATAGATTATCATATGTGAATATATTGCAGTTCCAATAATATTACATACATACGTGTCGAATTGATAATCTCCTTTTTTAATCGACTTAAAAAAATGGACAAAATTTCATAGGTGTTTGTATATATGTATGTTTGTATGTATGTATGTATGTTTGTCCACTTTGTACTTTTTATTAGTGTATTTTGAAGACGATTTAATTTTTTTAAATTACTTTTTTATAATTAACCGATTTCGATGAAACTTCTTGTACATACTCAAAACTTATAAGTAAGTCATTTGATTTAAAATCTGTAATACCTATATTTTATCTCGTCATAGTGGCATATTTACGAACAAATGAAGTTGCGTTTTATAACATGTAAGGATAAGGAAATGTGGTAACTCGATACCCACTCCTCGCTCAGGATTATTACCACAACTTTTATCAAGTACACTTGGTTCCAGGTACGATCCTCGCAAGCAAAAATACGTCATAGACAGCAAGAAGCTGGACGCCACTGAACCGGTGCACACGCCTTACTGCAGCGCAAAATCTTTGAATAAGTAAACGTTTATAATTTCCTTACTTATTACATATAAAATACTAATAAGGTTCACAAGCAACCATAGTTGAACCAAGGATGACAAGTACATAAGCAAACAGTCAGATTGTCCAAAAAATATTTCAAAAAAGAAACCTTTCTGAGTTTCTTGCCGGATTCTTCTCAGTTGAAGGCCGAGTTCTAAACCGGTGGTAACTTCAGTAAATGTGACCTTCATAAGTGCCCTTCTGGGGCCTAAATTTAATAAACGGCTTTGACTTTGAAGCGATTTCCGTAGCCATATGGACGCTTGTATCACTCTCTAGTTAACGACCCTTCCCTCCCCAATGAGCTCTGTCTCACTTACTCACGGGCAGGAACACAACATAAAGTTATTTGGCTGCGGTATTCTGTAAGGTGGAGGTACGTACCCAGTCGAACTGCTCTTTGTGAATGTTCTGATAATAGTGGATGAAGATTTTTTGAAGTGGAAACTTCTTTAGCGGCGTTGTGCACTTTTTGGGATGGGTAAAAAATATTAAACTCGCGTCAGATGTCACGTGCGTGACCCTGATCGAAAATCCGTAAGACGGAGGGAGAGTAGTTGCAAATTAGACTGTATGTATATTGGGGTTATGTTCAAATTCTTATAATATTCTCTAGCTAGCCGGAAGGTAGGTACCATTTTTGTTTCCATTTTAAGCTAATAAAAAAATCTTATTCAAAAGTATTATATGTACATGTATCTTGAACTAGCTTTCCCTTGTATAAAAACACTGAAAAATGTCTAGTTTCAAAAATGCACAACGTTAATATTCAAGTTTTCACTTCTGCCGGCACTCCCGGAGCGCAACCCGTTGTTTTTTACCCATGTTCAGGCCTATTTGACCACAATCTCAACATTGTAGGTGATGATTTTACCGAAGGTGATAAGCACACAAAGCCTAGAAGGCTCTCAAGTGCAGCTATTGAATTACACCGGTAAGGCGGGTACTATTAGTTTTTACACTGAAAGCTCGAGGTATTTGTAGGATTCGAACCCGCGACCATACTACGTCATTACCTGAGCTATCATTCGCCTTATGTCCAAACGTTTCTACATGTTAGCACAGAATATATAGCACAAATATTTGTACCTAGGCAAAGAAACAGACACTGATAAGACGATTTATATGTATGTAGGTAGGTAGGTTTTATCATTAGTTAAGCTTTCTTTGTCCTTAATCGGTGAAGTACTTTGAACTATTGCAGTATTATAATAATAGTGTAACAGTGAAATATATGACACGACACGTATATTTCAAACTACAAATAATTGATGTAGTTATGTAATGAGATTTTAAAGTGATGGATCAACGCAGAGCCTAAAAGGCTTATTACACTATTCAATATCAAGACAGTCTTACTAAGATTTAGCAAAGTGTAATAAGAGTAATCAAGGTAGTCTGTCTAATTAGACCGACCGAATGGGTTCGGCCGTGCTTGCTTGCTGAATATCGCGTGGTGTAATAAGACTTAGCACGCGAGACCGTTCAGTCGGCGCGCGGCGGCGGCAGAGTGAAGTCCTCGGGTAAAGTCCGTGTTTGTTTGTTGTGGCGTGCACAATGGCTTGTTCAAAAGAAAAGGAAGTGATTTTTAATGTTATTGATGTGTATACCGTGACATGCCATATTTATGGCAGAAAAGTCACAAAAATACTTCTTAACCTTCTTCACCCATATTTTACTTTTTTCTTTTGTATTCAAACCAATAGTCGCGGCAAAAGCTATGGCGATTTTCTGGTGCTTCGAAAGTCTTCCCATGACACCGCGACAACCGTCACCGGCTGCGTACGCCTTGCAAATGAGTTAGCATGCGATATTCAGCAAGGTGTAATAGCGAGCTTGTCTAATTAGACTTTAAGACAGTCTTATTAAGACTGGCTTGATATTGAATAGTGTAATGAGGCCTTAAAGCTCATCGCTCACTTTGTCAGCACCGCTCCATCGCAGCAGCGATCCGGCACCGCCTCAACTCAATCCAACCACTACCTGCCAGAGCGCGAGGTGCCGCCTGCGAGGTGGCAGCTCGCGGCCGGCGCGACGCCGATCGAATTAGTAGCGCGGCTATGGCAAGATACCGCTTGCTGGCGTCACGCAGCAAGGGAGCGGACCGCTCACTGAAAACGAGTGGTCAGCAGGACTAGTGGCTGCCGCGAGGCGTCCACTATTTTATCTAGTCATTGTAAAATTTACTTTAACGCATACGATTTAAAGGCCTCACTTGCATGGCAAGGTAGATGCCGAGGCATTGCTGCGATGGAGCGGTGCTGACATAGTGGGCGATGACCTTTAATCTGTGCTTTTTGATAACTTTTCGTTTATTTCTTTTCTTTATTTCAGTAACACTCCAGAGAAATCAGAACAGTCTCCATGTCCCGACACTCCGAGCAACTTCAGCGAGAAGATAGCAGTATTCCACCTGGAGAGAACATCCTCGTTCAAGAAGAAGACCAGCAAAGCTTGACGATTATAAATAACTAGGGCATTTTATTAGAAATTGTGAAGATAATCTTTTTAAATTATTGGACGACAGTAAGTTGTCCTTACTGTATGCAATTTGAGATTTGATCAGGGGTGAAACGCCACATTTTCAGCTTCAGTTAAAAATTGTATTTACCGGTATAACAGTAATTTGTACAGTTCTATTATTTTGAATATAAAATTAAAAACGATAGAGAATAGGAGGGGAATGATTGAAGCCATCTTATACGACACGATGAATTCATCAAAAACATAGTAGAAGGAAAGATAGAGGGAAAGCGAGGAAGAGGAGGACCAAGAATAAGTTACATAGATCAAGTGAAGGCAAAAATAGACGTCGTGTCGTATAAGGAGGTGCAAAATGTTGCTAATGATAGAGCAGAATGGAAGAAGCTACACCCACAAGAGCACAACTCTTAAATACAGATGAAGAAAATTAAAAACAATTTTAAAATGAGGATCATCCTTAAACAAATGTGGCAAAGTCTATACGCCCCTGGTCTTTATTCAGAGTCGGTGCAATAAAAATATTTTTCCATTAAATTCCGTACTAGTATTAATTTAAAAATATTTAAATCAATCGAGTCAAGCGTTTTGTACGAGTCTATACGGTTGATGAAAACATAAACTCGCCAAAAATATAACTAGACCCTAAGAAACATTCTAAATGGTTGTACAGTTGTATGTTAATCTAACTAATATTAATTGTTGTCAATATACTTTTTGATTTTTTATACTAAAGTTTTCTTTCATACCATATTACTACACCATAGTACTAAAATCCTGAGTAAAAATATTTTTTGTTAAAAATTTAATTTTTATTACAAGTATTTTTGGTGACTGTACTTGCATTGTCTTCCAATATACTAATGTACACTAAACATCAAGTCAATCCGAACACTGGAAGTGGGTGAAATTCGACTTGCAAGATTCCACCCGAACGAACAGACATACATACAATAAAAGCTTGTAAAATAATATTAGTCCGTCAGTTAGATTATCAAAAAAAATTTGTCCGTCAGTTAGATTATCAAAAAATATTAGTCCGTCAATTAGATTATCAAAAAATATTAGTCTGTCAATTAGATTATCTAAAAATATTAGTCCGTCAGTTAGATAGTAGTATTTTTTTGTTTAATTAAATATAATATTCGCCATGCATTGTGAAAGGAGGCCTGTGCTCAGCAGTGGGACATTATAGGCTGATGACGATGATGATGATGATGAATATTCGCCATAAAAATCAGGAATGTCACATACTGGTGTTTTCTTACCATAATATACCATGCAACTGTTAAATTAAAACGCCCAATGTCAACGCACTAATAAGTTTCTAGGCCATCATTCGATCAAAACATTACAAATATAAATATAATCTCTTATCTAAAGGATAGAGGCGCGCACGTTATCACCAGATAACTTATTGTCGGTGTGACATAGTCTTTCAAGCTATACTCTGACATACGTGACTTACACAATTTATTGTAAAGTAATAAATACAGTTTTGGTGATACTAGTGATATTGAAAATCAGAAATATGTGAGGAATGTTACTAATAAACAATCTTTCAGGTATGTGATTCTCTTTGTTTGTTATGACGTGAAGCCCCTTTCTAGTTTAATGTAAAGATTGAACTTTCGATCAAAGAACAAGAAAAACATCATCAAGAAACCAGAAACCCCTAACATGACATAAAAACCCAGGTTTTGGAATCACAGCTCTTTTTGTTATATGACTTTAAAACGTGACGGATATATTTAAAATATGGGTTTCACTGAACTTAGCTAAAACCAGGACAGCTCAAACAGTCAAAATACTTAAAACCTTGGTAATCGTCGTACTGTTACTAGTGTCAATATCCTAAATAGGGCTATAAAAACAAAATAAATATTTAGCAGTTTGATTGCTATTTCATTTCATAAACATTGTTTTTCTTTCGTTGGCAGTCTATCACTTGCTGCCTAAATATTTTTTGGTAGATCGCCTACCTTATGGCACCCCATGATTTAAACCATCTCATGTAGGGGGCAAGAATCTTCAACATCGTTCCCACCATTGTCTGAAGCTCATTTTATGTTATTTAAGAAACTAGTTCTTTGTTATAGCTCGCTCGGTTTCTAGGCTTTGTTTGCTTGCCAACTAAGGCGTAAATTTGAATCCTAATTCGGCTTCGGCTTGATGATAGAAAACATCGTGAGGAAACCATTGCAGGGTTGTAGGGTACTCGTCTGGCTGGCTACAACTTTCAAGTTGAAAAACAGCCGCCAAGCACTTTCTGATGGTGTTCCTGCAGCGGAAATTGAGAGCCTGTTCTCTTTGAACTCGTCATCACGTTGTGAGATAGTAGTAAAAAACAAGCCATCATCATTTGAAAAGATTATGGTACACGCCAGTAAAACTTGTACATCGAATTCCAGATTAACTTCAAACAATGGAAATCGAAAACGACAGACGGGGCAGCCGCAGCAGAGCCTTAGAGCGCTCACTCAGCTATTCAGAAGCAATCGGCAACCACTCAGGAAGATCATCAATAGAAATACCACGAATGGTAAATACTGACGTATACACCAACGAGGAACTTAAGAAACAGCATCGCATATCCCAAACTTACGTCGAAGGTAAAGAAATAACCTTCCCATCTTACGTATCGAATATAAATACAGATCCAGTGAGAAATTGGGATGTTGGAGCCACTGAATCATCACAGTACTCAAGTGAGGATGAGCACACAGATTCAGGATTAATAATGACTATAGATGTAGAACATGATAGTCCAAAATCTTCTGATTCAACCAGGCAGTTTTCTGATGCGTCTACGAGGCCTGTAGTGTCTAGTGTGACCAATGATAATTATGATAGAATAGATGTAGCAGAGAGTGAGAGTGTGTTTGATGGTAATGATACTATTGGACCGTCAGCTCATGCTTATTCTTCGCCGTATACGAAGAGAAAGAAGAAGGGGTCGAGACATAGGTGAGTTTTTGAATGCTTTACAATGTAACAGTTCTGATGGTAAACGGTTAACGTCGACTATGGCCATCATACCTGGGATTGACAATGTGTTACAGTAGTACGCAACTAATATGGCGCGACGTGAATCTTCGTTCGCACAGAAAAGAAAGTATGGCCCGAAGATTAACGAAAGAATGCTTAAAACTTACAATCAACCTTAGATCACTACTATTAGGTTAATAATACAGTGCAGCTGTTAGTTCCGTCTCACTCGCAAGTCACGCCCCTCCGCACGGCGCGTGCTAACATAGCGGCAAGTGCCGACTAATAGCATTTCCCGCGCTTTGAAAATGTATCTTCTGCACAGGTACATCAGTAAGCCATATCAGTTGGGTACTACTGTACCGACTTTTTTAAAGGTCTTCTTGCATTCAGTTATTTGGATCAAATAATCGGCTGAACTCGTGCAAAGGAGATTCCTGTCGTGTAAACATGACATTTCAAAAGTAATTAACAGCAGGGCTATTTTAAAACGCTCGGATTCGATATCGGAAACAGATTCAAAAACTACCGAGACGATATTACGCAATTGCTTTTTTAATTTCCGAATTCGAATATTCTTGATGTTTCTTTACGGAAATATCAATTCGATTCTACGAAAAGCTTTCGTAAATTAAAATAGCAATTGCTGAAATTCGCCTCGGAATTTCTTGAATCCGTTTCCGATATCGATTCCGACGTTTTAAAATAGCCCTGCAGGACTCTTATAGGATCACTTTGTTGTCCGTCCTTCTGTCTCTTAAAACTCTTTTTCTCGGGAACGGGTAAAGATATCAAGTTTTAATCAAATAGGTACAAAGTTGTTAAAAATTCAATCTTCAAAGTCAACGCAATCAAAAGATTTGGAAAAATAAAAACTCCTATTTTTTTATTATCCGTGTATTACCAAAACTATATGAAAAGCAAAGATTTTCATACGGCATCGTGCCAATACCCAGATGGATAGTCCGCCTTACTAAAGCATGACATTTAATATCACTCCGCTTGAGGGGCTCCTGAGCAAATCGCTCTCAGTTCGTATTGCGCACGGCTGTCATCGCGTCATACTCGCTGTACTGATTAAATAAAAAAATGACAACTTGCATATTAAAATACTGTCACAACACTTATAAAAACCAAGCAAAAACTAAAAAACTAACCTTCCATGTGTAAGTATTGCGATTTCGTCACTTTTAATTACCTAAACTTATTACTTTTAAATACTGTCACTTATGGCTTGTTTATTTCGTGTTCCCATAGAGGCGACTATCCTTCTGGACGTTTTAAATTCTTTGATGAAAAGTTACATTTTCCCAAACAAAAAAGCAATAGCATAGCAACCAGACAGGGGGAGGGAATCTCTGCAGTCTGTCTGCACTCAATATTCAAAGATAAATAAATTATTCAAAAACCAATGATAGGGTTCGTTTTAAATCATCCCCTCCGACTGTCCGTCACAAAGGGCTTACCGGTTGCCATGGTTACACCCTCGGCACTTTGTATATTGGTTTACAAGCTCTAATTGACTTTAGGTCTAGCTTTTATAGTAATACTAGGTTTCCGCGCCGTGTTTTCACCTAGGATATATTATTTAACACCTAAAACTATAGACGCAGAAAAAAAACTGGATGGAGCATCGCCTTATATGAAAGTGTAGGTAACTAAATCAGTGCTGGTACAAGGGACACTGAGCTTTATTGTCACTGACGCCGATCCCACAGAAAAGAGTTCTAAAGTTCCGCGTTCCAAGTTCCGAATTCCGCATTTACTACTGTACACACAGCGAGCGAGCAGTCTAGATTTCTAAAGCTAAATGGGCAAATTTGTATGGAGCTTGTCCCATTGGCAGCCAGCAATAATTTCTATGTTTTCTATTAGGCAATATTTAGGTAGTGTATTTAGAAAAAAGTTACAGTATTGAAGATTCAAGAAATAATTGGTAATATTACGAAATTGCAAAGTAGTTGCATTAAATGTAATTAGTATCCCGTACCAAAAGGTGTAATTAATATACATACAGCAAGCAAAAGTTTGTTTACATCTTTATCTCGTCTTATTGGGCTTACTTTAGTTTCATTAGTGGCCGCTCATGGGCCAGAATGCCCATTGTTCTTTCTGCCTTGTGTCACTCAGTAAATTAGACAGTGATAACTCTGACGCGTCACCTTAACTGCCAGCTTAGAGAATGGAACTCCGACATCTGTGTGCAATGATCAAAGGCGCCGCATAGATTACAGTGGACGCGGAACTTAGAACTCGGAACTCGGAACTCTAGAACTCTCTCTGTGGGATCGGGGCCTTAATACGGAATGATATCCGATCGGCATACTATGGTGTACCTACACACGGCTACACATCAAGCTATACATTTCCAGTCTATGCTGATTTCGCATTGTATAGAATTTGCGTACAACGAGAGGTCAGCGTATGTATGCGTGAGGCTTGTATTTACAAGACGGTCCGGCTTTCTTGGGGACTGCTTCATTTCGTAGGCGACCAAATGATTTTGTACGTCACAATATAGAGTTATTTCTTCAAATTTCGTTATGTTTTCAAAATTGTGTCAAGCTTTTCATAGAAATATGTAAACTGATTCACGTAAATAGTCGATAACGTCTACACGAATTTGGATAAGATAATAAATACTGTGATATGGACACAACCCATAAGAATAAGGAAAAATGTATTGTTATCGTTTTAAAACTACGCCGCATAAAATACCTCCAAATAATAATAATTTCTATGTTAAAAATTTCATTTTTTATACAAGCCTTTTTTGAGTGACTGTACTTTTTGTTGACTGTACTTGTATTGTCATCCAATATACTAATGTATAACAAATATCAAGTCAATCCGACCACTGGAAGTGGGTGAAATTCGACCTGCAAGATTCCACCCGAACAAACATACATACATACATTGCAAGTTAAATAAAAGCTTTTAAAAAATAGTACTAATATGCAAAAAGTTTATACTATACGCAGCGGAGTTGCCGCGTAAGAAAATGGCAACTTTTGAACATATTCAATTTAGCTTCCATTTTCTACAATTATATGTATGGTAATAGGACATGTGAATAAAGTAGTAAGGAATAAAGTAAGGTACCCCACGTGGGTTCCAAAATATTAAAACACTTCATAAATGTGATCCAAATTCCAAAAAGGTCACGCGTTTTTTCGTTCAAAATCAGCTCGACTTGGGAAGTGCCTCCCCTTACAGAACACCGTCCATCTGGATACAAAATCAAAAGTACAATTCAATGGTAGTTTTTAAGGCGATGATAGCTCAGATGATCGTGAGGAAACCATAGGACGATAGTAGGGTACTTTGTAGTACCCGTCTGGCTGACAACCACCCTCAAGTTGAAAATCTGTCGCCAAGCACCTTTCGGTGTGTTCCGACAGCTGCACTTGAGTGCCAGCTCCTTCTAGGCTTTATGTGCTTACCACCTTCGGCCGCATCATCACTTACCATGGTGATATTGCGGCCAAACACAGGCCTATAAACAGTAAAAAAAAATGGTACAGTACTATTTCCTTACGCAATAGATCCGCAGAATACAGTTCCTACCAATGATATTACAATAAAAAGAGGTAGATATCGCATTAACGCACGCTAATTGTTGCAGACAAATTCAGACAATTGTCGTGATTTTGCTTAGCGGCTACATATAGCTATCTCTTTCTGTACTATACGTTCCGTATTATCTATCGCATTCACCTAATTCAACAATAACTGAACGCCGCTTAGTATGAGGGTAACATATCTCTATTATAATATCATTGGTTCCTACACCGTTATTTCTATGGTTTTTAGTGCAAACTGCAATTTTCTTTTTGTTACTGGTTAATTCTATTTTAATATTTTACGTCGGTAATCAATAGCCCATCTGATCCACAGGGCATCACTCACGCATTACTGACCCTTCCCTCCCTCTCCAATGAGCTCTGTCTCACTTACTAACGCGCAGGAACACAACATAAAGTTATTTGGCTGCGGTATTCTGTAAGGTGGAGGTACGCACCCAGTCGAGCTGCTCTTTGAGTGCATGAGCAAATAAATGCTCCACCTCTAGCTTTGTTTTTATAAATTAAATATTAGCACATCTTATCTTTTGTATTAACTAACAAAAAAACGGTCAAGTGGGAGTAGGACTCCAGCCCTTATTAGGTTCTGTACATGTCTTTAAATACAAGTTAGTGACGTAATAATCTACACAAAAATTTTAACGTATAATTTTTGGATTTACTTCTTAAAGATAGTAAATCGGATGACAATGCAAAATTATTAATGTAAGTTGTTAATAAATAAATGAATTTGAATCAAAATCAAAATCAAAATCAAATTTAAAAAGTCATTTATTCAGTTTAGGCCCTAGTAAGGCACTTATGAACGTTAAATTGGTACATACAGTTGAATTTACCACCGGTTCGGAATACACTTAAACAGAGAAGACTCCGGCAAGAAATGTTTGAATGTTTGAATTTATTATGACATAGAATGGGGCTGATCTGATGATGGAGTCGAAAGGTGGCCATGGGAACTCTGTAATAAAACGATGCAACCCCATCGAGATAGGGCTCCTTTGATTCGTCTTGACAAGTACTCTGGTTCGAGGGTCTGATGATTAAGTTTGTCAACTTTTAAATAAAAAGCTTGTTTGAAAAAAAAACTTGTTATTGTGTCGTATATACTCATTAGAATTAGAAACCTAATTAATTTTAAGCATGAATTTACCGACTTGTATATCCTCAAACCGTTTCTGAAAATAATGTCCGACACATAGTACGGACAAACGGACAACAAAGTTTTTTTTTTTATATACCACTAAGGTGACAAACAAGCATTCGGCCCGCCTGATGGTAAGCGGTTACCGTAGCCTATGGACGCTTGCAACACCAGGGGTATCACTCGCGCGTTGCCGACACTGAAGAAACCTCTTCACACTCTTTTTGAAGAACCCCATGCTGTACTCATTGGGTGCACCACGGCGGGGAGCTCATTCCACAGTCTGAGCGTCCGCGGAAGGAAGCTCATTTGAGCCTGCACAGTTCGAAACAATTCTGGTTTCAATGTGTGAGGAAGTGACCTTATAAGGGCTCCGGTATATGTATAATAATATACAAACACGAATAGATCCGATATATTACTATACTAGCTGTCCCGCGCAGTTTCACCCGCATTCCCGAGAGATCGTATGTTTTCCTGGAATAAAAAGTATCCCATGTATTACTCCAGAATATATTCTATCTGTGTGCCAAATTTCATCCAAATCCGTTCAGTAGTTTTTGCGTGAAAGAGTATCAAACATACTCACAAACTTTCGCATTTATAATATTAAGTACATTGAATTATTACACATAGAAACAAAGTACACGCGCGAAACACAATCCATTTAATTGGAGCCATAATGGCTCCAAATGACCGCCGCGCTGTCAGTGTGACTGGCGTTTTAGTGAGTGGAGCTCTCAGAAAAATAATAAATATGACGGTTTGTGCAGTAAAATTGCTTCATAATTCATCAAGGAAGAAAGATTAGAATTCTGTTGTAATATTCCATAGATAAGCCACTAATATTATTGCGTAATTCATCTAAAATAATAAAATTCAAAAATAAAAATTCTTCACTCGGATTTCGAGCAAAGTGTTGCCAGCTGTTTGTGTGCGAATTTATGTTGTTTTACGTAATTGATACTGATTTTGTTAGAGTAGGAAGTAGAGTAAGTAATTGAGTCCGATAAGTTGTTTCTTTTACTTATAGCTATTATAACTGACTAGCTGTCCCCCGCGGTTTCACCCGCGTTCTTGGGATAAGTAGCCTATAATACTCGGGATAATGTAGGTAGCTTCATATTAGTGAAATAATTTCGAATCAGACTGGTAGTTTTACACAGTAGTAGTTTTACAGGTTTTTTTTTTTACAGAGATTGACCCGTTTAAACAAACAAACAGAAAACTCTTCCGGTTTCTTGTATTATAAATATTAATACTATATTAGTATAGATTCAGTTAGATATTATAAAAATGTATAGCTATTCGTCTTTTATACGATAATGATAATTAAATACCTACATACTTCTTAATCTTCTTTTTCTATACAACCTATCATATATGAAACATATCATTACCAACAATACCTACTACAAATTGTACGATCGTTTTGAAAAAAATGAAATGAAATTGTTTATTTCGCCAGAAATGTCGTAACATTGAGGTGTTATCTCTACACCTTTCGCTACAGAATAGCATGCAAAATTATAAATTTAAATTGAATCTAATAATTAATGTAGTACAATATAATAAAATAATAATCAAATTAAATTAAATGAGATGTCCAAATTATATAATTATTTACCAAGTTTTGTCATATTTAAGATATTCGTCTAGGGTGTAAAAACGTTCATAGCTTTTACTATGTTAAAATACCCGACATAAGTACTATGAAACATAACCATTAAACTAGTAATAAATAAATAACAGGCCTGTGTCTATGATAAGATAAATTATCTAAGACGCAGAACATATATTAGACTATTTAATTAATTTTATGAATACTTACTTCCAATTTCATTCACTAGTATCGGAAGGTTAATTTTACCGAAAAATTTCGTTTAGCTTGCAACATTACTCGTGCGCTTGTGTGCGTGCCAGCGAGTGTAATTATATGGTACTCACGCACACATTGGTTGTCAAGTGGCCTACGAGTCGCGAGGATTTTTGTTCGATACTTCGCTTCTAAGCGTAATAATTCAATGATTAAGTAGGATGGTTTTATTATAAAATTTTCAGACGAAGACTTGGAAGGAAAGTTCGCTCCAGAAGAGTAGTGCACAAAAGTGGGGAGGAGAATGTTCCAGTGCGGAGCAATATACCGGCTAAGTCCATCAAATACATGCGGGATATAGTCAACACTGTTGTAAGTATTTGACACACACTTTTTTAAGACTCTGCTGTCTGTCCGTTCATTCGTTTGTCTGTCAGTGGGCTGTATCTCATGAACGGTAACAGCTAGATCGCTGAAATTTTCAGAGAATATGTATTTCTATTGCCACTATAACAACAAATAAAATAGATTAAAAATAAAAGGGGCGCCCATTCATGAAACGTCTTTTTTTGGCGTTTTTTGTTTCATAGCAAAGTTGAGTTGGTTAATATTGTATGGAACCCTCCATGTGGGAGACTCGCACTTGGCCGGTTTTTTATACTACGAAGTCGGCAAACTGACATCGCCTGGTGGTAAGCGGTTACCGTAGCCCAATGGACGCTTGCAATTACCCCATTGTAATATATTATCTAATGTTATACAGTATTACCCAAATTATATGGCGCGTCGTGAAACTTCGTTCGCACAGAAAAGAAAGTATGGCCCCGAAGATTAACGAAAGAATGCTTAAAACTTACAATCAACCTTAGATCACTACTATAAGGTTCATAATACACTGCAGCTGTTAGTTCCGTCTCACTCGCAAGTCACGCCCCTCCGCACGGCGCGCGCTAACATGATGGCAGCTGCCGACCAATAGCATTTCTCGCGCTTTGAAAATGTATCTTCTGCGCAGGTACATCGGTTAGCCATATTAATTGGGTACTACTGTACCAAGTTGGTCCATTATTTCACAGACTCACTCACAGATGTTACGAAGGAGAGCGACTGTCGCATTCTCTAACTCTTTAGTGTGTGTCTCTCTCGCTCTCTCTAAAGGAGACACATTTATTTATTGTTTATATGCCCCGCCGAAGCAGAGCATCAAAAATAATTTAAAGCAAAGTGAGGAAAGCAGCTTCACGGTAATCTCTCATCTGGTCTTCTCATTGCCCCTCACGGGGCATGGGGAGCCAAGTCCGGGGCGTGCTCCTTTCTTGGGGTATCAATCGCCGTCCGTCAATACGGACGGGTCCTTGGATTTATTGTCATGGTTGTTGTTCTCATGACAATTGGGCTTTCTATTTGTTTACGGTTTTCCCTTTCCTTTTGTAGGTACTCTTCCTTTGTGTCGTGGGTTTTTCTACGTTACGTATCGCCGCCCGTACGGTCCGCCCTACCAGTCTCAAATTTGCAGTAGATTACCGTGGAGGCTCCTGCTGGGCCTCCACGGTAATCTACTGCAAATTTGAGAGTATAAGCAATCTGTGAGAACGTAAGCATAGCTCGTTTAATTTCTGCACAGTGACATCTAGCGGCGAAGTTGAGAAACGTTTAGTAGATACGAACCTTGGGTTTGAATATTTTAGAAATTATAGTTTAACTTCCATGCTAAGCTAAAGCCGAATTTAATGTATGTATACATGATATAATACATCTTTAGATATAAAATTAACTGTTTCGATATATAGATTGTATTTTGTATACATACTAGTAGACCCTCGCGGTTTTACCCGCGTACGGTTCGAATTTTTTTGAGCGGAACACTAATTATATTTCAAAAATAAAAGTAGCTAATTTATTCCTTATAACATCAGCTATGATCGGGAACAGACAGACAAAAATGTTTAAAAATTCAATCCGATTTTATTCAAAAAAGTTTAAGTTCACATAGCTTGGTGCAATGCAATACTCTTAAGTTGGAATATCAAATATAAAAGAATATAGAAATCAAAAGCACTAAGGAGTATTGATATCAACTTCGATGCAAATCACCCCTAAAATAACTTTCTACCCCTTTTTGACCACGTTAGTTATCGCAGTTTCTATAAAATACGAAACACGTCTTCCACCAATTGAACTAGATTGAACTAAGGAATCACGTTGTCCCATACAAACTTACCCCCGTTTTTCGGAAAATCCTTTCTTATCGGATGACTACGTCATACAAAGAACAAACACTCCAAGTTTCAGGTATCTACGATCAGCGGTTTAGGCTGTGCGTTGATTCAGTCATTCAGGACAAAGCATTTTATAATATATAGATTTGTTTTAAATATGTCAATAAATACAATGTTATGATATGACTAGACAAACAAAACTGATAGCTTGAATTCAGTAAATAATATCCCACCAAAAACATTCTGTAAAAAAACTAGCCAAGTCTCGATGGAGCTGCTTGTTTTTCTCTAAAAAGTAATGAAATCTAGACAAAGTCGTGCCAAGTCTAAGGTTCCTTACTGCGATTCCTTTATTATTATAGTTAATGTTGTGTGACTTGGCCGTGAACATTCTTTATACGTTAGTGGGTACAAGTACAGATTGGTGCAATGGTGTCATGGAGCACCTGGTTGTGTACCCTTGTGTACCCTTCAACGGCCAAGTCACACAACATTAACTATAATAATAAAGAACATTGCACATTCTAAGAAAATTTCTTATAATGTGCAATAATTGTAATGAATTCTGCACTCAGTGCCATTTAAAAATACAACCTAATTAGTTTATTAAAAAACGAACGTGGAATTAAGACATGAAAGTGGATATACAGGAAGAGGAAGACCGAAAAAGAGATGGATGGATTGTGTGAAAGATGATATGGGTAAGAAAGGAGTGAATGCTGGTGTGATGAATAGAAAGGATGAATCAAAGAAGAGTACATATTTCGACCACAAATAATTAGGAACAGGGCAGGTAGCTTATTAGTAACTCTATTATTTAAATAAAAACATGCCCAAACTTGCCACCACCGCTGCGACGGGACACACAATTGTTGTCAGTGAGATTAGAATGGATGAATCTAAGCTTGTTTTGAAAAGAGTAATTTCTGAGTTTATTGCCGGCTCTTCTCAGTAAATTCAACCTTCTGAACTGAGTCAGACTGAACAGTCTGACTTTAATACTAGTTCAGAAATGCCTGCGAAGGTCTAAATATTTTTAACTAGCTGTTCCCCGCGTTTCTAGGATAATATTATTAGTATAGGTAGATTCAATTTTAAAACATAAACATGGTTACTGTACGTCAACCATAGGATATAGATATATGGCACTAGGGAGTTTTTTGTAGACATTTTAAAGACCTACAATTGTTTTCTACATTATGTTGTTCTATCATCAATGGTTTTCCCAGCGAACGCGATATTAGGAATTTTATAGGTCTTTTTTACACCTTGGGTTGGGTTACATTATTGAATTTTTCGTAAGAACTCATTTTTTTTTTAAATAAAATATAGCCTCCTCCTCCTCCAAAATATTTCTCATGAATTTGTCTATCATATACAAAAATATTTTTTCGAATCCGTTTGGTAGTTCCAGAGATTAGCGCGTTTAAACAAACAAACAAACAAAAAACTCTTCCGCTTTATTACATTAATTATATAATAATAACTAATATTATTATAGTTATATTTTTAATGTCTCGAGTTCCACTCCATCCAACAAGCACTGTACCTACTACTGTACCACCTTTTTACCGGTAATTTAAACGTAAATTTTTCAGATAAACAGCAAATGGCGTTTCATCCTCCTAATGATGGTGGTGGCACACTTCATATTCTGGCTGGTATTCGCTGCTATCTGGTACGCTGTGTCCTCGTCGTACCAGGATGACATCGGCGACGGTAAAACACACTGTGTCACAGGCACTTCGTCCTTTGCCGGACTCTTGATGATGTCTGTTGAAACTCAGGTAGATTTTCATTCATTTTATAATGTATATTTTGTATATATTTAAGGCGATGATAGCTCAGTGGTAGTGACGTCCGATACCGAGACGACGGTCCCGGGTTCGAATCCTACAATGAGCTTGAGCTTTCGGTGAAGGAAAACATCGTGGGGAAACCATAGCACGGTGGTAGGGTACATTGTAGTACCCGCCTGGCTGGCTACCACCCCCAAGTTGAAAATCTGTCGCAAAGCACCTTTCGGTGTGTTCCGATAGCTGCACTTGAGAGCCAGTTCCTTCTAGGCTTTGTGTGTTTACCACCTTCGGCCGCATCATCACTTATCATGGTGAGATAGCGGTCAAAACACAGGCCTATAAACAGTAAAAAAAAATGTGCTTACACGATTCCCTTTAGGCTTTTATGACGAAGCCGGTAAACAAGCGTATGGCCCGTCTGGTGGTAAGCGGTTACCGTAGTCATATGGACGCTAGCAACACACGCGGCATTACTCACGCGTTACTGAGCCTTCCTCCTCTTCAATTAGTGCTGGTGACCTTAGTCACGCGTAGGAACACAATAATGTTATTATATTTCTTATCACAAGCTTTTATTTAACTTGCAATGTATGTATGTATGTTTGTTCGGGTGGAATCTTGCAGGTCGAATTTCACCCACTTCCGGTGGTCGGATTGACTTGATATTTGGTATACATTTGTATATTGGAAGACAATGCAAGTACAGCCAACAAAAAGTACAGTCACTAAAAAAAAGCTTGTATAAGAATGTATTTTTAACAAAGTACTTATTATATTCTTTACTTTGTTTACTAATTGGTTTCTAGATCTCATAATAATATCATTTTGTATACAGTAAACTGTAACACAATTATAAGGACAATCAATGGAGCCCTGTAATTGGCAATTAACACATACTTCCTCATTTTTGATTAAATAAGTAATACGAGGTCACGAAAATACCTATTTACTGTTACCAACGATATACGGGAAGAGGAAGACCGAAAAAGAGATGGATGGATTGTGTGAAAGATGATATCGGTAAGAAAGGAGTAAATGTTGACATGGGTAAGAAAGGAGTAAATGATGTAATGACGGATAGAAGAGATGAATGGAAGAAACGTAAGCGTAAATAAATACCCTAGACTCAAGATTCATTTGACGGGCCAGTTGGCGCAGGTTGTGGGTTCGATTCCCACACAGGACATGCATTTGTGTACATGAACATATCTGTATGTCCTGAGTGTGGGTGTAATTATGTATATTAAGTATGTATTTACAAACAAAAAGTAGTATATGTCAATATCAGTTATCTGGTTTCCATAGTACAAGGTCTGCTTAGTTTGGGATCAGATGACCGAGTGTGAGGAATGTCCCAGGATATTTATTTATTTATAATTGCACCCAGACTCAGATTCATTTAGATCAATAAAAGTCAAAAAACGCCAATAAACAATTGAATTTGGAAACTGCAACAATTATATTAGGTTTATTTTCGATTAACACTATTTATACTTAAGACTAGCAGAACCCCGCGGTTTCACCCGCGTACGGTTTGAATTTATTGCGCGGAATTCTAATTATTTTTCAAAAATAAAAGTACCTAAGTTACTCCTTATAACATCAGTTATGAACCGGAACAGACAGACAAAAATGTTTAAAAATTAAATCCGATTATATTAAAAAAATCGCTAAATAGTAGGTAATCTAAGAGATTTCCAAGGAATTTTCGAAGAATAATTGGACTGTTTTACAAAAACCTTAAACCGACTTCAAAGTACACTAAGAAGTAATCAAATCCTGATCTGATGACAATGGGACCAAACGGGAAGCGTACCCTTTCAAATAAAAAAAGAATTTTCCAAATCGGTTAATAAATGACGGAGTTATGAGGTAACAAACATAAAAAAAAAAAAAAAGAAATAAGTTCGAAATGAGAACTTCCTCCTTTTTTGAAGTCGGTTAAAAATCAAGGCATAATCAAGGCGTTATCGGATGTTTTTCATTCAAATATCCAAGAAGAAAAAACAATTTTAGTTTCGAATTCTAATCCGATTTAAATATTCTTTTATATTTAACATTCCAATTTTAAAGACTGTTGCATTGCACCAAGTTTTTTGAATAAAATCGGCTCAGATTACAGAACAAAAGGCAGATAGAGCGCGCGAAATACGGGAGTGAGGCCAAAAAACCACAAAACTTATTTAAAGAAAATGTTTCGCCGTAGGTAGGTAGGTAGGTCGTTAAATTAAGTTTTTTAAGGCGCGGACTGACTACGATTTTGACAGCACTCGTTCTTCACTGGAATAGGGTTGAAAATGGTAAATCATAAATGTGTCGACTCTATGAAATGGACTGTTATTTACGGGTCTTCTTTAGATCATACAGAATATACACATTAAATTGAATAAGTGTCCGGTTAACATTCTAATATAATTCTGTATCTTATATATTCTTAAAAATAAAATTGTTGTTATCGCTGAAAATACGGAGAATTTCGACGTGAAAGATTTTTTATTGGGAATATCAAAGCACTTTTTAATATTCTATTCTGATAACATTTTTCTCAAAACCCTCTTCTGTCCACAGTATTTTTTTGTGTTAGGTATTTCATTGCGTTACGTCATACTCGACTCTCAAAGAAACCCATTTTTGTGAATTTGAGCTTAGACCTCCCCTTAAACAAAGCAAATACAAATTCAAAAGCGATTACCAGGTATGTGTTTTAGAATTTGTATTTGCTTTTTTGGCCTCACTCCCGTGTTCCGTCCGCTCTATCTGCCTTATTCTATAATCTGTGAAAATCGGATTGAGTTTTCAAACATGTGTCAAAATAAAATGTAATTTAAATCAAAAGTACTAAGGAGTATTGATATCAACTTCGATGCAAATCACCCCTAAAATAACCTTCTACCCCTTTTTGACCCCGTTAGGCGATGTGTTTCAATAAAATACGAAACACGTCTTCAATCAATTCTGTTTAGGAATGTTTATGCAAAATATGAAGTAGATCGGACCAAGGCATCACGTTGTCCCATACAAACTTTGCCCCCGTTTTTCACCCCCTTAGGGGTAGAATTTAAAAAAATCCTTTCTTATCGGATGCCTACGTCATACAAAGAATACACCCTCCAAGTTTCAGGTCGCTACGATCAGCGGTTTAGGCTGTGCGTTGATTGTCAGTCAGTCATTCAGGACAAAGCATTTTATATGTATAGATTTGATCTAAGCTTTGATTTCGTTCTACAATATAGGACTAGTAGGTTTTTTGGAACCAAAGAGAGGTCATTCCACACACAAAAAATACACACCCTATTCACACATATACATTCACACAAACACACCTACGCAGCATTAATATTAATTTTAATTAAATTAACTAACTATAATTATATCACAAACTAATTTAACTTGTAAAGGGGAAAGAGGCTGGCTCCTGAGATACAGGCAACCCCTAGTTTAGGAGTCAGAGCTCACCATTAAACTGTTCACTGTAAACTGTATAATAAAGAAATTATTATTATTATCTCTTTATTTATTTGGTATCTTAAAATTACCTTTTTTTATAACATTAATGTATAAAATTAAAAAAATATTATAAAAAACCTAATCCTATACATAAATATGATTATTTTTTTTACAATATTTCTATAAAATCAACTAAAAATGTTATAAAAAAAACCTAATTCTAGAGTGCCGCCGGCAGCAGGGTAGTGCCCAAGCTACCGGTGGTTAGGGCTGCAGAGAGAGGAATCTCCTGACGATGCGCGCCGTGTCCAGGAGTACTGCCTTCTGTATCTGACCCTTGACCCAGCCATCTAGCGAGAGCCTCTCAAGATGTTGGTCGAGACTCTTCGCTATGAGACCATTCGCCGAAACAACTATCGGGACAATGATCGTCGAATCAACATCCCACATGGCGGTTACCTCGTGAGCCAAGTCAAGGTACTTGCTGAGCTTGTCCTTCTCGGCCTTCACGAGGTTCTCGTCATGGGGGATGGTGATGTCGACGAGCACTGCCCGGCGCTTCAATCGATCTGTCAGCACGATATCAGGCTTATTGGCTACAATAGTCCTGTCCGTGATGACAGATCGATCCCAATAGAGCGTGGCAAGGCAATTTTCGAGAACTGGCGCAGGTGCGTACTTATAGTACGGAATTTCGGACTCTACAAGGCCGTATTGAAGAGCAAGTCGCTGGTGGATGATTCTGGCTACTAGGTTATGTCTGTGCAAGTACTCGCCGTTAGCAAGATGAGAACAACCGGAGATAATTTGCCTGAGTGACTCTCCGGGACGGCGGCATGCTCGACAGATGTCGACCGTACCGTCCTTCAGGATATATTATTATTATTAATTATTATCAAACACAATATCTATATTTACAGATGACCATAGGATATGGCGTGAGATATCCTAATGAGGAGTGTCCCGAGGCCATCATTATCATGGTGTTTGAGGTAACTATACTCTTGTATGAACCCATAATGTCCCACTGCTGAGCAAACGCCTCCTCTCACTCCACCACGCGTGCCCACTGAGGCGAGGTGGAGGTAGGCTAGTGGTCAACCTACTGTTGGAGTTTTCAAGCCGCCTAGCAGGCATCCAACTAGCTTAACGACTATCACAATTAAATGATAACTGGAACCATCGGCTTTACGTGCCTTCCGAAGCACGGAAAACGCTCGAGTTGAAATACCACTAGGCGGTCACCCATCTGGATACCGTCCTCACCGTTGATGGCTTCTTTGCTGATAAATGGCTAATCAAGCTACACCACGTGTTCTTCGACTCTTAGTTAAACTAAATTATGATGCTAAGGTATCTGAATAAAGATAAGATTGGCTTGTATAATTTCAGATAGTAGCTGGCACGGCGTTATCAGGGGGGCTGACAAGTTTGCTATTCACTAAATTGGTCAGGCCAAATAGACACGTGTCTTCGGTTGGATTCAGCAAAAAAGCTACGGTAAGTACTACAACAAGTGTGAGTAGGAGTACGCGAAGGGCACATACAATAACAGGGAAGCATACGTTGGCTCTGTAACTGAACAACGATGGGAAGGTGCAACGAAATATATCTGACTCTAATTTCGATTCAGAAGATTATTTTTCTGAATAGTATATTGAAAGATAACGTAAACAGGCGTTCTGAAATTGTCATAAATCGATCTCTATGGAAATTGTGTATCTAAAAGAACCAAAATCAAAATCAAAAAGTCATTTATTCAGTTTAGGCCCTGATAAGGCACTTATTAACGTTGATTTGTTACATACAGTTGAATTTACCACCGGTTCGAAATACAATTAAACTGAGAAGACTCCGGCAAGAAACTATATATAAACCTACATACAGTGCAGTTTATCACACTCAAACTTTTTACCATGAAAACTATTTCAATATAATAATAGATAAAAAAATCTTTTCAGGTATGCCTCCGTGACGGAGAGCTGTGCCTACAATTCCGAGTATGGGACCTCCTCAACTTGCATCTGATCGGAAGCACCATCACAGCCTACATGTTGAAGCCGATAAGGTTTGTCGTTTTTTTTTTTTTTTTTTTTTTTTTTCGATGGCGTCACACGGCTTGTGTATTTTGCCAATTTCCAGTAATATTATAAGTTCTAGTCACAATTAATCACTTTCACATAGTCCTCAGTCAGTCATCGTCCATAAAAGTCATGTTTTGGTACAATGGTGGTTATTGTACTAAAACTTCACGGACTTCTTGAGACAACTTGAAAAGACACGATACACATAATTCATTTCATTTCACTTCACTGGTGCACATGATTGATGTTTATTGGATAAAATACCACCGATAATACGCAATAAAACTCAAAATACACGAATTTATGAAAATAAAAATGAAAACACAACGTCTCTCTACAAGTTCCCGCCAAAAAGTCTCAAGGTTTGTCGTTTCATCACAGAATACATAATAGTACTTTTTTTTTTTTTTTTTTTCTTTTTATTTATTTGGAGGTTTTTTCAATTTGAAAATGTCACCTCCGTAATGCTTCAAAATTACACACAAACACTAAAACATAAATAAGCACAGAAATCAAGTATTTCGGGCTCTAATCCCCGAATTAACCAGCTTGTAGATAATAGTACTTAATACCAAAGAATTTAAAACGTCCAGAAGGATAGTCGCCTCTATGGGAACACGAAATAAACAAGCCATAATTGACAGTATTTAAAAGTAATAAGTTTAGGTAATTAAAAGTGACTAAATCGCAATACTTACACATGGAAGGTTAGTTTTTCCTTGGTTTTTATAAGTGTTGTGACAGTATTTCAATATGCTAGTTGGCATTTTTTATTTAATCAGTACAGCGAGTATGACGCGATGACAGCCGTGCGCAGTACGAACTGAGTGCGATTTGCTCAGGAGCCCCTCAAGCGGAGTGATATTAAATGTCATGCTTTAGTAAGGCTGACTATCCATCTGGGTAGAGGCACGATGCCCTATGAAAATCTTTGCTTAATACAGAATTACCAATCAAGCCTTCCTGCCAGTCTTGCTACCTCACTTCATGAGGACAAGCAAGTGACATTAGTAACAGCAGGATTCAATCCAACCAAACCAAAAACATACATTATAAGAAGTTCTACAAAGGTTTTAAATTGAGCCAGAGTCGGATGAACAATTTTGGCTTCTTGAGCATCGAAGTAATGCAAGATCTAGTGGCTCCCAGCTGCCTCATCGTCGCCATCTCATCAATAATACCAAGTTATTTGTCTCCAGGACCCTGGAAGGCGAAATGGTACATAACTACATCAATCAACTGAAGCTGAAGGAATCTCGCGCCTTCCTGCTGTGGCCAATCACAGTAGTACATGTTATAGATGCTGAGAGCCCTCTGTACGACTTCTCGGCACAGGATATGATGGATTATAGGTAAATTAGTTGAAAATATGAAGCTAAGAACTAAGATTTGTTATTTGTTGAAAGATGAAAGGTCGGCAACTACAAGCGATGATGAAGTGACGAAAGCTCAGTGGGAGTATCGTCGAATGATATTGTGATGATGGTCTTCAGATGAATCCTACAATAAGCTTGATAAGCTCCCGGTGAAGGAAATCATCGTAAGGTAACCATAGCATGGTGGACTAAGCTCTGGCTCCAAAGTGGAGCTATCTGTGTGATCCGGTAGCTGCACTTTAGAGTCGGTTCTCTCTGGGCTTTATGGCTCACTGTTTCGGCTACATCATCGCTTACCACGTCAAGATTGTGGACATATAAGCCCATTAAAAAAACAGGCTTATCCATTATACAAAATCGTCATATACTCTGATTTGATGCTTATTTATTGATATACTTAACAGGTTCGAGATAGTGGTGTGTCTCACTGGCGCGTCGAAGAGCATGGGCACAGTGACGCAGAGCAGGACCTCGTATCTCTCCAAGGAAATCATATGGGGATACAGGTTCAGGAATGTATTGCAGTATGTATCAATATGCTATATATAAATTGTTTCATTTCAGTAGTTACACGTGAGAAGGGTCTTACTATAAAAAACCACGTACGGTGCATTTAGTAAATTAATAAAAGCATTTTAATTAACTGTTCTTGCGTTTGGCCACTGATCCGCCCATAAGGGATGTAGACGAAGCCTAAGATGGAAGCACTCAGACAGAAGGGACCTATTGACTCTGGCCTTGAAAGTCCCTAGATTGTATGAGTCAGGAAACAAACACCGGAAGCAAGTTCCACTCCCTTGCTGTCCGCATTATAAATGATTGATGCAAAATTTTCGTATATTCGGTATGTCAATAACGTACGGGTGAAACTTTTCCCAGCGTCTTGTGGTTCGGTGTAAGAATGGGGATGGTGGAATTAGGTTGAGCAATTAGGCTTTCCCTTGATGTGCATACAAAATACAAACATATTCATTAATACGAGAAAGTTTACACTTTGAACAACCTCCAACCAAATAAATAAATAAAATAAATAAATAAATATCCTGGGACATTCCTCACACACGGTCATCTGATCCCAAACTAAGCAGAGCTTGTACTATGGAAACCAGATAACTGATATAATACATATACTACTTTTTGTTTGTAAATACATACTTAATATACATAATTACACCCAGACTCAGGACATACAGACATGTTCATGCACACAAATGCATGTCCTGTATGGGAATCGAACCCACGACCTGCGGCGCGTAAGGCGAACCTTAACCAACTGCGCCAACTGGGTCGTCAAATAAGTGAATGGTTTTAATCTAATGTCCAAAATAATAACATATATTCCTTCCTCAGTTACTCAAAGAGAGAAGAAGCTTACAAGATCGACATAGACCATCTAGACACAGTAGAACAAGTGGAAACGCCACTCTGCAGCGCGAGCAGACTTAAAGAATTCGAGGAAGACATCAAAATCTCCACAAATGTCCTCTCAACGCCCAACATGTCAATCACACCAACAAACCTATCTTTAAGCCAAGAGGATTCCTCTACATTATCCAAAGTTGGTGATTCTTCACCATCATCACCAACTTTGAGTACAACAGCTGCTACTCAAAGGAGTTTTGGGTGGAATTTCAGAAGATTCTATCCGGAGAGGTATCTTCAGAAGACTAATGAAAGTAGCGAATTGAAAGAATGATTTTAAAGAATTCATTGCAATATTTCAGTCTCGAGTTATTTCTGGTGTAGTTTGAAAGGCGTTTCCATATTCATATAATGTAATTTAGACTATTGTAATAATAACTGAAGAGAAAGCTATAGGTATAATTTCGTAGTACCAAGCTAATATTACCGAAGCTAAGAGCCTACCTACATAATACCAAAGTCTCGATGGATTCAATCTTCGACAACATTGTGGTCATCTACTAAATCAACTGTTTAAAGGCATTGAGCTATTATTACTACGTATAGAGAGGACGCCACACATCACAACTATGTTCCGTTTAAGTGAGGCCATCCGGCACACTTGTTGTTGTAGAACGATGAATGAAACGCGTAAGCGCCGTAAAAATCACAGTATTTGCGAGAAAAATACTCCTAAAAGCGTTCTGATAGCGCTATGTGTTTCTACTGTCTGCTTAGACGATTAATTATTGTTTCAGCGGTAAAGATAACTTTATTTGAGTCTAAAAAAATTGGACATAACCTTTGTTTACGATAGCTTCTCTATACGTAGTAATAATAGCTCAATGTTTAAAGGTTGGCATATTGATTCGTTAGATAGATTCCAGTTGTTAAAATTAGTCATGGCTCAAATAATGTACTCGACGAATTTAAAATTCACATAGATTATAATTAGTATTTAAATAATAAATATACTATAGAAAACAATGTGCATAGTTTAATTTTGTTACCGTTTCATGTCTGACTAGCTTTCTACCTTGTTTACCTAACCCCTATTTCACCCTCTTTTAGGATGAATTTTTAATGTTACTTAGTCCAGATTGAGTTGCACAGCCCTTCACGTTTATATTACTACTTTTACTTGCCAAGTTAGAACCTAAGTTCAACTAATGTTAAGAAAACTTGACCCAGTTTTAGATTTGAAAATCTATTTTTGGATGAATCGCAGAACTAGGTATCATATTAATTAATTTATCACATCATCAGTAGCCGGTGCTTACATTTCAGCTAAATACTTGCTTCACTTGTTATTGTCAGAAAAACCTTTTCCTCAAACGATTTGATAAGAGTAAACGTCTATTATATTCCCAGTTACTCGATAAATTAATACAATAAACGTTATCGACATTTATTAACAAGTATAATAATAAGACATGAATTAATAATTTACAATGGTTGATTTCAGTATTTCGATTTTAAATGCTACCCTTTTAGTTCTGAGTCGCGGGAGGGATTACAATACACTTAGAAAGATTTTAAATATGAATCCCTACCGTGATTCAGCTCTTCATTTCGTAGCCCTAAAGCGCATGGATGATCATGATATATCTATTGACGTATTGATTTTGACTGAATGTTGGCTAAGCGATTCAATAGTGATTCTACAAATCCCTGGTTATAACTCATTTAAATCCACCAGGCATTTTAATCAAAATAGCGGAGTAGTAGCCTACGTGAAGGACGTTTGGACCGCTGCAGTCTCGGAACCTCTCATAGCCCATGCTGACTGTTTAACTATTTTCATACCAAAAGTAATCCATGTTCTAGGAGTTTATCGCTCGCCATCTGTCAGAAATTTAGAGAATTTTTTATCATCTTTAGAAACCTACATCAATCAATCTACTGGATTACCCTTTATCATTGCCGGTGATATAAATGTTAACATAACTGACTCCATGATAAATCCACTAAGCCTAGAGTATCAGTGTTTCATGGCTGAACACGGACTTCTTCCGGCTATATGGAAAACCACGAGGGAATCTGCATGTCTGGACCACATTTACATAAAGAATATAAAATGCTGGAAAAAAGTTGTTGGTATTGTTTGTCACGTAAATATAACGGATCACTATCCAGTCATGCTAGGTATGAGTACGCATAAGCCGAAACCTGTCCGGCCAGACCGTTTCATTATGGTGAGAGACTATAGCGCAATTAAAAAAGATCTCATGAATGTCGCGTGGTCTGATGTTATCAATGTCGATGACACAGACAGAGCGAATGAAGTTTTCACAGAGATTTTAACAGGAATCGTTAGCAAACACAGTAAAGAAGCTAAAATTAGTAGATATAACATAAAGCCGTGGATAACTCCGGGCCTCATGAAATGTATGCGCAACCGAGATCGTTTGCATTTACATGCCAGGAATGACCCGGAGAATAAAATCCTTAAAATAACATACACTCGTTACCAAAATTTCTTTATAGATTTATTACGAAAGATAAAAACTGAATACCACAACAGAGAACTTAAAGCAAACAAAAATAACCCAAAAAATCTTTGGAGATCTATTAAGAATATATGTAATTTATCTCATTATAACAAAGAACCAACCGAATTACTATCATTGGAAGGTTGTCTTAACAAGCAAGATTCAATTGATTTAACAAATCAACACTTTTCTACACTGGGTCAACGACTGGCAGATCAAATACTTACCAAAATAAACATGAGCGAAGCAGATCTTGCAAAAGCAGCTCGCGTTACTAAGTCTCCAGGAGATTCTATTTTCTTATGTCCAACAGACTACAGAGAGGTCGAGCAATTAATAATGGAATTACAAAACGGTAAAGCTCCGAGTACTGATGGTTTCGGCAACTCTCTAGTTAAATACATTAAAAATTGTATTCTACTTCCGCTTACGCACATATTTAATTTGAGTCTTATGCACGGAACTTTTCCTAAAGATTGGAAAACTGCTTCGGTCTCGCCAGTGTACAAAGGTGGATCAAAAAATTCTGTTGACAACTACAGACCAATATCGCTTTTGGGAACATTCTCTAAGCTGCTAGAAAAGCTAGTAAACACACGCCTTGTAAAGTTTTTGGATGCTCATAGCTTATTATCCTCGCACCAATTTGGATTCCGTAAGGGTAAAAATACAGAAGATGCAGTTTCGCTACTTACAGATTCAGTGTCATCGCATCTTGATAAAGGAAGATCCTGTGTTGGCATCTTCTTAGATTTGGCGAAGGCCTTCGATACTGTCTCCGTTCCTATACTTTTTAAAAAACTAGAGGGCATGGGAATCCGCGGAACTGCGTTAGACTGGTTTAGAAGCTATTTATCAGAGCGGAGGCAGTGTGTTAAAATTGGTCAGACTATAAGTTGCTCTCAGTCAATTAGATTTGGTGTACCACAAGGGAGTATCCTAGGACCTACGTTATTCCTTCTTTATATCAATGATATTCATGATGTTCTCATTGAAAATGCCGATATTTTGTGTTACGCCGATGATACAGCAATAATTTTCCATGGACCAACTTGGCCAATAGTTTGCTCCTCTGTTGAGCAAGGTATGATGCTTATCTCTCAATGGCTACAGCGTAATCTTCTTACGCTAAATACTACCAAGACTAGGTATATATGCTTCCATAAGACATCTGCCTCAGCTCCGGACTTAACTATCATAATTCAAATTCATGACATACTGTGCGATGATAAACCGTGTACTTGCGAATCAATAACACGCACAAATGTTATCAAATACTTAGGTGTGTATATTGATGAAAATCTTTCATTTAAAACTCACATTGAGATTCTGTCGGCTAGGATAAGAAAAGTAATAAATGTGATGCAAAACCTGCGGTATGTTGCAAGTATTGACACCCTTACATCCGTCTACTATGCACTTTGTCAATCACTAATAGTCTATTGCATAACATGCTGGGGTAGTGCCGCCAAAACATTCATTTTACAGGCAGAGAGAGCCCAGCGTTCATTACTAAAGGTTATGCTTCAAAAATCATATCGGTACCCCACTACATGTTTATATAAAGACGCTGGAGTTCTTAGTGTGCGTCAACTTTTCATTCTTATGAAGTTGAAGTTCTTTCGATGCACAAAGCAGTACTAACTTTATCTAGATACGAGTTAGAAAGGAATCGCAGAGTTTTTAGATTAACCATCCCCTCAGTTAATACTAAGTTTGCACAACGTTTTGGTGATTTTGTGAAGATTTACATCTATAATAGAGTAGTTGAGTTTTGCAATATACGAAACAAAACTGTTTTTGAAACAAAACATATTATTTCCAAATGGCTTTCTAGTTTAACCTATGAAAAAACTGAAGACTTATTGATCATTAAATGTTAAGATTAATTATTTTTTACTACCTTATTATTTATACTATAAACTATTACTATTACAATTCATATAGCTTTATGTTAATTAACTTTTTTTTTATTTGCATTTTATTCTTTAATAGCTTTAAATTACATATTTACATTGTATAACTTAAAAATCTATCTGTCATTCAGTAATGAGTAACTTCCTGAGGTTTATAAATTATGGTAATCTTTTTCGAAACTCAGGTTTCCTCGATACAGGCTTGCCTAGTGAAGAATCCTTGATCACATGGATATCAGTAATCAAATCTGCAAAATACTGTATGCTATATGTTATGGCATGGGGTTCTTTAATTTTTTAAATAATATGTCAAGCTTTGATTTATACTGTGTGTGTTTGTCGATGTATACCTAATATTTTGCAGTAATAAATATTTTCATTTCATTTTCATTTTCTTTGCGGACGGACTTGTGAGACGAGGCCGAATATTTTGAAAGAATAAAAGGTCGATTAGGTAGCTATTTAATTAATAGTATAATTAATTATAATAACTAGTGGTAACGAAAATATAAAGTGCAAAAATAATGTTGAGTTAAACCCCGGAACGAATATGCGATATACTTAGCTGTCTTTTTGGCACGTGATTTGAAATCGGGGAGCATCGCGCAATAATTCCTCCCGCGACTCAAAACTAACCCGATAGTACAGTATTACCCAACTGATATGGCGCGTCGTGAATCTTCGTTCGCACAGAAAAGAAAGCATGGCCCCGAAGATTAACGAAAGAATGCTTAAAACTTACAATCAACCTTAGATCACTATTATAAAGTTCATAATACACTGCAGCTGTTAGTTCCGTCTCACTCGCAAGTCACGCCCCTCCGCACGGCGCGCGCTAACATGGCGGCAGCTAGCGACCAATGGCGTTTCCCGCGCTTTGAAAATGTATCTTCTGCGCAGGTACATCGGTAAGCAATATTAATTGGGTACTACTGTACCTAGGTATTTCTTGCGTTTTAGATTCTGAATAGTGGAAGCTTTTTATTTAAGTTTTCTGGAAATATGCTCTGAAATTAATACACGAACTCAGATCGTCTCTGATCTGAATAATGGATTGGTTTACATTAACTACTCTTTGAAATTATACTTGAAAGCCTCCCGCATCTCAGATCGGTGTCCGTGCTGAGTACTGAAAGGGTTTCAATATACGCGTACATTACCATGCAAACTTCCACTGAAAATTGGTTTGAACGAGATCTAGTAAGTAGTTTTTTTTTAATACGTCATAAATCGTAAACCGCAATTTACCTTTCATTCGATATTTTTGGCGTTATTTTTTTCATAGCAAAACTGAGTTAGTTAATATTACACGGAACCCTCCGTATGAGAGTCGGACTCGCACTTGGCCGGTGTTATTATTACAGCAGTATTAATTATTCTGCGACATATCTTTGATAGGTATTTTGTAAAGCATAGCCTGATTCTGACGTCACTCTGGCTCATTTACGGTTTATACAGGAGTGTTGCTTCCGTACTATGATAGTGGACCTATTATCGAGTATAAAACTATTATTTAATTAATCATACCGACTCGATCTTGTAGTCGACTACTCGTGAGGGAAACAAACGCACGGTTCGGCGGGAAGATTGATATTTTAATTTGACAGTAGTTTATTTATCCTTTTTTGTGGCATAGACAATGAAATCAGTTATTTTGTTACTATTAGCGGCATACGCTGTGGAGTGTTGGAGGTATGTATTTAAGGTAATTTCCATACCTAGAGAGACCAAGAAAGAGTCTTAAAAGAAATATAGAATTTATCCAAAAATTTGAGAAAAATTGGAAAGAAGATATTGTAAAATCAATCCGTGGTATCTCAGGGATAACTTGAGGTATATAAACTATTCTGAAAGCGTAAAATGAAAAGATAATAGGTAAATTAGACGGGCCAGTTGGCACAGTTGGTTATGATTCACCTTACGCGCCGCAGGTCCTGGTTTCGATTCCCACACAGGACATATATTTGTGTGCATGAACATGTCTGTATGGTCCCAGGTCTTGGTGTAATTTATGTATATTAAGTATGTGTTTATAAAAAGTAGTAAGTATATCAGTTATCTGGTTTCCATAGTACAAACTCTGCTTAGTTTGGAATCAGATGACCGTGTGTGAGGAATGTCCCAGGATATTTATTTTATTTTATTTTATACTTATATTTTTAGATCCGATCCTTCAGAATTAGTTGTTTCTGTTACAGTTATATCATCCAAATACCAGAGAATGATTCAGCGAGAGAATCTAAAAAGCAATTCAAAGTTTACTGGAACGTGCCTACGTTTCAATGTACATCCAAGAAAATACCTTTTAATAATCTCTATGAGAAATATGGAATAATACAAAATGAAAAGGATAGTTTTCTTGGAGACAAAATTTCCATTTTGTATGAATCAGACTTTGGCTTATTTCCGGCGCTTAGTAATAGTTCTGGTATCAAATTTAAAAATGGTGGAGTCCCGCAGGAAGGGGATTTGGAGAAGCATTTGAAGAAATTCAGAAATGACGTTGAAAGGAAGATTCCAGATAAAGATTTTAGTGGTATGCTACTTTTTACAAGCTTTTATTTAATTTCACCTGTCCAGGTGTACAGACAGTGTCAGACACCCAGGTTACACCAGGTTGAAGATTGATTATAGACACACAGGGGTCTGTAATCAAATCTTGCAAGTTTTTGACCCACTTCCCGGTTTCCGATTGAACTGACATTTTTAATGCATATGTAAATCGGATAACAATGCAAGAGTTGATCTGATGAAACATGGCTTAAAGCAAACCCAGATTTAAACAGCCTCGTCTCCTTTTGGTTTTACTAAACTTATGGGGATCGAAGTTGCTCGCGTCCGTAGGTTTACCCTCGAGACCCTACACGTGATCCCTGGGTGGTGCTAAACGAGCAACAACTCCTGGTGGTAGGCTTCGGCCGCGGCTTGTCACCACCCTCCGAACTAAGCCACACCGCCAAGCGGCTGCCGTGTTCCGGTGTGTAGTTCGGGGAAGCCAATTGTGGGGTTGGGTCTAAGCAGTTGCGTTGTTCTAGTGAACCGGTCTCGACGATGTAGGTAATGTGTACGGGTAGTCTCGTCTTGGAGGGTAGCGGGATCCGAAGCACGGTTCTCCGCTGGCCGACCGCAGTTAGTAGGGGGCCCAAGTAGTAGGCCAGCCACCTATGAAAGGCTGCCCCGCCAACTCGCGAAAAATCCCGAGGTGCTCCATCGTGCCGGTTGGCGACCGGATGAGAGGACCCGATGGCCACTCTTGGGGGGGTTCGGGCGTCCCCGCAGTCTCCAGGCGAGCCTCCCATCAGTGCATCTTTCCTACGTTTGTCCCATGGATCCTTTTGCAATGCCTCGCTTAACTGCCTTCCCCTCACCTATTCACTCCACATCATAATGACTAAAGGTAAAAGAAAGAGTAGCGTTAAACAGCGGAAGCACGTCCTCTCACTTAAAGTGCACCTCTCAAATATTCGAGGTCTGCACTCCAATCTCGACGCCGTCCATCACCACCTTGAGACGGACAAGCCTAACCTACTCTTTCTCACGGAGACGCAAATCAGATGTCCTTCAGACGCGGCATACCTAAATTACCCAGGGTATACCCTGGAGCACAATTTCAAACCACGCGCTGGGGTCTGCGTGTATGCTCGCGATGACATCTGCTGTCGGCGTCTCCGGGGCCTTGAAAAACCAGGTTTTTCTGTCATTTGGATATTGGTGGGCACTGGTATAGAGCAAATCCTCTATGCCTGTGTCTACCGATCGCACAGCGGTGACCAGGAGACAATCGGGCTCTTTCAATACCTCGGCGAAACGGCGGACGTGATCCAGCGAAAATATCCGACCGCGCAGCTGGTCCTCCTGGGGGACTTTAACGCTCACCATCGTGAGTGGTTGTACCCATACCGGGAGACCGACCTTGCTGGGAGAGAGGCGTTGAAACTAGCACTTACGCTAAATCTCTCCCAGCTCGTTCGCGAAGCTACGCGCGTACCGGATGTTGCTGATCACACAGCCAACTGCTTGGACCTTCTGCTGACAACAGATCCTGACAGGTACTCAGTTTCGGTGAATGCCCCATTGGGAACCTCCGACCACTGTCTGGTGAAAGCTGTGTCGTCCTACTCTCCGCCTGACCCTTGCCCTAAAGGCACCAGGCGAGTTTGGCGATACAAGTCAGCAGATTGGGATGAGATGCGTTCTTTTCTTGCATCTTATCCTTGGCGGCGAACTTGCTTTACTTCCGATGACCCGTCCAGCTGTGCGAGTGCTATATCGGATGTGATATGTCGAGCAATGGAATACTATATCCCATTCTCCGACATATCACTCAATATCGAAACCCCCAAGTGGTACAATGCTGATTGTGCCTCTGCTGAGGCACGAAAACAGTCAGCTTACCGAATCTGGGCGGATTCTCGCACTCGCAAAGCTCCTGACGTGGGCTTGAAGAAGAAAGCCTTTAACATCGCTGCCAAGTCCTGCAAAAAGGCACAGAAGAAGGCGCGTTTTGACCATGTTGGCCGGATCGGAAAAAAGCTATCTTCTTACCCCTCTGGGAGTAAAGCTTTCTGGTCCCTTGCCAAATCGGTCGAGACCAATTTCTGCCGCCCGTCGCTGCCGCCTTTGCTGAAGCCTGATGGATCACTAGCTCACACTGCTGTAGAGAAGGCCAATTTGTTTGCCTCTCTATTTGCGGAGAATTCATGTCTAGACGCTGGCTTACAAACACCACCCCCACTACCCACTTGCAACTGCCAAATGCCGGACATCCGTATCCGGCAAAAGGAGGTTGTAAAGGTACTACGCGCTCTAGACGTGAATAAAGCCAGTGGTCCCGACGGCATTCCAGCCATTGTCCTGCGCAATTGTGCGCCCGAATTGTCTCCTGTCTTGACACGCCTGTTTCGCCTCTCACTTCGAATGGGTCATGTTCCGAAAGTCTGGAAGCTTGCTAACGTGCAACCTGTGCCTAAGAAGGGCAGCCGTGCCGATCCTACAAACTATCGACCGATTGCGATCACCTCTATACTCTGCAAGACTATGGAGCGTGTATTGAATCGGAGGCTCCTGGCATACCTTGAAGATAACGAACTCCTCAGTGACCGACAGTACGGTTTCCGCCAAAAACGGTCTACTGGGGATCTTCTTGTGTATGCCACACATCTTTGGAGCGAAGCCATTGAGAGACACGGGGAAGCAATTGCCGTTTCCCTCGATATATCTAAGGCTTTCGATAGGGTCTGGCACACCAGCCTTCTAAGCAAGCTTCCTTCATATGGAATTCCTGATGGCCTGTGCGCTTGGATTTCCGATTTCCTGAGTGAACGGTCTATACGAGTGGTCATAGACGGGTGCTCGTCGGACCTCTTGGCAATCAATGCCGGAGTTCCTCAGGGATCAGTTCTCTCTGCAACCTTATTTCTGCTGCATATCAACGATCTGCTAAAACCCGGTATCTTTGGGTACGCAGACGACAGTACTGTTGCAGAGAGATACGTTTCCAGCGCGCGAGCCACTAGTGACGAGATCCAATTGTTTCGGGAGGCCATGGTAGAGCGTTTGAACGTGACCTTGCAGGCAGTCTCTGATTGGGGCAAAGCCAATCTGGTCACATTTAACGCCACCAAGACACAGGCGTGTCTTTTCACCGCCAAACGGAGTCCTTACAACCAGGCTCCTACTTTCCAAAATATATCCTTGCCAATATGCGATCGCCTTGATCTCCTAGGCATAACATTAACAGCCAAAATAAACTTTGGCTGTTCTATTGAGTCGAAGGCAGAAACAGCTGCCAGAAAGCTGGGTATCCTCTCTAAGGTCAAGCGGTACTTCACGCCTGGGCAGTTGCTCCAACTATATAAAGCACAAGTCCGGTCGTGCATGGAGTACTGCTGCCATCTTTGGGATGGATCAGCTAAGTACCAGCTTGAGGCCCTCGACTCAATAGATCGCCGAGCCAGGAGACTAATTGGAGATGAGTCTTTAATTAAGGCGAAACTCACGAGCCTTGACCATCGAAGAAAGGTTGCTTGCTTATCGGTTTTCTACAGGATATATTTTGGAGAGTGTGCGCAGGAATTGTTCAACCTTATTCCACCATCCCCATTTTTACACCGAACCACAAGACGCCGGGAAAATTTTCACCCGTACGTTGTTGACATACCGAATATACGGACACAGCGTTTTGCATCCTCATTTTTAATGCGTACAGCAAGGGAGTGGAACTTGCTTCCGGCGTCTGTGTTCCCTGACGCTTACAATCTAGGTACTTTCAAGGCCAGAGTGAATAGGTTTCTTCTGGGTAAGCGTGTTTCATCTTAGGCTTCGTCATCGCCCCTTATGGGCGGGTCAGTGGCCAAACGCAAGCCCATCTAATTTTAAAAAAAAAAAAAAAAAAAAAAAAACTTGCTTTACCTAAATTGTATTACAGATGGTACTATAAGAATTCCTTGTTTGACTACGGAACCCTAAAATTATACTAATGATGATAATACTGTTTTAATAGTCTTGAGTATACATGTATTATTTTAATAATTATAATTTGAATAAAATTCTTTTAAATCTATTTTCAATGAAAATTTTCAGGAATAGGCGTAATCGACCAGGAGACATTTCGGCCGGCGTTCAGGCAGAACTTCGGCTCAATAATACCGCAGAAGGACTTATCGTATGAGCTGGAGAGGAAGATGCACTGGAAGTGGCCCAAGGCCTGGATACAGACTGCGGTAAGCCATATATCGATACACACACAGAGATCTTTGCAGGGTCATTAACGCTTGAATGGTACCCAGGTTTCCAAATCCTGTCTTCACAGGCACGAATGCACTAAAGCACGGTTCGCTAGTTTGCTTTTGCTGAGAAAAGCCGGCAATAAACTCAGCAATTACTCTTTTCATAACAAACTTAGATTCATTATATAACCTGTGCATATGAGCAATAAACCTAATAATACCAGCAGTAGAAAGGACAACATTATGCAGGTTCTATACACCACTGGACCCGGGTACCACACTGCCAGTACAGCGCCTCCGCATGGAGCTTGCCAGGCCTTACTCACTACATGAACATTACGCCTATTTGGCTGCGATCTACTAGTACCTAGGAGTAATAAAATAATCAATCTTCAGGCGAAACTGCGCTTCGAGAAGTCAGCCCGTGAATTCATGCAGACAACATTAACAGTAGCGAAGCAGATGAGACCCAACGCCCTGTGGGGGTACTACGCGTTCCCTTATTGCTTTAACATGGCCAGCGATAAGAAGCAGACCTGTTCTGAAACAATCACCGTGGAGAATGACTGGTGAGTGGCATTGTACATCTACAAATGTTTTTTTTTTTACAATTTTCATAAGTCAAACAGACAGACAGATGGATAGACGGATGGACTGAGTCGCACCATAAGAGTTTTTTTTTTACTTTTTTGATAAGGAAACAGGGGCGTAGACCGCCGTATCAGCCGTATCAATGATACGAAGCTCCCCAACGTAGAAAGCAAAAAACAAAAAAAAATACCCTCCATTTGGGGCGAAACCACTGTAAGAAATCCTATTAGTAATTTAACAATATCAGGCCACTACACTGTTTCTTGTAAATTTCCAGCACCCACTGGCTCTGGGAAGAATCTACAGCGCTGTATCCGACACTGTACAGCTCAAAGTCACTTTCAACGTGGCAGCTGAGCGCGATGGTGCGCGGGCGCGTGCTGGAGGCGTCGCGGGTGTCGCGGGGGCGTGCGGTTATACTGCCCTATATACGATTCCGATACGAAAACGAAGAGTTCCTGACGAAGGTTCGTAACATACCCATGTAGAAGATTTTCAAGCAGGCAGACGGTCCATCTATGGATATTGGTAATAAGGTGGTAATACCAGTAGGTGTTTGGCGACTGATTTTCAACAAAAAAAACCTTGAAAATCTGTCAGCTATCTGGCGCCGGGTGGGTACTACAGACATGAATATTAGTCGTCGTGAGGATCAAGGAATTGAAACATCGTAAATAGGAGGAAATGCCACGCTTGTTACAAGCTGCAAGTCCAATTTCACCTACTTCCAGTGGTCGGATTAACTTGATATTTTGTATACATTAGTATATTGGAAGACAATGCAAGTGCAGTCAATGCAATTTTTAGCAAAAACTTATTTCCATATTATTTATTGAAAAAGTGATCCCATCAAAAACATTCTGTAAAAAACTAGCCAAGTCTCGATGGAGCTGCTTGTTTATCTCTAAAAAGTAATGAAATCTAGACAAAGTCGTGCCAAGTCTAAGGTTCCTTACTGCGATTTCTTTATTATTATAGTTAATGTTGTGTGACTTGGCCGTTGAACATTCTTTATACGTTAGTGGGTACAAGTACAGATTGGTGCAATGGTGTCATGGAACACCTGGTTTTGTACCCTTGTGTTCCCTTCAACGGCAGCTCCATCGAGACTTGGCTAGTTTTTTACAGAATGTTTTTGATGGGATTTCACTTCTTTTTGTAGAAAATGAAGCGGCCCACCAAGTTGAATATTTTTTGTAAAGGCGGTATGTCGATCTCTAATAGTTTGGTTGGGCTCTTGTGTTTTCTAATCAGGGTCACCAGGTACTCCAGATCTTCGATTATCCTAGTTTTTATAGTTTTCCCTTTATGTGGTCATTAAACCCTAACTCTGTACCAAATTTCAGCTCTCTGAGTTTATGGGAAGTACTAGTTCTATTTTGATGATCATGAGTGAGTGAGTGAGTGAGTGAGTGAGTGTCATAAATGTGAAACTTTGCTTTCGCTTAACTTCGGAACTAAATGACCTACAGACTTGACATTTTGGATTTTAAGTATGTGATTATAGCATACTGGATGACGAAAATTTCTGCGTTCGGGTCTTATCCAGAGGTTCTCAAATAGGGGCCTGAAAATGCGGCGAAATGGTTCCAGTAAAGGATGGTACGGCAGTGTTTGCTTCGCGCTCGACTCGGCGGGGGCACTGCCGTGCCCCCCGATATCAGTCATCACTAAAACTGCACGGACTTTTTTGCTTACAGAAAGATATGGAAGCGGTAATAAAAACACTGTACGAATCGGATGCTTCAGGCGTCGTTATATGGGGCAGTTCCACCGATGTGAACACAAAATCCAAATGCAATGATCTGGTGGATTATGTCAAGAATATCTTAGGACCTGCTATCGCTAAGTATTTGAAGCCTGCTATCAAAGAAAAAGATAAAAAGACAACTGAAAAAGATACTAAGTCTACAACTACATCTCCCAACAAATCTACAAATATTATAAGTAATATCACTTCTAAAACTACCATCGCTCCCATTTTAGATGATTATACAAGTAATAACACTATTAGAACTACTATAAATCCAATTTCGGTAGATTATACTACAAATATAGATACAACTACTATAAATACTATTTTGGAAGATTCTACCACAAATATAGATACAAATTATACCACTACTATGAATACTATTTCGGACAATTCTACTTCAAATATAGACACAACTTACAGTACTGCTATTAATACTATTTTTGATTCTACAACAAATACGGGTTCAAGCTATGGCACAGCTAGAACTGCCATTAATCCTAATTTGGATGATTATACTAATAATATAGATTCTAATAATACCGCTTCTAGAACTACCATGAGTTCTATTTTGGATGCTCATACTACAAATATAGATTCTAATTATACCACTACTATGAATACTTTTATAAATGAATTTTCTAGAAATATATATTCTACCAGAACCACCATAAATCCTATTTTGGATGAATATACTACAAATATAGATTCTAATCATACCACTTCTATGGATACTATTATTGATGAATCTACTACAAATATAGATTCAAGTAGCACTACTATAAATACTATTTTAGATTCTACAACAAATATTAATTCCAACTATAGCACTAATTTGGTCCATTATACTACAAATACAGATTCAAATTATACCACTACTAGAACTACCATCAATCCTAATTTGGATGATTCTACTACTATTATTGATGAATCTACTACAAATATAGATTCAAATAGCACTACTATAAATACTATTTTAGATTCTACAACAAATATGAATTCCAACTATAGTACTAATTTGGTCCATTATACTACAAAAATAGATTCAAATTATAACAGTACTACAACTACTATAAATCCTATTTTAGATGATTATACTACAAATATAGATTCAAATTATACCACTACTAGAACTACCATCAATTCTAATTTGGATGATTCTACTATAAATATAAATGATACCACTAATAAAACTCCCATCAATTCTAATTTCGATGATTCTACTACAAATACAAATTATACCACTACTAAAACTACCATCAATTCTAATTTGGATGATTCTACTACAAATACAAATTATACCACTACTAAAACTACCATCAATTCTAATTTGGATGATTCTACTACAAATATTACATCTAATACCCAAATAACTTACCCCATTTTAGATGACTATGCTGTGATAAGAATAGTATAGTTCTTTCCGTTTATAGAATACACACATCATTATAAAAACATACCAAAAAATAAAAAAAAAAATAGCTAGTGAGGCATGGGACAACTGAAAAAAGTGAAAGTGAATTGAAAAGTGAAGTGAAAAACGAATTAATAAAAATCTGACCATTTATGGCAATTATATTATTTTTGTTTTAGGTAATTAGGTGTTTTATTTAATTGTTGATGCATTTTTTATTTTCTATATTTGTATTTAATGTTAATTTTGAATTATATAGTGCAAAATTTCAACTGCGGAAATATTTTATTGGGCGGTTTTGTACAAAATTTTAATGTAGCGATGTTAACTTTTTCTAAAAATAAATAAATTAAAATGTATGTTTTATTATTTGAAAACAGCGTGTGGCGATAAAATCACGTTTTTGTATTAACATTTTTGTAACAACTAGGTAAGTACTATTGAGCTATTATTACTACGTATAGAGAAGCAAAAGTTATGTCCCATTTTTTTAGAGTCAACTAAAGTTCTCTTTAGCGCTGAAACAATAATTAGTCATCTAAGCAGACAGTAGAAACACGTGGCGCTATCAGAACGCCTTTAGGAGTATTTTTCACCGTAATTTTCACGGCGCTTACGCGTTTCGTTCATCGTTCTTCAACAAATGTGGCCATGGCCATATGGCCTCACTTGAACGGAAAATAGTTGTGATGTGTGGCGTCTTCTCTACACGTAGTAATAATAGCTAAATGGTAACCTATATTATTTGATTTTAGTCCTGTTTATTTTTACTTGAGGGCACTGATTTGCACAACAAACCCAATATAATCGTACAATTTTCGTTGATAAAAACCACTTGAAGTAACCATAGCACGGTGGTATATACCCTGGCTGGCTACCATCCTCAAGTTGCAAATTTGTCTCCAAGCATCTTCCGGGGTATTCCAGCACTTGAACGCCAGTTCCCTTCTGGCCACCACCTTCGGCCACATCATCACAGACCATGGTGAGACTGTGGTCTAAAAAAAAAACTATTTGAGATCTGATTTACAATTTTGAGGCATATTCGCCTCGGTGCTAACTCTCTCAAATCAAACACATCAAACTAACTTACCAGTTTCCTCTACGTTGTCTAATGTTGGACAGCTACTTAGACAGAGTTTGAAATCCAAAAGAACCTTTTGAAATTCCAAAAGGTTCTACCTAGTCAATAGGGATGTTGCCTGGGTAAAAATATAATAATTCTAATTAGTCCGTCGGTTAGATTATCAAAAAATATTGAACACGTATTTTTTGCTTTACCAAATCATTAACAATTGACGAAGATAAAGCGCAACTAAGTTCGGGAGTGGGGGCTCGTGACGTCACTTGTTCCTAAAAAGTGTACCGCACCGTGACGTCACGCGGAACTTCAACACACGATATCTTCGTATTTTTTTGTTTAATTGACAAAAGAAAAAATACGTGTCTAATATTTTTTTGATAATGTAAATGACGGACTAATTATTTTTTTTCAGGAAAGTAGCCCATTATATCTGTACTTAATCACTACTACAAGAACTATTGAATAACAAAAGAGTAATGAACAGTGAATACATTTTTCACCTTACTCCCATGTGACGGTAGCGAAACGGCCAAGCCACATATTTTGACTTAAGGTGTATAGTTTATGAAGTTAGGGCTTATATTATAGAGTAAGTGCATGTAGAGTTATAAGCTTGGCTCTACATGAGATCTGATAACTTTTTGACGGTACGAGCCATATGTCTTGGCGGCAACATTTTACATACAAATGTTTTTGGTGGGATTCAGATGTCAGGAACTAGTAAATTTTAAGTATAAACTCTTTTAGCAATGTTTCTGTCTCGAGTTTATCTCATATTGTGTTTTGAAAGGCGTTGCTATACAATTTATTTCTATTTCACTAAAGTACCAGTTATTATTAGTAATCTAGATGTAACCAAATAATGGCGAAACTTACAATAAGTATTTGTCCAATTTCACGAGAATCTTAAATCAACCAATCTAAGACTAGGCTTCAAGTAGTTTGACTCTTTTGTTCTTGATTCTTGAACGCATGCCGTCACAGCGTAGTCACGGGAATTCACTCGGGAGACGGGGTTGCCAAAGAAATAATAAAAGATCCCATAATCAACCACAATATCACCATGGTAACGTGAACTCTCAAGCGCAGCTGTCGAAACACACCGATAGGTGCTTGACGACAGCTTCTCATCTTGAGGGTGGTAGCCAGGTACTAACTATTACTGAGCAAATAAACGAATTTAATTTTCACATGCTATTATTTAGGTCAAAGAATAAATAAACTTTAGAAAACATTGTGCGTAGTTCACCTAATTTCGTGAATATTTCTCACAGATTATGCGTGATCTATTAGCTACACATGTGCGTGCTAAAGCATTTGTTCCTTATTTTGTCCTACATATCAAACAAACAAACACTCTTACGCATAAACATATTTTAGAAAATAAAATTAGTTTCAATTATAAATTCTGAAGCTGTCTGTGGAAGTTGTAATAAATAGAACAATATTAACATTTCGTAGTGAAGCGCTCGTGGTGTAGCATGATTAGCCGTTCTTAATCGATCGGCAAAGTTAAGCTACGCCTGTTGTGGTCGGTACCTGGATGGGTGACCGCCTAGTGGTATTTCATATCGAGCGTTTCCGTGTTTCGGAAGGCACGTAAAGCCGTTGGTCCCGGTTATCACTTAATTGTGATAGTCGTTAAGCTAGTTGGATGCCTCCTAGGCGGCTTGAAAAATTCCAACAGTAGGTTGACCACTAGCCTACCTCCGCCGATCCGCAGTGGGCACGCGTGGTGGAGTATTGCCCATTCCCTTTCACCTTCATTTGTGAAAAGAGGCCTGTGCTCAGCAGTGGGACATTATAGGCTGATCATGATGATGATGATGATGATGAACATTTCGTAACTTCATTGATATTTAAAAGATACTTTGCCCTGCGGTTTTACCCGCTTTCCTGGGATAAAAAGGAACCTATGTCCCTCTCCATACAAAATTTCTCCATCTCTATTTGCGTGCAAAATTTCGTCGCCATCGGCTCAAAAGTTATCTGCCTGCCCTGTTCCCAATAATTTGTGGTCGGCGCAATATGTACGCTTCTTCCATTCTTCTCTTCTATCCGTCATACTACCATTCACTCCTTTCTTACCCATGTCAACTTTCACACAATCCATCCATCTCTTTTTCGGTCTTCCTCTTCCCGTATATCCATCCAATCAAAACAGTAGTCATGAAAAGGTAAGAAACATAATGAAAGAGTTTGCAATCAATTATTTAAGGGGGCCCTTCATGGCCAACGCAACTTCAACGCAAGCATAGTCTAAAACAGTCATGTCAAAGATACGGCCCGCGGTCATAATATCACAAATAAATGAATCTTGTTTTTTAGAGATTTTAGACTGCACTCGATGCCTCTACGCAGGTATAAAAATGCGCGCGCTTTACTTAAAAGTAATTTCAAGAGTAACGCCTGAATAGACGAGCGAGAGAGTGTTAGTTATGCTTTTCTCGTTGTTGCGTGCGAAAATAAATAAGAACAAACATCACACAAGACTTACGAATGAACATCTCCAATCAATTCTTACAACAACTACCACGAATATGATACCTGACATCAATGAGATTGTCAAAAACAAGAGAAGTCAGGTATCCGGATCCTCGAGCTCAAAATAATTACCCTCTTTCTTACTTTTGGTATGATTTGTAACAACTACATATAACTAAATAAATAAAGGTGTTAAAATAATTCAGTATGTTTTAGTTTTTTAATTTGAACCTGGCCCGCCTACACATTCTTAATCGAATATGAGTTTGACACCCCTGGTCTAAAAGCTTGTTGTTTCATCCAACGTAATGTTTGACTGCGAAAAAAGAGAGACAGCATCAGAGCCGTCGGTAAATTCCGCTGATCACTCGCGGCCGCTTCGCTAGGTCATGATTCATGATTTCGCATATCATAAAACTTGTTCGAGGAAAAACTTCTTGAGAAAAAGTTTTACAAATTTGTGAAGAAAAAGTTTGTTATTTAGAATCTCCAAAAAAGATGAAATAAATAAATAATAATAATAATAATAATACATTTGCAATGTCGGATCAAGATGTTTTATATACTTTTTACAATTTATAGGTACATTAGATATGGCCAAAGTTCAGGTAAAATTTGGGCAAAAACGCTGTTTTTCGGAGGCTATTACTGAATTTGTTTCAAAAAAAAAATTATTTTTACCTATATACAGACCTAGATATAGTGCACAAGATACATATTTGCTTAAAACATCTAACGAAAAATGTTTAACAACGCCATAATAAGTACAGAGTTTTTGTATGAAAAGTATAGCGGGATGCCTGCTCTTAACTAGATTAGCTGTTGTCGCAAAACTTTACAGTCTTTTATACCACTGTTCTCCTATTATTAGTTCCACACATTTGGCTACAATTAGGCGCATTATAAATGTATAAAATGTTTTTTTCGCAAACCAAATGTGTGAATAAATCCACGCTCATGGGGTCGCCAAACTAACCATGTGCTAATATATCAATAAAAATTAAATGCTGTTCGTTGGTCTAGTTTCCGACCAAAGCTTTGCAAGATCCATAGTTTTGGCCGAAACCGAAGATTTCTAGCAAGCGCCGAAATTAAATAAAGAATTTAGAGATCAAGCTCGTCTCCTGGCTAGTCGAAATCTAAAAAATTAGAATCGTTCCCCAGGAAAAGTACTTTTTCCATTGGTTTGACAAGGGCTACTATTAAACTAACGACAACGCGGCGGACAGCTAGATTTTAGTTTGAGAAGTATTTGGTTTGTTCTGAATCACTTAATAGAATCGATTGCAATGGTGGATGCTCAGCATGAGGCGGGAAATATGATTTTTTTTTCAACTTTTTATTGATTTGTACCTTCCTAGAACAATATGGATACATATTTCAGTGATTAGCAACCGTAGTAGACATTTTGACCATCTATATGGCTACTGTAACCGCTTATCATCAGGTGGGCCTTATGCTTGCCGACTTCGTCGTAAAAAAAACATGAAACCTGCCCGTGAATTAGTAGTGCAGGTTTCATGTTTAGGTACTATGTCAGATTTTGCGGTGTCAGTTTTTATCATAAAATATTACAAAATTGAATATTTCATACATATAAATAGCCTCGTATGAAAAATACAATTAAGGATAACAACTTTACCTATCGCTGAAACCATTCCGTTTCATAACAACAAAATTATTTTCAATATTGTTCCTAATAAACCGTTCGATTTGATACAAAATTATGTTTTGTATCAAAACAACTCTTATATCAGACCAATAAGGTTGACTATTAATGACGCAGATTTTTGATAACTTTGCAACGCTTATCGGTGTTGGGAAACAATGACAAACTAATGTAAATTGAGCCGTCAGTTTAATTATAATGTTTGTGCAAAATATTTGATGCAGGGATCTGGTAATACCGGTTATTGCATAATTGAGTGACACATTCCGTGCTTTATTGATGGATTAAGAAAATTATACTTCCTTGTAGTCTAAGTGCAGTAAACCTGGATTGTCCGTTATCCATTTTTTTTTATTATGTTTATATACCCATAAGTCGCCAACGGGGGCCTATTACTAAGCCTCCGCTGTCTGTCTGTGAGCTGTATCTCATGAACCGTATTTAATAGGTAGAGAGTTGAAATTTTTACAGAATGTTTCTAGTATTTCTATATCAACAAAACATAAAAATGAAAATTAAAATGTGGGGCCCAGAGCTTCGTGTGGGAGTCCGACTCGCACTTCGCTGGCTTTATTAATTTCATTGTAATGGTACTGGCCTATTTTTAATATCCGTTTTTTAGTATGTTATATGTATTATAATTTTTAATGTATTATAAACTATATGTAAAAAAAAAATGTATTATAATTTTTTCAAGGTTATTTTTAAATAATTCTACTCATAGGATTGATATATAAATACCAAACTGTTTTTTTTTATTTATAATTACTTCTAAGCATACCTTTATTGCTTATATAATGTAAATGGATTTTTAGTTCAGTTTATCTTTTAATTAATTTACTGTTATGCGATTCAAATTCAGTAGGTAACTATTATAATCTTTGTTTTTCCAGTTTTACCGCCTATTTTCAATCAAACTATATTAAAGATAAAATGAACCTCAATAAAGTCACAGTAGAAATTTAATACCTAAAACATTTTAGCCTTATCTGAACTTTACACCTTCAAGATTAAATTACAACCAACAAATAAAAAAGACGTACTTTTAGTTTACTCCAGTATTGTAAACAAATACAAAAGTGAAGATGTATGCATAAAACCAAGTGCATGCTACAATAAACAAGTTGTTTGTTTGTTTTGCAACAAATCACGTTCTCAGTGAGGTATGTGATGTCTATACATACACCTACCAATGGTCAACGTTTATATTTTACATCTTTATATGTATACATTATTATAAAAGGCAACGTATCTCAGTCTATCTCTCTGCCGAGAGAATACGTTTCTGACACCTGGTATTCTCGGAAATGGCTAATCCTATTGTGATGGGACTTTCACAGGAATATTTAGTATTTTCTTAGGCACAGCTTAGTGATAGTCCCATCATAATCACATTAGTCGTTTACGTGATTTGGCAAATATATAACAGGTGTCACAAACGCATTCTCTCGATAGTCGCGCGTAATTTACAAAGCGACGGTAGCTCAGTGGCGTCGAATGCCGTTTCGAAGGTTGTGGGTTCGAATTCTATAATGAGATTGAGCTTTGGTTGAAGGAAATAAATAAATAAATATCCTGGGACATTCCTCACACACGGCTAACTAATTCCAAACTAAGCAGAGCTTGTACTATGGAAACCAGATAACTGATATAATACATATACTACTTTATGTTTGTAAATATATACATAATATACATAATTACACCCAGACTCAGGACATACAGACATGTTCATGCACACAAATGAATGTCATGTGTGAAAATCGAACCCAAGACCATCGGCGCGATAGGTGGAATCTGGAACAGAGTATTAACCAACCGCACCAACCGGCCTGGTCAGCCGTCATCGTGAGGAAGCCATAGCACGGTAGTACGGTACTTTGTAGTACCCGCCTGGCTGAATACCACCCTTAAGTTGAAAATCTGTCTTCTCTATGCTTTCTATACTTACCACCTTCGGCCACATCAACACTGACCAAGGTTTGTGGATTGTGGTCAAATACAAGCCTGTACGGATTTTGATGCAGTTTTTCGTTACCAAAGTCGTTGAATTTTCAGAGATTGGTAAAAATTACTAAAATTCTGCTTAAGTAATACTTGAATGGCTCCCTGTCAATAAGCCACCGAGAGGAAACTCATTCACATAGCACATAGCAACATGATGTATCAGTTCCTCGATCAATTTAATCAATGAATCGATGAGTCACTCGATGACTCGATGCTACAACTCGATTGCACCTAGATTTGCGAGTTTCGCTTCCGGTACAATCTACGCTGTGTGGGCAATTTATAAAGCCTTGTTGTAGTTTAAGAGCTAAACGTGTTCTGAGTGCAAGTATTTTTTTAGTTAGTAAAGAAAATTATAAAAATAGGAAGATTTATAAACTTACCAAATTCATAAATTACGTATTTTTGAAGAAACTACATACTTGAGAAAATAATAAATGGCATAAAAATTAAACCCTAACGATATGAGTAAGAAAGGAGTGAATGCTAATATAACAGATTTCAGGGCCAACTACGATCATCATTATCATCATTAATAACAACATGAGACATCAAGAAATTCTTAAAATCTCAAGCTGACTAACTTATATATTAAAATGTATGGAAAAAGTACCGAAAATATATGCAAATATTATTAACAAGAAGTTGCTTATAAAGGGCATGGCCAACCTTATGCCCGGCAACGTGAATGTATTAATCACTGATCTCAGGAAATTGTTGAAATATTTACTTGATTACTTGTGAGAGTATTGTCATCAAAATGAATTTAACAATAGTGGGAAGCGCAGTAAAATATCATAAAAAAATATCTTCATGAAAATTAAGGTCGCTTATAAGGAATATCCTGCTGCCAGATTAACTTAAAGAATTAATGTCCCGCTAGGTGAACTGACGGCGTATTTAAAGTAGTAGGAGCTGCTGGCTATATTAAAATATATATATCGAATTTATGTTAGTACCCACTTTTATTTGACTTTATCTTGTAGTCTAAACCTATTTACTTACTTTTCTTATATAGTGCTCGTCCGTCTTTCTGCTGTGTTTGTAAATTTATGTAATGTATAATATCTGTGAAGCCTTCTTTTTGTTTTATGTGTATCTATACTTTATGTACCTAGCTGTTAGTTTTCCTTTGATCTTAAAATAAAATAAAATATAAGGATAGTTCATTTGGTGGCAATTAGCCATTTAACAATAATTAAACTTCTTGTATAAATTCGTTCTTGTTCGAACATGGGGAATTTCCAGCCAACCTATAGAATTTTTAAAAGGTAGATGACTTTGACACCTTTCGTAAGTAGACTGACATAATACACGACAAATATCTAAGTGAACTTATCTAGGTTGTGATAAGGACTGCAATGTAACACTTAATCGTGTTTTATCGGTAAAATAAATAAAAGATAATCAACACTCATCAAGTAAGATTATTTTTGCCTCGCCTTCTTTCCAAATACTAATGGCTTGCATGATGAGCACGTTACTTAAGTAATTCAACGCCTAAATTCTATATAGAAGTGTTATCATAATTGTTTTATCCATACAATATAACTTAGAATCTAGTTCTGATATCAAGTAGAATTTTGATAAGCAAACTACAAATACAATTAACCCAATGGTTCACGCGAGAGACGCACGGCCTATAATAACAATTAATATTAGTGTTATTTTTTTTACCGCGAGTATGGAGAAAATTAAAACTGTCTAATGAATAATCTAATCTCTAATCTAGATACTGTCAATGAAATCGACCATTTAGTTATAATTTCATGCGGTTTATTCGTTGGAGGCGATGATAGCTCAGTGGTAGTGACGTCGGATACCGAGACGAAGGTCCCGTGTTCGAATCATACAAAGAGCTTTAGCTTTCATTGAAAGAAACATCATTAGAAAAACCATGGTGCCAACCAAAAGCACGGTGGTAAGACCACAAACATAGGCCTATAAGCATTGATTAAAAGAGGCCATTGATTGCAAGAAAACACGAGGCATTAAAAATAGTACTACCAATCGGAATGGTAACTAGATCTGAATAAATATTTAATTGCAGAAATACAAACCAGTTCAATCTCATTTTAATCACAATAAGAGTTGATCCAGATGCAATGCAAATCCTTTCTTGCATTAACATTATTGATGTATTTAAAACGTTGAGCCGTGCAAACAAAGATGGCAGCGAGCCAAGACGAGATAATCTCTTCAAACCTGATTTAAAATCCATGATTAACGATAACATTTATTATATGCAACTAATTTATTGCTGACTTGCCCGGCGTGACTTCGTTTGAGTGGTTTCCTACACCCTACCCTTCCTTCGCAACTTTCTTAATATTTTGTAAGAACATTCTATAATGTGTTAGAAAACTTAAAAAAAAGAAAAGATGGATAAAGTCGTTCTCAAGTTATGACGTGACCAAGGGAAATAGGGATTCCATTGAATTATTATACAAATGAGGGATTCATTTTTACTATGGGACCAACACTGAATGCTACAAAAAATATGTCTACTTTTCATACATTATGATCGAGCAAGGTTGACATTTACTATGGAAAGTTAAAATATTTTTTTGAGAATTCGCTATTGGTCCCATAGTAAAAGTTGTTCAGCATGACTAACACAACATAGGTTTCGTAAATATGCCATCTCGAATTCTCCACCTGTTATTTTTCTCGCATATTATATTTATGTACGTAAGTACGGTATCGAAGAGAAGTTTCAATATTGGTAAACGTAAACGATACTCAGACATGATGATGCGACGAAACATAAGATTTATTTGGGTTCTTTGTACGTTATTGTGTCATACACAGCATTTAATTTAATTTAAGAAAGATTTGTATTCTATTCAATAAACTGTACAGATTACGAATACGATCGATCTTTGATTAATTATTGTATCAGCCATAAACTAAAACAAATAGCTAGAATAACCAGTTATAGACTTCCAATTGCTCTAACAGAGAATAAAGAGGTTTTTTTGGACGTAGGAAGAATCTGGCACTACTGCACTACTACGCACACACATTTTTTTTTTCACTAATAAGAAGCTAAGTATAATGTCAAAGTCAAGCCATTTATTCAAATTAGGCCCTAAAATAGCACTTATGAAGGTCACATTTACTAAAGTTACAAGTCGTCAAGTGATATAGGCTACTTTTGCTGTTAGGAATGTGCGTGAAACCGAAAGTCTAGTATTATTATAGCTATACTACCCTATGTGTCATGTAAACATGTTTGTTTATTCTAAGCTGAGTGCTGCTATATTACAAGTACTACAAGTTATCTGGTTTACTCAGCACAAGCTTACTAGTCTGTCAGCGTCAACAAGTTGTTCGGAAGTGCAGTATTGACGGCGGACACTTTTGTGGTCGAACATAACAACTGCGTCATGCATGTATCACTCATAGTCATCATTATCTTTACATCATTATTTTTACATAACTCACAGTACGGACAACCCAGGACAGACCATCCTGGCGCATGAGAACGAGGAGAGCCGACCCCAAATAATGGGATAAGGCAAGGAGGAAGAAGATTTTTACATAATTATTCAATCTATGAAAAAGACCTATTATTTTTTTTAAAACATTAGACTCGTCTGTATACTTTTTAGGTTTCCGTACGTAGGGTAAAACGGGACTCTATTACTAAGACTCCGCTGTCCGTCCGTCTGTCACCAGGCTGTACATCATGAACGGTAATAGGTAGACAGATGAAATTTTCAGAGGATATGACATGTATTTCTATTGCCACTATAACAACAAATAATAAAAATGAAATAATATTAAAAATAAAAGGGGCGCCCATACAACAAACGTCTTTTTTTTGGTATTTTGTTTTCATAGCACAATGAGTTAGTTAATATTGTACGGAACCCTCCATCTACGAGTCCGACTCGCACTTCGCCGTTTATATTTACTACTATACATATATAAAAAATAAAAATAAGTTTGTATAGTCGTTTTAACATTTAATTGTACACATAGTCTCACTCAGTTTAAAATACTTCTTTTTATGTTAAAATCTTTGTAAAAATAAACATACAAATCCATTCTTGAAAAACATTAAAGTCAAAGCACGAATATTCAAATCCCACACCATACATTCAAAAGAACCTTTAGCATGCGTTTAAATTACCATAAAGACAAGTCGGCTATCTTTCCATTGAAAACGAAGCTAAAATTCCTTACACATTCATATCACGTTACGTCGCTCGTCTTCCCGCAAAATAATAACAAGTTTTGTGGCTGCCTCCTAGACAACGTGCAGTCGAGTATTTAACGCTGTCATATCGACTCGCTCGCGAAGTCGACAGCTCGCGCGGGAAACGAACGCACCGCATTTAAAAAGTTTAAGAATTGGCGCGAACATCGATCGTTTATTTGACAGTTGTTTTTTTTTTGTGAAGTTTTATATAGTGGCATAGACAATGAAATCGTTGCTTTTTATTTTATTGGCGGGATGTGCTGTACGGTGTGATGATTCGAGGTATGTGTTTTTATTTGTAAAAAGATGTAAGAAAGTGCCCAGAGGGCGACCGTAACCGCTTACCATCAAGCAGTCGTATGCTTGTTTTCTGCCTTATTCCTTGAGCATAATTACGTTTATGAATGCCAAATAAAAATTTAGTTTATTACTTTACAATAAAAACGAGTATCACTTCCCTTCACTTCTTCTTCTTCTTCTACTAATTCTTCTTCTTTTACTTCACTTGAGCCGCGGACGCTCAGATTGTGGAATGAGCTCCCCGCCGTGGTTTTCCCAAAGGAGTACAGCATGGGGTTCTTCAAGAAGGGTGTGAAGAGGTTTCTTCAGGGTCGGCAACGCGCGAGTGATACCCCTGGTGTTGCAAGCGTCCATAGGCTACGGTAACCGCTTACCATCAGGCGGGCCGTATGCTTGTTTGCCACCTTAGTGGTATAAAAAAAAAAAAAAAAACTTGATTTGAGACAAACTTTTTGCGCAGTGGTACTAACCACCCTATAATTTGTAGTACCCGCCTGCCAGGCCACTCAGGTGGGTATCTTTGTAACTAACCTATGACAGATTATGGAAAAACACAAGAACAAACTATAGTAATGAAGTATTGCCAAGTTTTTTTTAATGTTTTTTCGGTAGTTATTTATATAAAATATAATAATTACTGTATACAACTTCTGTGCGTTATCTTGGCACTAAAACAAATAATATTTGCCATTGTTTTGTGTCAACGACTTCAGAAAGTTCACTGTTGAAAGTTTAGATAAAAATATCTTGGAATACTTTTATAAATGTTAAACTTTGTTAGGTTTAAAACACGTACAAGTTAGGTTTAAAACAAACATGTTGTTTAAAAAAGAAATATATTGCATAACTTGATAAATAAAAAAAATATGCAGGTAACTAAATAAATTATGATTATTGTCTGGTAATTCGTAACACGTAGTCAAATTCTAGCTCCACTTAAAACATAAAAACCCCTTTATTAGCCCGTAAGGGGTCGACTTTCAAGAGACCCAAAAACACGTATTATTACCGAGTTTCAAGTTAATCGGACCGCGTGGTACGTTTCTTCGATACAAACTTTAACACCCCCTAAACCCCTTTTAGGGGTAGTTTTCAAAAAATAATAATTATAAACATTATTATATATTTAGATAAGTAATCGTGCTAAGTTTGAAATTTATGAACCCAAACAATATTTTTTTTCATACAAACCAAAAGCCCCCCTTTCACCCCCTTATGGTTAAATTTCCAAAAACCCCTCTTTGTGGATTTCAAGTTTGTAGCCGCAGCGGTTTAGGCTTTGCATTGCAATCAGTCAGGACGAGTAATTATATATAATATGTATTCAAATAGATAAAATTATGCAATACAAAAAAAAGGTTAGAAGAACGAAATTAAATCTGTGGAAAGTACCTTTGTCAATAAAAGTGTAATAAACAAAAACATTCCAATAATAAATGATATCGCGGTTACATTAATATGGGATTTACCTCCTATATTCATGAAAAAATATGTCTGTTTACTCATTGCGCATTGTGTGGAAGTAAACAATGTGACATCATTGTAATTCTTAGTAAAACATGGGTAAGGTAGCCAATCCCCACTTATACCACAAAATTAACACATAAACTTTTACGTTACAGTAACACTACTGTGTAACATAAAAGTAAAATATTATTTTTGTTTCATCATCAAAATCATAAACGACGAAGTTATCCGCGAAATCACATAAAAAAAAATATACAGTCGAATTGAGAAACCTCCTTCTTTTTTTAAGTCGGTAAAAAATCAACTATAAACCAACACTAAAATAATTAAAAAAAATTACGTGTCTTTAAAAACCTGATTGTAAATTTTTAAATCAAAAATTAAATTTATAATAATCTGTGCGCGAATAGACCCGATACATTAATAAAAGAATCTTCCATTAATATTACAATGATCAAAATCATCTTTTAAAAGGTATTATTTTTCTTCTCCTAGTGATGTTTTACACGCTCAGCTATTTTTTTTTCTCTTCAATGGCGTTACACGGCTTGTGTATTTTGCCAATTTCCAGTTATATTATAAGTTCAAGTCAAAATAAATCACTTTCACATAGTCCTTAATTCATTTCATTTAACTTCACTGGTGCACATACCACTGATAAAACACAAAATACACGAATTAATGAGAATGAAAATGAAAACGCAACGTCACTCTGCAAGTTCCCGCCAAAAAGTCCACGTTTAGCCATACTATTGAATAGTTTAGCTATTGAATGAGGAGATTCCTTAAGATACCTCTGTGGTCAAAATACCTCAAACTGTTGATAGTTCAAGTTTAATCGGTAGTCTGTAGGTATATTATTGTTGTTATCTCAATCAGTCGAAAGGGGAGCGCCGGCGTCAAAGCGTGACGGCAATAGTTTATTATAGGCATTTATTTTGATGTCACGTAGTTTACCTATAATTTGATTTGATTTACGCTCAAAGAGCGACTCGATTCGGGAATTACAGAAAATAAACCTTACAGAATCCCGCGGCTAAATAACTTTATGTTGTGTTCCTGCGCATGAGTAAGTGAGCCACAGCTGGTTGGGGAGGGGGGAATGGTCAGTAACGCGCTTGCACAGAATATTCAATAGTACTTAGTATGGTATTAAAAAGAAACAAAAAACCCGACTGCGTAAAACATAAATTAACTGAACGCAATTTTACTGAATTTTACGCAGTCGGGTTTTTTGTTTCTTTTAATAATTTAATTTATTTCAGACTTTTTAGTTTTATACAGAAAGAGTTGTATGTATTAGTAAGTAAATGAGCGGTACGGTAAAGGAACGCTAACAACCATCGCAACTCTGTGATTTACGTATGGTAAGTATGGTAACGGCTCAGTACCTACTGTCCTTGCATTAAACGTGTTTTTTTGCAGTTTAAGTCAAAACGGTAGCATAAAAGTATTACAATATATACATATATGGAATGGTCTATTTACAAGCTTTCATTTGATACCCATATTGTTATAATAACGAAACTTTTATTTTTAATACCCCCCCTATTTTTTTATTCGTAGGTACCATATAAAAATAATATACCCTATGACACTCCCCCAGTCACTCATATGCTTAAATCCATCAAGCCGTTTAGGCTGCAGAGCGGCACAAAGAAATAGACATACATACATACATACATACATACACTCGAAAAACATAACCCTCCTTCCAGGTCAGTCGGGTAAAAAGATACTAATATTTTTTTTATGTGTGAAACTAATAATATTTCGTAAACCCTTGGCAAGTAAAAATCCACTGAAATATTATATTTATCTCTGAAATTACTTTAAGGGTAGTATGTAGGCTAGATCGCGCGCCAAAACCAGCATTCATTTGTTACTTTGCAGTTGTGTTACAGGCACGCACACATGCATCGGCACCAAACTTGACGTTGCGTCAAATTAGATGCGTACTGTATAACGTGGTACCAGCCGATAAAATTCCAATATTATTAAGTAATATAATATTTAATTTTCTATTTAAATACCTTTTCTAGTGGCTTATTTAAATAAGCACGACCAAAGTTTACATAATTATTAAACAGCATGGATTCACTACTTATAAGCAAAGGAAATTCAGTGCGATGCTTTATATTAGTACTTTATGGGTACTTATGTTAACATTTTTTGAAGAGATAGGTACTAATCCATAGTAGTTTGTTTAAGAATTAATAAGTAGTAATAATAATAAATGGTAATAAGTTTAGTAATAAATAATAAGTTTAAATAATAAATAAATAAAATAAACATCCTGGGATATTCCTCACGTACGGTCATCTGATCCCAAACTATGCTGAGCTTGTACTATGGACATCTTTTTGTTTGTAAATATATAAGTAACATAATGTACATAATTACACCCAGAATTAGGACATACAGACATGTTCATGCACACAAATGCATGTCCTGGGTGGGAATCAAACCCACGACCTGCAGCGCTATAAGTGGAATCATAATCAACTGCACCAACTGGCCCATTTGTTTTTGTTTGCTTACGCTTTCACGCCTAAACCACTGAAGCCATCGTATTGAGATTTGGCTATTTCAATTATTGCTTCTGGTCAAAAATACTATTTCCAAATGTACATATTATTCTAATTTTTAAATGCTTAAAATTTTTAAATGATCAAATTTTCGAATTCGAATTTTCAATATTTTTAATTCTCATAATTGAAAAATGTCCCATCAAACATTCATTCATTTCAATCAGTACTGAGACGCAACTTGTGTGGACATGTTTTTAAAGTGAAATAATATATCCTAGTAATACATTAATACAGTTCGTTTACCAGTGCATCAATAATATAAAGAATTATCATACTAGAACCCAGCTGGGTTCTTTATTTTTACGCAATAAACTTTATGGAAAACAGTCATCAGTTTCATCTTCTTCAACTGCTTTATCAACTATTTTGAATGCTCCGGTCGTAGGCTGATAGTAGAGCTGATAGCCAAGCCTACATCGCGTCTTGACAACTTATGGTATAGAGAAGGGTATAGGCTACTTTTATCAAGGGAACGCAGGTGAAACCACGGAGGACAGCTAGTATTATATAAAGAGGCATGTACGAGGCTTTGAAATTACTAATCCGATTCTGAACATTATTTCACTAATAAGATAAGATAAATATGCTTTATTTGTACACCATATAGTAGAAAACGAAACATTATACAAGAAGAAGTGATACAAAACAAGCGGTCTTATCGCTTAAGCGATTTCTTCCAGACAACCTTTGGGTAACAGGATATATGAGAATATGATAGGTGTAACAGATAAGAATACACTTTCATAACGTGAAAATAACAACTCTAGTAAAATAGAAAGGAAGGCAGGAAATGAGGAAGTTTATAGCGTGTGATAGTGTGAAATAAAAAGAGATTTAAGAGTCTAACGTCGGGGCCCGTCTTATAGTCTGAGGGAGAGAGTTCCAGAGACGTACAGCTTGGATAGTAAAAGATTGGGAATAAGAGTAAGAAGTGAGAAGTGTGACTGGGAGTTTGGAGGTCAAGTTCCAAGAAAATAGTTCCTTCGAGTACTACACCTCTTAACATCATCTTCTTCATAGGAAGAAGATGATGTTAAGAGGTGTAGTACTTATCACTGACGGATGACTTGTCGAACGCGATTTCCTCCTCCTCTTCTGGTGCCGGTATTGCTTCGGTCAACGTGGACTCTACGGAAATCTTGAAGTTTCTTAAATCTCTTGACCTATCAAAATCTGGCGGTCCAGATCATATACCTCCAATTTATATTGTGAAATGTGCTGATAGCCTCTTAATGCCAATTTGCATTCTTTTCAACCGATCACTGACGGAAGGCCTGGTTCTATCAATATGGAAGTCTGCATTCGTAACACCAATTTTTAAGAAGGGTGATAAATCCAGAGTGGACAACTATAGACCCATTTCGAAGCTTTGTCTATTCGCTAAAATTCTGGAAAAGATTGTCTATAATCAGGTCTATAGTGTGTTGAGTAGCAGTCTTAGTGTATCTAACCTCGCAGTAGCCAATGATTTCATAACTGCTGGCATGGAGCAACGATGTTATATATACCGACTATACTAAGTGTTTCGACCGTATTGACCATTCAATGCTACTACAGAAATTGGCGGTGGCTGGGATACATGGTGATCTTCTCAGATGGTTCATGTCATACATTTATAATCGTAGCCAAGCAGTAGTTCTGAGTGGATTTACATCAACTTGGACTCCTATTCCATCTGGTGTACCCCAGGGTTCATTATTAGGACCGTTGTTATTTATAATATTTATAATGGACATAAAACGCTGTTTTCTGAATTCTAAGATTGTTTTGTTCGCTGATGATATGAAGGTATTAAAGGTGGTGTATAATGCAAGGGATGTTGATGACCTACAGGCCGATTTATATAGATTTCAAGCATATTGCTTACATAACAAACTGGATCTCAATGTATCTAAGTGCTTTTATATGTCGTTTACACGTTGCCTTCAAACAGTTGACCTAGGATATAGGCTCAACAATAAGAACCTAGCGAGAGTACATGAGATTAAAGATTTAGGTATAGTCCACGATGCGAAACTCTTGTTTGATAAACATATTGACTGCATTGTGAAAAAAGCATCCAAGGCTCTAGGGTTTATTATACGAAGGTCATTCCATTTCCGTAGCTTAAAAACAATTAAAATCTTATACTGTGCCTATGTTCGAAGTCACCTGGAATACGCTTCTCAGATTTGGAACCCTCAGTATCAATTTTATTATTCACGCATTGAGCGTATTCAAGGAAGATTCCTTAGGTACCTTGATTTTAAGACCCATCAGTATTCTACGGATTACCATCACAGATGTAAAAAGTATCACTTTCTACCCCTTGAAACCAGAAGAAATATAAATGACATCTGTTACCTAGCGAACATTGCTCAGGGTCGGGTTGACTGTCCTGAATTATTGACGAAAATCAACCTAAGAACGAATACTCTTCGATTACGACAGCGAGGTATTCTGAATGTCCCTTCGACAAAGACCAAGTATAGAGCCAACACATTTGTTTTGCGCGCCTGCAACTCTTTTAACGAATTATCTAATGATATAGACTTATTTTGTTCAAGCACTGCATCAATTAAAAGACTCACATGTAGTAACTACTTTGGTACTACTAAAACTAACGAAGACTGCTAGCTTTTGAATTTATTAGTTTCTCTTCAACATTGTATTGAACTGTCTTCATATAATTCTTAGTCTGTTTTCTAACACAACTAACTTCTAATTATTTGCATGAAAAATTTACATATATCTTATATACAGGTGGAGATTTGTAAATGGCATAGGATCATCTATATGTTTATTTTATCGTAGAAATGAAGCTGTAAATCTTCCTAAGAGTAAATAAATAAATAAATAAATAAAATAAATAAATCTATCGATAGCTAGTATATATATAAACAGCGTTCCAAACATTCACTCTGTTCGAATGAACTGAACTGCGTTCCGTTCACCTTTAGGCGCCGATCCCATGGAAGAGTTCTAGAGTTCTGAGTTCCGAGTTCTGAGTTCCGCGTTCACTGTCATCTATGCGGCGCCTTTCATCATTGCACACAGAGAACTCGTCGTTCAAGAGAACTCGAGTTCTGTCGGAGTTCCATTATCTAAAGCTGGCAGTTGAGGTGACACGTCTGAGCTATCACTGTCTTATTTATTAAGTGACACAAGGTAGAAAGGCAATGGGCATTCTGGCCCATGAGCGGCCACTAATGAAACTTAAGTAAGGCCAATGAGACGAGATAAAGAATGTCAACAAACTTTTGCTTGCTGTATGTATATAATTACACCTTTTGGTACGGGATACTAATTACATTTAATGCAACTACCTTGCAATTTCATAATATCTCCAATTATTTCTTAAATCTTCAATAATCTACAAATTTTTTTCTAAATACACCACAGTATTAAGCTTTCATATTTTTGTTAATATATTATTGCCTAATAGAAAACAGAAATTATTGCTGGCCGCCAAAGGGAAAAGCTCCATGCAAATTTGCCCATTTACCTTTAGAACTCTAGACTGCTCGCTCGCTGTGTGTAAAGTAATGAACGCGGAACTCGGAACTCGGAACTCGGAACTCGGAACGCGGAACTCTAGAACTCTTTTCTGTGAGATGGGCGCGTACGGAGCAGCGTTAATAATACAAGAAATCGAATCAAACCTGAGTGTAAACCTGGACGTAAATAACAATTTAGTAGTCAAGTAAGTAAACTTATTTGTTGTTCAAGTGAATAAATAGGTAATAATATCGTAATATCACAATAGAAAAAATATTTCTTCATTTAAATGCTACGACTGCGGTGTAATTCTATAGGAACGACACGTTGAATAAACGCGTAGGCGCTATGAAATTCATGGGCGCTTAAGATATTTTAGTCGCGAGAAAACTATAATCTATAAGCATCTATCTATCGTTTTTATAATTTGGTTAGACACAGCTTGATTTAGCACTGCAACAGTCAGTCCACTGCACACTCGCTTCGCACAGGCCCCCACCTTACCCCCGCTGTCGCCAAGCTCGACGGTTTCTTTGTTCGGAACGCGAAATCTAATAAAATACTTATATTATTTCGATGGCCGTATCCTAACCTTCTTTTCAGCATCGACGATACATTATTAAGGTTTACCTTCAAGTAAAAATCCGCGCCATACAAAAACTTATTTATGATTTTATGAATAAGACTAGTCTATCTATAAGCAAGAAACAAAATAAGCAATCAATAGCTGTGAGGGAGAACAAGGAAAATATTTTGGCATACGGGACTTTTTCAAAAAGACTATGGGCGTATCAACATGTCATGAAATGAATACTGATGACCATAAAAAAATGTTCATGGTGTATTTCATAACTCTAATAATGTAAAAAATAAAAATGCACTTATCATGTTCTTTTTAACAAGCGTATGTATACAGATATGTGGATGACGTCATTTCCGGTGTCAATAAAAAGCGACGTGGTGTCACCTTGGGACACTGGGGGGAACTGACTGCTTTCGCGATTGCGTCTTGTATATAAAGCTTCACTTGACATTTCATAGAAAAATGTATGGACAAATGGCGTCGCAAAATTGATGCTTATAAATAAATAAATTACATTATTCTTAAACAAAAAAATGAAAATGTGGCCCCACGGATCTGTTGTACATATATTTGTGATTCGATGTTAGACATAATTTTTACAAAATGGATTCTAAATTTGATGGTATCACTAAAGAGGCAAACCTCGATTTTTATGATTTTGGTAATATTTGTAATGTTTTTGCTAGTTATTGCAGCAAATTAAAAAAAAAGGGCCAACACGGATCTATTAATTAGTATCTTGGTTTTATGTTTATGTTCATATATTACTATTTCTTTCATGTTTTCATTCATAAACCACTAAAATAGCGAACCCTGTTTATGACGTTTAGCTTACATACCGCCCTTAAGTTATCAACTATGTAGTTACTCAAAATTTTAAAAAAATGTATATACGGCTACACATCAAGTTATACAGTTCCAGTATATGATGAACTCGCATTGTATAGTATGTAGAGGTCAGCTTATGCTGGAAAAGTATAGCTTGATATATAGCCGTGTATACAGGGTGTTGTTTTGGTCGGCGACAAGCGACCCAGGAGCGGTAGTACAAAATATATATTCCCCAAAAATGGACTTAATTCCATTAAATATTGTAAATATGTTGAGAAATACCTTATTCAATTTGAAATAAAATTACCGCAAAGTATGGTTACTAGGCACGTGCACTGACTAGAGCTAGGCACAAGCCGCCATCGCCCCACCCCTTTACTCCCTCGCACTCCCGTTGAGTATTATGTCTACAATATAGCTTATTACATGATTTTCAAATTTTTTATTTTTTTATTTTTATTAATAAAAAAAAAAAGTATTTTTTTTATATTTTTTTTAGCACCAGTATCTATTGTATGATCGACCCTGAGTCGCTCGTCGCTTACCAAAACAACGACCTGTATAAATAATTGATATATTATTCGGTATTTCTATATAATTATTAATATGATACGATATTTTGTCCATCTCATGCATACACCCAACTGTATTTTTCAGAAACAAAGACCCTTTCTGGTTATACGAGTTTGTTGTAAATAGATCGATCCATCTGTTTATCACAACTCAGCTGCATCTATGACTACATAATGAATTAAAAATCGAATAACAAAGGAAAAACTTGATCTAAAAAATATAGGCTGAATATATTACTCCTTTTGCATACAAAAAAGCTCTTGTTTACGAGTAAAACGGTTGCTAGGCAACGCGCGAGATCCAGTGATTCATTTATAAAACTAGGGCAAACCACTACGTTGTTAGTGAAACTCACCTTAACACTATATATATAAGGTTTATATTAACATACAGTGAAGGTAAATAGTTTTGCATTGTTCTTATAAAGCCGTGATATGAAAATAAAACAAACAAAAAGTTCATCCAACCGCAAGCGTTGATGATTTGTTATGTTTACTCAATCGCTGATGATTGATCAATCTATCGGTCAATGAAACAGGTAAAAATTTGAAGGGTTAGGTATACAATAGTACATTGTGATACAGGTGTGCAAAGTTGGTAGATAGATAGATAGATAATACTTTATTGTTATACAAAAAAATATTATTTCAAGCAAAACTTAAAAGTACCTAATAGTGAAAGTGCTACAATGGGCGGCCTTAAAAGTGATCTCTACCAGGCAACCTTTGGATGGAGAGCAGTTAAAATAAACATTAAATAAATTATTAAAAGAAATAAAAAACCCGACCGCGTAAAACAAAAATTAACTGAAAAGAGAAAAACAAGCTCTTTATTCTATAGAATTTTGAATGTAACTTGAATGCTATAAGGTATTGCAGTCTTTTTTTTGTTTTTATACCACTTAGGTGGCAAACAAGCATACGGCCCGCCTGATAATAAGCAGTTACCGTAGCTTATGGACGCTTGCAACACCAGGGGTATCACTCGCGCGTTGCCGACCTTAAAAAATAATAAATTAATTATACACATATACATAACACAGTTTCCTTATACTTATTATAACGTAGACATCCTAAATACTATAAAAGAGTTTTTCAAAATGCAACCTCTAAGGGGATTTCGAGGTGGAATCGCGGGGCCGAAAGCAACATCAACATCATCATCAGCCCTTTTTAAGGCCACTGCTGGACATAGACTTCCAGAGCGCGTCGCTCCTTCCAATATCTTGCCACCCGCATCCAGCCCGTAAATTTTTTGAGGTCGTCAGTCCATCGGGCTAAGGGGCGTCTCACACTAAGTTTACCAAAACGCGGTCTCCATTGACTCGTCTGCTCCATCGACCGTCTTCTGCAGCAGATGTGACCCATTGCCACTTCAGCCTGCTATGTCAGTTACTTTGGTTCCTTGTCGAATGACAAATGTAGATCATCAGAAACCAGAATCAAAAAGAGACAAACATAGTGAGACACCGACACCCATATTAAAACATCATAGCGTTGTAGCGACATCTATCAGCCATTTACCAGTAACACTGAGATAGTTCACACACGGAAAGATAGATGGCGTGGCGCCACATTATGCTGCATCGCGCTTAAGAAGTTTTCTCGAGAATTTGCATATATACAACTCTCCGACTTGTACAGTTGGACTGCGGTCCCCAGGCACGATGACCGAGCCTGGCGAAAGATCTTCCCTTTTAAATGGAGGTGTCATCCACCTTGCACCTCCATTGTTTAGTATGCAATAGTTTAAGGCCAATAACCTATATGACCTACCTCGTAATCCAGAATAAAAAGTGACACAAGGTAGCGCCTGCTGTAACCGGATTTGGCTCGACCAGAGCGCGTCATCTCGAGTTTAAGAGAAATTAGGTGAGGGATCAATAAATTGGCTCGGTCATACCTGATTTGGCTGCACTTGGTGTTTCTATCTGCCAATGGCTCAATTGAATGACGTATGAGATCAACAGCGTTATGAATGACGGGCCATTTGGCATGTTGCCGCAGGTCGTGGACTCGATTCCCAACCAGGACATGCATTTGTGTGTATGAACATATATGTATGTCCTGAGTCTGGGTGTAATTATGATATTAAGAGAGAGAGCACTCAAGTCGCAAGGTTAACACTGACACTTAATTTGGCACCATCATACTAATATTTTGAAGCGACATTTTGCGCGGATGGACAAACAAACAAACATCGTTGTTCCATACGGATGTTTGTTACTCTTTCACGCAAAATCTACTAAACGGATTTAGATGCTTGGCATTCAGAAGTAAAAAATGTTCCGAATTAACACATATAATCTTTTTTTTATCATAAACATTAGAAACCCTCGGGAATAGGGGTGTAACCGCGGGGCGGGAACTAGCCTCTAATATTATTTTTCTACGGAACCTTCGTTCAATTCCGCTGTTGCGCTTTCCGATTACCTGATTACGATTTTACGATGTTTTTTGGGCTTGTATAACTAGATGCGATTTTATGATGCATATACCTAACCTACACTTGGTTTGGACTCCTAATTAGATAAATTGAGTATGCAACGTTGTCGACATAAACTACAGACAGATTGATGATATGTCTTAACCGACTTCAAAAAAGGGCCGTATGCTTGTATACCGACATCGCTGTATACATATAAAAGTTTTCTTTTTTTATACCATTAGCGAAAAATTCTCAGAATTGGAAGTCATTCAAATCCTAAAAACTGATTTTCTTTGTACAAATCAAATGGAACTCCCGATTATGATTGCGACTTGCGTGACAAACATACATTAATCTCATCCAGCTTATCGTTCAGGGAAGTTATTGGTAGCTGGGTCGTATCTCAAAGGTCAGGCTTCCTTAGCGCCTCTGATCGATTGATGCAGCCTGGGCGACGTGACCTTTTACATTTCGTTTCCTCTTACCGCGACCTTCCAGACATTTCTAGCTGAATGCATTTTATCGACGTGTGACGTCATCCAATTCTACCAAAATGTATATTCTACCTTAGATTTTTTTCCGAGTAATCGGTGAACATATATATAGAAATATATACAGAGGAATTGAGAACCTCCTCCTTTTTAGGGTTCCGTAGCCAAATGGCAAAAACGGAACCCTTATGGATTCGTCATGTCTGTCTGTCTGTCCGTCCGTATGTCACAGCCACTTTTTTCCGAATCTATAAGAACTATACTGTTGAAACTTGGTAAGTAGATGAATTCTATGAATCGCATTAAGATTTACACACAAAATTAGAAAAAAAAAAACAATACATTTTAGGGGTTTTCATCAAAATTCAAAAATGATATTGAGGTTTCTAATATTATTTTTTTCTAAACTGCATAGTTTGTGCGAGAGACACTTCCAAAGTGGTAAAATGTGTGTCTCCCCCCTTTAACTACTAAATAAGAGAATGATAAAACAAAAAAAAAATATATGATGTACATTACCATGCAAACTTCCACCGAAAATTGGTTTGAACGAGATCTAGTAAGTAGTTTTTTTTTAATACGTCATAAATCGTAAACCGGTATAGGGTATTTTTGGTCGTTTTTTTTTCATAGCAAAGTTGAGTTACTTAATATTACACGGAACCCTCCGTGTGCGAGTCCGACTCGCACTTGGCTGTTTTTTTTTTAAGTCGGTTAAGACATATCATCAATCTGTCTGTAGTTTTTGCCGACAACGTTGCATACTCAATTTATCAAATTAGGAGTCCATACCAAATGTAGGTATGATAAAATCGCATCTACATTGTTAAAACAAGCCCAAAAAACATATGAGAGATTTAAGAGAGGTAGAGCATAGCGTTTATTCGCTCAAAGAGCAGCTCGACTGGGGAAGTACCTCCACCTTATAGAATACCGCAGCCAAATAACTTTATGTTGTGTTCCTGCGCGTGAGTAAGGTCGCCAGAGCTCATAGGGGAGGGGGGAAAGGTCGGTAACGCGTGAGCGATGCTTCGTGTGTTGCAAACGTCCATATGGCTACGGTAACCGCTTACCATCAGGCGGGCCGTATGCTTGTTTACCGACATAGTCGTATAAAAAAAAAAAAAAAAAAAACATCTAGGTAATGGGAAAGCGCAACAGCGGAATTGAACGAAGGTTCCGTAGAAAAATAATATTAGATACTAGTTACCGCCCCGCGGTTTTACCCGTGTTACCGAGGGATTCTGGATATATTTTTATTTCTGTGTGCCAAGCATCCAAATCCGTTTAGTAGATTTTGCGTGCAAGAGTAACAAACATCCGTATAGGTGGAACAAAGATTTTTTTTTTTTTTTTTTTTTTTTTTTTATTTCTGTGTGCCAAGCATCCAAATCCGTTTAGTAGATTTTGCGTGCAAGAGTAACAAACATCCGTATAGGTGGAACAAAGATGTTTGTTTGTTTGTCCATCCGCGCAAAATGTCGCTTTAAAATATTAGTATGATGGTGCCAATTTAAGTATCAATTAACCACGACTCGGTGAACATACATTTGATAGAAAATACGAATATCGAGGCTTTGTGTATTTTACCACTTTCATTGGTCACATTACCACGGGCGTTCACTGAGTACAATATATTAACAGACTTAAAAAAAAGGTTTCTGTTTACCCCGCATGTTTGTACCCATATGTTACTTTTTAGAACCTACACGACCGATTTTTATGGTACTTTTACGGTTTCAATTGTCGACAATACTGGGTGGAGACTTCGAGATGGCATATTTTCGAAACCTATGTTGGGTTGGTCATGCTTAACAACTTTTACTATGGGACCAATGATGAATTCTCAAAAAAATGTTTTAACTCTTCATAGTAAATGTCAACCTTGCTCGATCATAATGTATAAAAAATAAAAAATAAAATTGAGAATTCAGTGTTGGTCCCATAGTAAAAGTTATTCAGCATGACTAACCCAACATAGGTTTCGAAAATATGCCATCTCGAAATCTCCACCTGTTATATAAAGTCGACTCCAAGATAGGTAAGCACTAAATAGCATAAAATGCAGTAGTGATCTGAAGAATTGTTTGATTTGATGACGGCTACCTTCTACCATCGCAACTCTCACCATCGACGGGGAGTCCATCCTCACACATTGGAACCAAAATGGTTTCGTACTGTGCGGGCTCAACGGAGCTTCCTTCCGCGGACGCTCAGACTGTGGAATGAGCTCCCCGCCGTGATTTTCCCATTGGAGTACAGCATGGGGTTCTTCAAAAAGGGTGTGAAGAGATTTTTACAGAGTCGGCAACGCGCGAGTACCTTTGTTGTTGCAAGCGTCCATAGGCTACGGTGACCGCTTACCATTAGGTGGACCGTATGCTTATTTGCTACCTTAGTAGTATAAAAATATATAGTATACTTGTTAACTCTAAACAAGAAAATCAAAAATTCAAAATCATTTATTCATATAGACCTTCGCAGGCATTTGATGAAAAGTCTGACTCTAATACTCTAATACCGGTTCGGAAGGTTGCATTTGCTGAGAAGAGCCGGCAATAAACTCAGCAATTACTCTTTTCAAAACAAGCTTAGATTCATTACATAATATTTACATTATAATCGCACTGACAACAATTGCGTCAATCTGTCCTACCTACTATTTTGAATTCATCGAAAGACAAGCGCGCGCGCGCGCGCGCGTTTGTGTGCAGTACTGAAAAAGCATGTCTAGATAATTTACATACGGAATCCTAAAGTATCATTAATATTCGCGAACTAAGCGCAGATTGTCATAGAACATCGCGTGATGCATACCGTAATAAATCATTGAGTCTGTATTATTTTTATGTGTTTTGTCTGGACATGATATAGTTCAATGTCGCGTCGGAATGACAATCCATAGAGGTGTGTCTGGTTGTGTGTGTACTCTTGAATGTGAAGGCATACTCGCTTGTCAGAACATCGTTAGACAAGTTTAAATAATTTCATTTCTATATGAATTCCTTTTATTTTCCGTACGTCATCCCGGATTACATCAAGATTCTAACAATACCACGCAAGAAATTATTTATTTTCCGTCGGTCTGTCTCTGTTTGTTCCGGCTAATCTCCGAGACAGCAGGACCGATTTTGAAAGGACTATCACTTGAAGATAGCTGATTTTATAAGGAGGTAACTTGATTACTTTTATTTAAGAAAAAGAATTAGTGTTCCGCGGAAGACATTAAAACCTTAGGTGCAAATGCGGGGGTCATTTAGATAGATTACAAACACTACAAAATATATATGAACCCTAAAAGCATTACACTTTTTTCAGGTAGTTGACGTAACAATTAAATTCAACAAAACTATGGTAATAAATAAATGCGCGTAGTAGTAACACTGTAATGGCTGTAACTAATTGGATAAGCTGTGTAGGTCACTCAGATATACGAGCAACCTAAGGGGCTGCGCAAACGTAAACACTTTGTTACCGACACGGCACACCATCACAGAAAACCGTACTAGCTATGTCCTGTAGCGTGTAGCGGCGATCGGACACAATCGCCGGTTGCTACTCCTGGTCACTGGTACCCAACTAATATGGCTTACCGATGTACCTGCGCAGAACATACATTTTCAAAGCGCGGGAAACGCTAGTGGTCGGCAGCTGCCGCCATGTTAGCGCGCGCCGTGCGGAGGGGTGTGACTTGCGAGTGAGACGGAACTAACAGCTGCAGTGTATTTATGAGCCTTATAGTAGTGTAGTAGTAATATTGATTGTAAGTTTAAGCATTCTTTCGTTAGTCTTCGGTGCCATACTTTCTTTTCTGTGCGAACGAAGATTCACGACGCGCCATATCAGTTGGGTAATACTGTCACCGGTACTTCTGGTCACTGGTACAATTCGTTGCTTTTTTGCCGTCAGTTTCAGTATAATTATAAGGATTTTTTTAATGTTGCTTGTTTCTTCAACTGACGACTTTTAGTTTCCAGTTACCGACACCGAACACTTTTCGATCGTCAACGAGTATGTGTAAAGTGGAAGCGACTGGACACAAAAAATGTTTACGTCTGCGCAGGGAGTGGCTGATTTCATACTGGTTCTATAGAAATCAAATATTCATTGGTAGCTTGTATCCGACACAAGACACAAGTGTCCACGTTTGCGCAGCGCATAAACGGCTTAATAGCTTTGAGCCTCGTTTCGCGTGAATCAAATAGAGGTGTGTAACTCAGCTCTGAATCAGCTCAATGAATCAGCTCAAATGGGTTTGAGCCGTTGAGCTAAAGCTCAACAACAAAATGGCTAGCTCACGGCTCAATCGGGGTCATATTGTATCTATGACTCCCTCCACAGATTAGTCTTGTGATTCTGATATAACAATTACTATTTCTTCTAAAACATTTAAATAATAATGCAAAGATTTTCATAGGGCATCGTGCCTCTACCCAGTCAGCCTTACTAAAGCATGACGTTTAATATCACTCCGCTTGAGGGGCTCCTGAGCAAATCACACTCAGTTCGTACTGCGCACGGCTGTCATCGCGTCATACTCGCTGTACTGATTAAATAAAAAATGCCAACTAGCATATTAAAATACTGTCACAACACTTATAAAAACCAAGGAAAAACTAACCTTCCATGTGTAAGTATTGCGATTTAGTCACTTTTAATTACCTAAACTTATTACTTTTAAATACTGACAATTATGGCTTGTTTATTTCGTGTTCCCATAGAGGCGACTATCCTTCTGGACGTTTTAAATTCTTTGTAATAATGTATAAATCTATATCAATATATAAATATAAAATATTTAACATACATAGATAATATAAAATGACTTAAATGATACCAACTCTAAAGTATGAAAAGAGTCGCGGCAGCTCAGTCGGCTCAATTCTACGTGCGGCTCGCATTGACCGCGCACGCATATCGTAAACTAGAGACAGGTACAAATTGAGCTGATCTGCGAGCTGATTCATTGAACCGGCTCACACACTTGAGCCGTGAGCTATTATGCAGCTCGAGTATTTTTGATGAGTTACACACCTCTAGAATCAAATAACTTGGTTTATTTGGCCTTAGACTACATAGAACAAATAAAAGTGTTCGAGAACGTGTTTACTGCCGTTAATGTCTAGAGATGATAGTACTTACAGGTTTTTTATACTGTTAATTAGTAATATCTAACTTATGTATGAACAAACATACTTATATTGTCACGGCTGATAGCAAAACTCCCAATGTGACGCAAATTCTAATTCAAATTTCTAGACTGAAGCAGTACATCCTTAAGAGGAAAGGATGGCTGCATGAAATTCGAAAAATAGGTATTTAACAAATCTATTGCTGTCGCGCTGTTGCTGGGATATAAATGTATGAGAGACGATAGAGACAACTGCAGCTTGGATCGATTATACTTATTTAAAATAGACGAAATCGCTATTTCGTAATCCCCAGTTTCCTCCTCCAATACTGGATCGTTTTATTTTATTTTTTCAAGAATATAATAATAAGGGCTTTGGCTATGTCTGTCGGTTTTCCTTTTATTTTTTATATTCGTCATATTTGTTTGCTGGACGTCTGATAAGGGCAATAAAAATGGTAAGTTTTTGTCATTTTAGAAGGCTCCTAATTCTTATAATAATTAATTTATGGAGAAAAACACAACCGAGAGACATACAGTGGTACCTACAGATTGCATGGCAAAATAATCATAGCTCTAGTGTCATTATCCAGAGAGGAAACTGAGGATTACGTTTGTATGGAACAAACGCCACCAGCGTTTCCTCTTAATACCGCAGCCAAATATGGTTGTATTCCTGCGCATGAGTATAGTCGCCATAGTTCATTAGGGAAAAGGTCGGTAACGCGTGAGTGATGCCTCGTGTGTTGCAAGCGTCCATAGGCTACAGTAACCGCTTACCATCAGACGGGCAATAGGTACTTATAAATAAGAAAAAAAACTATCTAAGAATGTATCATTTTTTTTTTAATCTATTGAGGAACTTTTAACGCCCGGCGACGCCGATATCACCGGTCTAATTTAGGAGAAAGTAGCGATAAAACTGTAAATTATCCTAATTTACGCACCATATGTAAACGTTGACTTTCTAATCATAAGTAAATATTATTTTTAATCCTATGTTATTACTTCAAATCGGAAAGCACCGGTTCGGCACACAAAAGACTCCCGCAATAAACTCAACGGCATTTTTATGTTAATCTAAATAGACTCATTAATTCTGACTGTAAACAAATATTTAGGGATATTATTAATTGCACCTCTGTTTAAAAATTACGCAAACTTAAGACTCTCCTCTAATTTACTTATTGCATATCAGAAAAATGACTGTTGTACAATTAAACTACCTATTCATCGAAACATGTTCTATCATCCAGACCCGACTCGGGGCACTCCAAATACAGATGGTTAGGTTAGGTTAGAACTGTAACAATATGATCATTCAGTTCAAACAGTTTTGCATAAACCATAAAACTGATACTCAGTTTGATTTATATAGTGTGCAATTCAGTATTTTTAATCGACTTCAAAATTGTGTTGGAATAGAGAGAATTAATAGTTAGGTAAGTCATTAATTACATGCCAAATATTTAGATACAAAATACAATCTATATGTAGAACATTTCGTCAGGGTTCCCAGCAGGCTGACAGAATTAATCGGATAGCAACAATAATAAATATCAATCGCAATGTGCTTAAGTAAATCGACTTGACAAATGCCAAGGCAAGCCCAGGTAGCCCGCGACCCATTTCCAACGAGTCAATTTGGTCAAGTGCCTGCAAACAAACGCTATCAAATCACGTTAGCTGTTGACGTATACAGTTTTGACCCGTTTCTTTGGTAAACACTTGGACCCATATGATGGGGAAATTCCGAAGATATAAGTCAATATGAAGCGCTCGTGGTGTAGCATGATTAGCCGTTCACAAAGTTAAGCTACCACCGTCGTGGTCGGTACCTGGATGGGTGACCGCCTAGTAGTATTTCAAATCGAGCGTTTCCGTGCTTCGGAAGGCACGTAAAGGCCGTTGGTCCCGGTTATCACTTAATTGTGATAATCGTTATGCTAGTCGGATGCCTCCTAGGCGGCTTGAAAAATTCCAACAGTAGGTTGACCACTAGCCTACCTCCACCGATCCGCAGTGGGCACGCGTGGTGGAGTATTGCCCATTCCCTTTCACCCTCATTTGTGAAAGGAGGCCTGTGCTCACCCACGTGATATCTCATCACGTGGGTGACCCACCCGCGACATACTCCATGCGTACATAAATATTGTCATGATATTCGATTTGTAAATATTTGCTGCATGCATCGATATGTAAACACGCCGGTGAGCGTTTGATCTCGATTTAGAATGTTGATTGAAGTATTAACGGTCATTGCTTATTTATAGACATTATCGCCTGCGGTTTTGACTGGATAGAAAAACCGGCTGAGTTTGGCATCGCTATTAGGCTGCTTTTCCACCAGCGATGTGTGTATACTACGTTGCTATGGATGCGTTTGATATCCACCAATCATATTCTTTGGTGCACATATCTAACAAAGATATGTTTTTGTATGGAAGGATGCGTGCTATGGATGCGTGCTATGGATGTGTGCTATGGATGCGTGCTATGGATGCGTGCTATGGATGCGTGCTATGGATGCGTGCTATGGATGCGTGCTATGGATGCGTGCTATGGATGCGTGCTATGGATGCGTGCTATAGATGCGTGCTATGAATGCGTGCTATGGATGCGTGCTATGGATGCGTGCTATGGTCGCGAGTGGTGTAGCTATATGCAGAACAGAGTACCTACAGTAGGCCCGCATTTGTCGCTGAAAGTAGACATAGTATAGAAAGTGGAAGTAGTAGCGTCTCTTCACACACCGCGCCGCCCTCGCCACTTCCCTACTATCGATACATCGCATAGCTCGAGCTGCGCATCTTCCTCGTGCAGCTACATAGCTTAGTATCAGTGGAAACGGTCACATAGTTTCAAAGCTTAGCTATAACATCCTCGCAGCATAGCTGCATAGCACATCTCTGGTGGAAAAGCAGCCTTAGGGTTTCGTAGTTTATTATCCTGTGACATTCTTCACACACTGCCATTTGATCTCAAATTAATAATATAATAATAATAATAAGTATTTATTGCCAGCAAGATTATTGTAACATGTATATAAAATTAAGACAGACAATATGATATTCTTACAACTAAAGTAGCTTAACATCGAGTCCTAAATTGTGAATAGCGAAAGCGTGGCGATCTATGTAAACCGGATGACTGTTATAGGTACAACTTATTTTTGTAAATAAATGCTAATCCATTCATAAATACGTGAAGACATAACTTTGTATTCCTTTTTATGGATATTGCGCGCACGCCGGAGTGTGAGATTTGGCAAGAAAGACGTGGTGCTGATTCTGTTGTTTACAACTAAACTAATTTTAGTCTCACTGTCTCTTTCTAACAAAGAATATAAGAAAAGGATGTAAGAAATTTAGTCCTGTCGTAGTCCAATGCTTGTTTTCAATATAAAGAATCATGGCGAGATTTTTACAAAAAACAAAGATTTTTAGAGACGTTGAAATAAATTTATTATTGACACTTGTTATCTAAAGCACTTATTACACGTTCCTATTTTTAGGATCCTAACTAGGAAATAGGAACGTGTAATCGCAGAAAGAACGGTTAGTGTCCTAAGTAGTGAGATAGGAAGGTCCCAACCGCTCTGCTTCCTTAAACAGGAAAGTGTAATCGCGTCGCTCCGATTTAGGACGTTTAGGGATGTAACATTGTTCTTCAAAACATCGATGTTTTGAAATAATTATATAAGGCTTCTAAAGTCTTGGCGTATATTTTGAGGGATGAATGTATAGGTCATTAGTATCCTATAATCGTATAATATCGTATAATCCGTACATTGAAAGTACTACATTATTTATAAATTAATACTTGGTACTTACTTACATAAAGTTCAATTTTGTTTTATTTTAACATAAAGGAGCTCATTTGTATTCATTGAAATTTTAATTTGTGTGATCGGTTTGAGAGAATAAAAAACTTAAAATATCGGAAGAACATCGATGTAAGTATAGTTATATTTTTTTTAAATCGACCTTTGTTACATCCCTACGAGTCGTCCGTCCCGCTTTAAGTATAGTTGCTATACTCTTTGCCGCGTCCTAGTTAGAAAGCAAGATAGTGTAGTGTAATAAGTAGCTTCCTGCTTCCTTGTTAGAACCATCCTAGTTAGGATCCTAAATATAGGAAGGTGTAATAAGCCCTTAAGGAATAACGAGGCATTTAAAATATTTTTATGTCCCCAGGATAAAAATTAGACATTCTATGCCTTGCCGGCGAATCGCGACCAAAAATGTTGTTGTTATGGTTTGCGCGGTTTATAAAATATTTCAAGTATATTAACATGTTGCTGGTAATGTAATCTCAACATTGGAAGTGATTTAAAACTCTCTTAAATGTTTTTTTAAAACATCCTGTATATTATTCGTTACACCTTGTGTAGAGTTAATCTCTAAAATGCGGAACTAGGAAGCTAATATATGTTATCAAGTCCATAAGTACCAGTCTATTCGCAGACTCAAATGATTCGATTCAGACTCGTTAGAACAATTATCGCCTGCACTGTGGATATACAATAGACAAACACAATTACGTACATGTAGGATTGTAGGTTTGTACGTGTATGTACAAGGTCGCGTTTGTTTTTATTCCAAAAGCTGACTGTGCGAGTTAAACGGGGTCGAGATAAAATTTAAGGCAATGATAGCTCAGTGGTAGTGTCGTCGGATACCGAGACGAAGGTCCCGGATTCGAATCCTACAATGAGCTTGAGCTGAGTGAAGGAAAACATCGTGAGGAAACCATGGCACGGTGGTAGGGTGCTTTGTAGTGCCATCTGGCTGGCTACCACCCTCAAGTTGAAAATCTGTCGCCAAGCATCTATCGGTGTGTTCCGACAGCTGCACTTGAGAGCCAGTTCCTTCTATGCTTTGTGTGTGCACCACCTTCGGCCACATCATCACTTACCATGGTGAGATTGTGGTCAAATACAGCGCTATACATAATTTAAAGAAAATATCTCCAGTTATTTATACAATAATATTGTTATCAATATGCCTGATGGTAAGCGGTTACCATAGCCTATGGACGCTTGCAACACCAACATACACACAGACAACATCCAAAATGAATGAATGCAGAATGACTCTGATTTGCAGATTTTATGAGATGTGCTTGCAATTTTATTCTACATTCGACCCAAAGATTCGAATCCAAATTTTTGGAAGAATAGTGAATCAATATAAAATAGTGGAAAAATAAATATTATAATAATAGTAACCAATAACTTTTATTTTCGTTATATATATTATTATTGTTATTTTATACCTACTCATCTATCCATACTAATAATAATATAATAAAGCGAATCTCTGGACAGAGTTTTTTAAATTTAAATAACTAGGCTAGGCATGTAGTTAAACCTTATTAATCCAAGTCATTTACCTACCTGTTTGATTGAATGGCTGAAATCATTCAGGCCGCTAGTTGAACGTAAAAAGGCTAGGCTGTTAATTGAACGGCTAATTAAGCTAGTTGGCTGCGAAATATATATTTTAACAGATAAACATATTTATTAGTAATATTTAAGATTACAAGTCTTAATTTTAACATTTCGTTACATAATTTGAAATTTAAATATTATCAAATTAAAAAGTAATAATTTCCAAGTACAATATAAAAAATTCATTCATACAAAAAGAAATAAAAATACATTTCTGCCACTATGTCAAAAATCTTTTACGGTATAAAACGCTTTCTCAGCAAGCCAACGTTTCAGGGAAGATTAAATAGATAGACTTTAAATAAAATGTATAAATACATACTCCAGAACAATTCTGAAGTGGCAATGAAGTCATAACAAGTTTACTCCTTGACACTGACATTCACGCACACAACACAACGCACGAGTCGATCTCTGTGAGTTCAATCAACTGCTACATGACGTAATAGATGTAACCACTAAAACTAGGTTCATATTTTACATAATAACATGGCACACATATCTTGTAATTGTGAATAGTATCGCCACTGTTATTAAAAAAGCTTGCGTTTATAGGTTAATTTATATATTGCATGACTTGTGATTGAGTTACATGAATCATGATTGAAAAGAAAGGTAATTTATTTGATCGTAATATTTGTATTAATTATTTAGACACATATATTGCACAGTTTTTATTATTCATATAATTGACTCATTGACTCGTAGTCATTGTTTTTTTTTTTCATATTATTTTACCTGTAGAACGCGCAATTTATATATTTTTTTAGAATATCAGAATTACAGTTTACTGTTGATTATTAAAATAATAGAGGTAGTCTAACTCAATGATTAAAATGTTATCTATACATATAAACTACTTGTCCTACCTGACTGACTGACTGATTCATCAATGCAGAGCCTAAACCGCTGGAGCTACAAACTTGAAATTTACAATTTGGAACAGAGGTTCCTTTTATCACGCAGGCATCCACTAAGAAGGGGTTTTTGGAAATTCAACCTTTAAGGGGGTGAAAAGGGGGATTTTGAATGTATGAAAAATCTTATTCCTTGGGTTTATAAATTTAAAACTTAGCACTATTACTAAACTATAAATAAATAATAAAGTTTCTCATTATTGAAAACAACCCCTAAAAGGGGGTTTAGGGAGTGTTAAAGTTTGTATGGAAGAAACTTTGGATTGAAAATAAAGAAACACGTGTTTTTGGGTTTTTCGAAAATCGAACCATTTTTTTTTTATACAACTCAAAATCAAAATCAAAAATCAAAATCAAAAAGTCATTTACATTTGTTTTGGTACATACAGTTGAATTTACTACCGGTTCGGAATACACTTACTAGTTCGGTAAGCAAGCATACGGCCCGCTTGATGGTAAGCGGTTACCGTAGCTATATGGACGCTTGCAACACAAGAAGCATCGCTCACGCGTTACCCACCTTTCCCCCCTCCCCAATGAGCTCTGGCGACCTTACTCACGCGCAGGAACACAACTTTACACGACAAACAGTTACTTACAGAGTAAAATGGGATTCTTTGAGTATTTTTACTCAAAGATGGGATTTCATGTTTGAAGGCGTTTTTATTACGTGTCTCGATTAACTTAAAAGTTTGTTATACAGTACATTGGGTCAATAAAAGTATTTTTTGGAAATCCATTCTAACTGCGGGACGGAATACAAGTGTTCAATGAAAATAGTTTCGGTTAATTTCAAACCGGTTCAATACCAATTGACACTGATTGTAGCAAAGTTACGTAATATCACCGCTGAGCATAATAAGGATGTTTGTAATAAATTCACTAATTGAGGTTAATAATATTGTTAAGTTCATGAAACTTATTTATATTTCCTTATTTTGCTTTCATTACTCATAATTTCAAACAAAAGTTTTCGCTTTTTTGTAAATTTCTTACTATTTCTATGTATTTTGCGAATTAAAAGCATATTTATCAAAATTGACTTTCTTTGTTACAGTTATTATGTCATTCAAATGGCCGAAGACGATCCACCAGTGAGAGAGTTCAAAAAACCATTCAAAGTGTACTGGAACGTGCCGACGATGCAGTGTAAATCAAAGAAAATACCATTCGAAAATCTCTACGAGAAATATGGAATAATACAAAATAAAAACGATAGTTTTCGTGGAGAGAAAATATCTATTTTGTACGACCCCGGCTTATTTCCAGCGCTTTTGAAGAATGAAACGAGTGGGAAATTTAAGTTTCGAAATGGTGGCGTACCACAGGAGGGGGATTTGGATAAACATTTGGAGTCTTTCAAAGCTGTTCTTGATCAAAGTATACCAGATGAACAATTTAGTGGTATGTTTATTTTTATTTTTAACTAGCTGTACCCCGCGGTTTCTCCATACCATAGGCTATCTGCATGCCAAATTTCATGATGATCCTTTGAGTAATTGAGGCGTCAAGACGTAACAAACAAAGAAACTCACTTTCGCAGTTATAATATTAGTTAGGAAGTTACATGGAGGAAATTTCCTCCATAGGAAGTTAGGATTAGGATAATTACCTAATCAGTAACTTATAAGAAAGAGAACACTATTGATATAGATATGAATCACCAAATTATTTACCAACATGACCAAAATAAATATATTTATTGTAAGACCAGCCAATTAGGGTGTTGGCGGATCACCACCTAATTAAACTAGTTTTCTATAAAACAATAAAAATATATTTTTTTTGTTAAATTAGTTAATCGTATTTCAACCGAAAAACTCAGTTCTTTATCAAAGATTACAGAATAAGAATACCTTTTGTTCTGTAATCGAGTTCTTTATCATTTGAATCCGACATTATTAGCTCATAGTAGAACAAACCCTTTTTGCACCAACGCGTGCAGCGGCCATATTCATGAAGGATTTTTCTCAAATATTTTTAAACATAACTTTTTCTTATCTTCCTCTTAAAACATTCTAAGAATACATAAATAAAATAAATTATGTAGGTATTATTTAGTAAATAAGACATAAAAAATGGACATTATGAGGAAAAAATTCAATCGGGTCGCCATTTTTAGAGTTACGGAACTTATCAACTACACAACGATTCTGTCGAATATTTATATTTCTAGTCGGCAAACAAGCTTAGGCTCCCGCCTGGTGGTAAGCGGTTACCGTACCCCTATGGACGCTTGAGATACCATGGATATTGCATCACAAGAGACACTTGGAACACCGTGGCACTCACGGATTACTGAACCTTCCCACCTCCCCAATGAGCTCTGTCTCACTTACTCACGCGCAGGAACACAACGTAAAGTTATTTGGCTGCGGTATTCTGTAAGGTGGAGGTACTTCCCCAGTCGAGCTGCTCTTTGAACGAAAAAAGTTAGTTACCTATGTTCAACAGTAAATAAAATTAGTGTTTTACAGTATATTAATCATCTAGCAGTTTAAACCGCAGCTAAGAATACTAACTATAGGTATGACCGCAATATGACACAACACAGAGTTATAAGCGTTGTTAATAACAATTAATTAATGATTATGAATGAGTAACCACTGTAATGTTTGAAGATTCGACGCTGATTCACTGAATTTTCAGGCTTGACGTACAACTTTTTTTTTATCGCCTATGGGACCATAATGAAAATGGAACGAACGTAGCGAATACTAATACACACTTCACCTGGCAGAGCCAGCCATAAACATATTTTTCGATTACCGCACCTTGTCATCAAAATTGATCGAGACCTCCGGAGACCAGCGGGCGGGGAGCTTTTTCCGCCAACGCGTCAGCTTGGCTATCCAAAGAGGAAACGCTGCCAGCCTTCTGGGAACCCTGCCGTTAATCGGAAGCAGCGGCAGGCTTGAGGAAATTTTCTATATATAAATTGTATTTTGTACATATTTGTTGTAAATAAAGATATATCCCCTTTTTCGATTTATTGATGTATTTATTTATTACTAAAAGTTAATGATGATTGTGTATACACTTTATTCTATAATAGTGGTCAAAGTATTATTTTATTGATGATTCTCATGATATTTTATGTTAATTATTGTAAATGTCTTATGTCACAAATGGATCGCATTTTTTTCAATAATATGTACTTATGTTTGTCAGTATAACTCTGGGTGTGTATGTTAACTATTATAGTCTATACAGGTTGTTGTTTTGGTCGGCGACAAGCGACCCAGGAGCGGTAGTATACAATATCTATTCCCCAAAAATGGACTTAATTCCATTAAATACTGTAAATATGTTGAGAAATACCTTATTCAATTTGAAATAAAATTACTGCAAAGTATGGTTACTAGGCACGTACACAGACTAGAGCTAGGCACAAGCTGCCATTGCCCCACCCCTTTACTCCCTCGTACTCCCGTTGAGTATTATGTCTACACTTTAGCTTATTACATGATTTTCAATTTTTTTTTATTATTAAAAAAAATTAAGTATTTTTTTATATTTTTTTTAGCACCAGTATCATTTGTATTATCGACCCTGAGTCGCTCGTCGCTGACCAAAACAACGACCTGTATAATGAATTATTAAAAAATAATTGGAAAGAACGTTCTACTTCACTTTAAAAGCAAGACTGTAAAGAGTATAAAAGATAAATACAAAAATATGCATTTATAAATCCATTCATATAATCCAGCTGTTCAAACATAAATATAAACGCTGAATGTGAGTAAAATCACTACCAGCTTGTATCTCTATGCTTCCAGATTTGTTTATTTTTATATTTGTTTTTATCGCAAATGCATGGAAGTATATGTATACAGGATTTCCCAAGAAGTAATGATGATTGGGAGTCAAGAGGCAGAGCACCTTTACAGCAACCCGAATCACCCTAGCATATACATATATATTCGCTATCAGCTATCGTAGACGTACCATTGCGTGTAAAAATATATTGAATTGTTACAAAGAATCATGGCGAGCTCCATAGATTGATTTGTACAAAAAAATAAAACATTTTAGATGGGTTTGAATCACTTCTAATGTTGAGATTACATTACCAGCAACATGTACGGTGTACGGTAAAACTCGAATGAGTTTATGTTATGCCGTAATAATGTAACATTATAGTTTTTAATAAATAAATAAATAAATAAAATGTTAATATACATGAAATATTTTATAAACCCCGCTAAACATAACAACAATATAACGGTTTTGGTCGCGAATAGTCGCGATTCGCCGGCATGCCATAGAAATTCGCATTTTTATCGCGGGGTTCTAAAAACATTTTAACTCAAGTTGTTCCTTAGACATCAAGGATCAATTATAACGTCATTTCAACGTTACTTAAAATCTTTATTTTTTTTGTACAAATCTCGCCATGGTCCTTTCTACACTTGAATGTATCCGCTGCACATATTAAGAGGTGATTCGGGTAGCTCTTAGAGTGCTCTACCTCTGCACTACCGATTGACACTAATTATTGGGTCACCCTGTATAAATACGTGAAGAGAAGATGTTGTATAAACGGGCCCGGAGGAGTGTGAGATTTGGCTTAAAGATTATAACAGGTGGAGATTTCGAGATGGCATATTTTCGAAACCTATGTTGGGTTAGTCATGTTGAACAACTTTTACTATGGAACCAATAGTGAATTCTCAAAAAAAAATTACTTACCATAGTAAATGAATGAATAAATTAATAAATAAATGTCAACCTTGCTCGATCATAATGTATGAAAAGTAAAAAAAATAATTTGAGTATTCAGTGTTGGTCCCATAGTAAAAGTTGTTCAGCATGACTAACCCAACATAAGTTTCGAAAATATGCCATCTCGAAATCTCCATCCAGTATAGAGAAGGAGTGCACTAAGATAATACATTGTGATACATGTGTGCAAAGTTGGTCATTACACATGAGGCGGTAATAAGCGCGTGAGCCACAGGCGAAAGCGATTAGGCAGCCGAGAGTGTAAAGATCAATGCACACGCGTGTCATACGACGTTTTTCAATACACTTGCGAGGAAAAAAACAGACTTGTATTTTTTAAATAGATTTTTTAATAATAATCAACGTTACAATGAGAACGTTAACAAATATGGCGCGTAAGTTTTATTTCGCTGTTAATCTGTGTTACCCGTTTAAATTAAGAATGCTTCGTCTACACACATTTCACTTGCAGTGAGGTACAACTTAACATAATCGGGATTATACGTATCATAAAACTGTGCGGTAAAGTAAAAAGCACTATGCGTAATAAGATGCAAAAAACTGTGCAATGAATGTCACTTTACGAGCAAGTGTGTTTTGCAACCTTTGTGCGATCACTAGTATACAGACAACAAAATAATTAGAACACGCGCCACAAGGTTGAATTTGTGGAAAATTGTGTACATCCAGAGTCCTGACATCATACCATAACAAAGTCATTAACAGTTTAGGAACTTTTTGTGTAGTGGCATTTCAAACCGCACCATGTCGAGCATATTATGATAGATAAGTAGGTAGATAGGCAACACTTTATTGTACAACGGAATTAAAATATAGCATGTATTTAATGCCCTACTATTAATTCCCTCAATTCGAACAAAATAATTCAAAACTAGAACAAAAAATACTGAATTGCACACTAAATTCGCACACTAAATAAATCAAACTGAGTATCAGTTTTATGGTTTATGCAAAACTGTTTGAACTGAATGATCATCTAGCATTATTGTCACAGTTCTAACTTAACCTAACCAACTGTATTTGGAGTGCCCCGAGTCGGGTCAGGGTGAACATGTTTTGATGAATAGGTAGTTTAATTGTGGAATAGTCATTTTTCTGATATGCAATAAGTAAATAGGTGCAATAAGTAAATTCGAGGAGATTCTTAAGTTTGCGTAGTTTTTAGACAGAGGTTCAATTAATAATAACCCTTAATGAAGAATACCTTCCAAAAGACGTTCATCAATGCTAACTTATGAAGATCCATACTACTGGAAAGAAAAGAAACGCAAAATTCAAACGCTGAGTTTCAGAATCATGTACTGAATCCATGTTATTAGTTCTCCTTAAGATATCACAAACACGCTGAAAATCTTTACGACAGACAGACAACCTAATGCACAATGGTATCTTGTTTGTTTGACATTGAAATCAAGAAGGTACAAGTAACCTATGATTCTAGGTTTTATTGTCGATAATTATAAAAGCTGTACAATTAATCAGTAGAGCAGGAAGTTAGCATTCTTACCAGCTTATGAATAAGGCATATAGTTGTGGGTGTAGAATAATATTATTGTTACCTACTTGTTTATTCAACAGTAGTAGGTAGGTGTAGGTATAGCACAGCCTTTGTTTCACCAAAGAACAGCTCAACTGGGGAAGTACCTCCCCAACTAGCAAAACAGTCGAATAATGAATGAGTTATTCGGCTACAGATCGAGACACAGACTGGCCCTGATTCTGTTGTTCACAACTAAACTAATTTTAATCTCACTATGTCTCTTTCTAACAAAGAATATAAGAAAAGGATGAGAGAAATTTAGTCCTGTCAAATTAGTCCAATGCTTGTTTTCAATATAAATTTAGTCGCCATCTATCGCGGTTACGCCTAAATACACGCAAAATAAGACGGCAAAGATTAATTTGACAACTTAAAATATGTTCTATCCTTTTTCAATAATGTTCGTAAGAAAGAGATGAGATGTGACTAAAATTAGTTTAGTGCGATTTACAACAGAATCGGCACCACTGTTCAGAGTTGAGTAGTTGCTACGTAGTAACCACAATGTAGTGTATAAGCGTGTAAAAACGATTAAAATATTCCTAAAATATGGAATAAAAGTGACGAAATTGCTGATACAGAGCAGAGAGATGTCATAGAGCGAAGTTGTGAAATAAGAGCAATTATTTTTGCTTTTAATTGTCAAATATGACGATTTATAGCAAATCGGAAACATTTACTCCATGATTTTGTTGATTAATAGTAACGAAACAGCTTTCATTCCATCAAGGGTCATAAAAAGGCAGCAATATTGCTATTACTCTACTAATTTGGATCAATTTTACTTTTATTCGATAACTAGCTGTCCCCCGCGGTTTCACCCGCGTTCCCGGTATAAAAAGTAGCCTATGTTCTTCTCCATACCATAGGCTATATGCATGCCAAATTTCATCGCGATCGGTTCAGCGGTTTAAGTGGGAAAGCGTAACAGACAGACAGACAAAGTTACTTTCGCATTTATAATATTAGTTAGGATTATTCGACAATTATATTCCTTATTCAACAGTAACACAACTTTCATAGCACTATTAGCTGAAAAATTTGCGCCAAAATCGTTTTGAGGAAACATTTTCTCCCTTTTTATACGACTTACATCTACTATTATTGAACTATGCGCTGAAACGGAAACGTGGTCTCGAATTTTATACATCATGTTTTTGCTAGTTGGATCCTTACAGAATACCGTAGCCAAATAATTGAATGTTGTGTTTCTGCTCGCCAGAGCTGTTCGGGGAGGGAAAGTTCAGTAACGCTTGATGTCCCGGGTGTTGCAAGCGTCCTTATGGCTACGGTAACCGCTTACCTCTCGGCTCTCAACCGGGCAAGGATTTAGGTAACAAGCAACACGCCTGAGAGCTCCCTCGAATGTTTTTTTCTTTTCTGTTGCTTCCTTTGATTATCATGTTCAAACATCTCTTCCCCCCTTAGTTTTACCCAGTTTAAAAATATTACCGTCTCTTTCTAACGTCATATATAAAAAAGAGAGAGGAGCTATCATAAAACCTGGGTTCTTGTTCAGATTTAGAATTCGAGAGTATAAACCTAGATGGCCTAAAAACTAGACTAAAACAGGTCTAGATATTACCATACATAAGGGTGTCCTTGATGAAATTGCTATAGTGGTATAATTAATCAGCTTAAATCTCTAATTCTTGACATAAATCTACTGCGGAGCGGTGGACCCGCATTTCAGTGAATAATTCAAAGTAAATACACTTAATTTCACTATTATCTATCTAATTAATGTACTTTGTAGATTAATTAGATAGAACTTTGCCCGCATTATAAGTTTTGCAAGATTCCTCTAAAGGTTTTAAGTAAAACCCATAGAGTATGAATAATTAATAGAGTGATGTGCGAAGCGTAAAGCATATAATATGTATTCATAGTTGGACGGGCTAGTTGGCGCAGTTGGTTGGTGGATTCTCAAACAGGATATGCATTTGTGTGCATGAACATGTCTGTATGTCCTGAATCTGGGTGTAATTATGTATATACAAACAAAAAGTAGTATATCAGTTATCTGGTTTCCATAGTACAAGCTCTGCTTAGTTTGGGATCAGATGACGTGTGTGAGGAATGTCCCAGGATATTTATTTATTTATTTTATATATGTTGTATATGTGAACAGTGGAAGAATAAACACGTATCTATTGTATTAATGTTGTTTTATTTGTAAGGAAACAATTATTGAAATAAATACAAATAATTAGTACAGTAACCGATCGTATTGAAGTATGATGCAATGCAAGATGGCGCTCAGCGCACTAGGGTTGTACCCCTGTATCTAGGGACGTAACAATATATCGTATACTAGTGATTTACTGTAAAATATGTCGATAAAAGACAAATGACAAGCATTTGTTCTCGGTAATGATCGATAAAAAACTACAAATTGGCATTCATTATTATGTTTTTAAACGTTCAATCAAACTATGAACGCGCAGTTCGTGTCAGGGCAGTATTGCATTAACCCATTCTCACGGCACATACTCTACATTCTCTCTGCAGTACAGTCGCTCTATAAATGTTCTATCTCTATGGGTAAAACCTCAACATGAAAACGAGTCTTTTCAAGGAGATGAATGCTCAGTGAGTGACGTCTATCGTGGTGACGGTCGTTGATTCGAATCCTACAATGAGCTTAAGATTTCGAAGGAAACCACAGTACGGTGGTAGGGTACTTTGTAGTACCCGCCTGGCTGGCTACCCTCAAGTTGAAAATCTGTCGGTGTGTTCCGACAGCTGCACTTGAGAGCCAGTTCCTTCTAGGCTTTGCGTGTGCACCACCTTCGGCCACATCATCACTTACCATTGTGGTCTAATACACGGCTGAGTTGAAAGGATACCTACTTGATACCGTTGTCTTTATTTTACTTGCGTTTTCGGGATGAAAAATACCCTGTAGTATTCAAGGACCATCTACTCAATGGTTGAAGAAAAGCTAAAGAGTTTTTTGTTTGTTTCACGCACTAATCTCTGGAAGCTACATTATCCCCGAGTATTATAGGCTTTTTATCCCGAGGACGCGGGTGAAACAGCCGAGACAGATAGTATTAGAATAAAATATTATTTTCGTGGAATTAAACAAAGTATCAGTTATGTTTACACAATCCAAAGCAGAGATGTGATGACTCATGACTTGTGTATGTTTCGAAATTATCAAAACAATAACATTGGATCGTGGTACACCTGGCGCCAGACAAACAATGGAGAGTTTGAATACTTCATCACAAATATGACCAGTCTGCTGTTCCAAGTGTAAATGAATTATCAGTAGTGTCAAAATTAAAGATTTGACAGTTTTGGTAGTCTTATAAGATCTTCGCTCAGTATAACAGCACGGCTACGCCTCGGCATTTACCTTGCCATGCGGCCTTTAAATGGTATGCGTTAAAGTAAATTTTACAATGACTAGATATAATAGTTGACGCCACGCGACAAGCGAGCTTGCCGCTAGTCCTGCTGACCACACGCTTCCCAGCGAGCGGCCCGCTCCCTTGCTGCGTGACGCCAGCAAGCGGTATCTTGCCAAAGCCGCGCCACGAATTTCACCGGAGGCGCGGCGCCCGCTCGCAGCTGGCGACGCGCTGGCAGCTAATGGTTGGATTGAGTTGAGGCGGTGCAAGTGCCGTACCGTTGCTGCGATGGAGCGGTGCTGACATAGTGAGCGATGACCTTTCAATATCGTCGAAAACCATGGCAATGGATATGTATGGGTCGTTTCAGAATGCCAGCTGATTTAAAATAGCAAACTTGGCCTCCTGGACGAGCGAGGAAAACCCACTATTACATAAAGAAGTGCTCTTAACCCTTCGCCAATTTATTATCGGGCTGGTTGGCCAAATTTTTGGTATATTCAACTGTACTGTATGTACTTAACGTTCATAAGTGCCGTACCATGGCCTAAACTGAATAAATAACTTTTTGATTTTGGTTGCCACCCTCAAGATGAATATTGCCAAGCCGGCTCACGGCACACACCAGTGAGAGTAACCAGCTAAGCTATAATTTACCTTATTATGATTTTCATTACCGAATGTTCTGTGGAATTCGAACTCAATTCCTTCACCACTCATCTTCTAAGCTATACATCATCATCATCAGCCTATAATGTCTCACTGCTGAGCTCAGACCTCCTTTCACAAGAGGGTGATAGCAATTGGCAAATACTCCACCACGCGTGCCTGCGGATTGGTGGAGGTAGGCTAGTGGTCAACCTACTGTTGATGAGGTGAGGATGATTAAGGCTAGACGCACAAGGAATGACGTTGAGTTTATATTTTACGATGAAAACATAGAATGCGTTGCAGTAATTGTGCCTGCTTTACATCCAGCGGACTCTGCAAGGCTAATTACACTGGATGAGTTAAACAGATGTTTAATGCTGCATGTGTCCCTGAATTCGCTATCGGATTTTATATTTTGGATGCAGCAGATATGTTTATGTAAACCAATTTCAACAAAATTGATCTAAAAGAAACTTGCATGCCAGGAAAACGCTATGGATGCTCCATCCATAGCGTTTTAACACTCAAAAAGCAGCTTGATTGATGTAGGTCCAGAATACCGCACAAATATAAAAGTATAGATATAGTAAGAGGCATGAGTCGTGAGCACAAACTGACACCTGCGCAGTAGTTAATTTCTCGGTCTGTTTGGCGGAATGAAGCAGGGGAAGCGCCGAGCTAACGATTGGTTCGTCAGTCGATGCTCGTCGTCTATTGGATTCTCACGTGTCATTTGGCTACTGTGATTTGGTCAAAAGTGTACATGCGCGAGCTTGCCCCCACTACTGCCTATCTGTGCTCACGACTCGTGCCTCATACTGTATCAGATATCTAGCATCCAATTCTCTGTTAGGTATCAGATAGCCGTATGTAAACGTATGGTGGTAACTTCAGTAAATGTGACCTTCATAAGTGCCCTTCTGGGGCCTAAATTGAATAAATGGCTTTGACTTTGACTTTGACTAAAGAATATCCGAATGAATTTAATCTAACATCACTCATCACAACTTCTTTAATTACAGGAGTCGGTATAATAGACTTCGAGTCGTGGCGGCCAGTGTTCAGACAGAACTTCGGAGTCCTGGTCCCCTACAAGGATGTGTCTTATGAGCTCGAGAAGAAAATACACTGGTGGTGGCCCAAAACCTGGATACAGGCTGAGGTGGGTTGACTGTCTCTTATGGGCTTAGTTGTCAAAGTAATATGAGCTTTTAGAATATAAACAGTAAGGTACTAGAACTAGTACACAGTGGAAGAAGGTAAGGAAAAGAGCATGGTTTACTGAGCGATGATAGCTCAGTAGTGGTGGCCATGATAAGTGATGGGTTTGAATCCAAAAATGAAAGGTTTCCATGAATAAATATGTAGTCTGAAAGATGCTTGTGTCCAACCATAATCTTGCCATGGTTAGTGATCAAATGGCAGAAGATGTAAAAATTGTTTAAAGCAAGTCCAGCAAAACCCAGGTCTTAAATTTTTTCATCAGTTTCTGTCGTACAACAAAAAAAGCAGGGACTATCTGAACATTTTGGTTTAAACCAGGTCATGCAATAAGACAGTAGGTAAGTGGCTTAGAAGAATGAAATTTGCTATTAGTTCCATTTATTATATCATCATCATCATCATCATCATCAGCCTGTAATATACCACTGCTAAGCACAGGCCTCCTTTCACAAAGGAGAGTGAAAGGGAATGGGCCACCATATAATATTAACTTAGGTGATTGCGAAGAAAGGATTGTTGGAAATTCATCCCTTCAGTTGGTGAAATAAGGGATGAAAGCTTTTATGGGACAGTCTAGACTAGAAGAATGATATTTTGCAGAAGACTGCACAGGAGTTCCTAGTTGAGCAGGGTAAAGTCCATACTTGACAAGCACCTATTATTACACAATCTAGTACCCCAAAACATGTTTGTCATAACGCATGGTATGACAAACACTAACAATAACAATGTAATCGTCCCGTTGGTCGTAATTGCCCAATGAGTTTATCTCCCGCGTTTAATTGGGCCGCGCGTGCTCGACGCAACCTAATTGCGCCGGCTGAATTATGTAAGAAAACAATCAAACCGTTTGACCCATTGTCGACTATGTTGCAGTGGAATTGAACCTATTTAAAAGGGCTTGATAATGTCATGATGATAATACACCACATATAGAACCACAGATTACAGAACAAGTCCACAGACCGTTGCATTGGTGAGTAAGGTCACCAAAGCCCATGAGGTGCACACTACTCTCAACCTCTTTCATCATTGTGATACCCCTGGTGTTGCTATCTAGCTTGTTTACCTCCAAAGTAGTTTTAAAAATGCCAAATATCTTTAATTTCGATATGTCTTCATCATCATAATCAGCTTATGGATGTCCACTGCTGAACATAGGCCTTCCCCAATGACTTCCACTTCGAACGGTTCTGGGCCGCTTGCATCCAGCGGTGCCCAGCGACTCTGACCTGGTCGTCAGTCCACCTGGTGGGAGGTCGTCCCGCTTTCCAGTACGTGGTAGCCACTCGAGAACCTTTCTTCCCCAGCGGTTATCGACTCTTCGAGCGATGTGGCCTGCCCATTGCCACTTCAGCTTACTAACTCTACGAGCTATGTCCTTTGTTTTCGTTCTCCTACGAATGTCCTCATTTCTGTGTCTTATAATAACTTTATTTTCTAGTATATTTTCTTTTTCACAAACACAGACCCTTCTAACCATAACAAATCATGTATTTAAAATGCAATGGCAACAGTATCATATTCAAAAGTAGCAGTTCAATGCTTATTCTCACACGTCAATCGTCATTAACATGGCACGTAGCGTGTAACACGCTCGCTAGCTGCATGTTAAACAGTAAAACAAGGAGGCGAAAACTTTGAGATTTCCGATTATTTGGAAGCAGAGTTATCAAGATTGGCATGAATGAATTAATTAAAGTCTGTTATAGAGCCTTTTTACAATTTGTATCGCTCGTTTGCTTTGTTAAGAATTTTTGGTCTTGAAAATTACTTTTCGGTATATGACACTGCTTTTAATTTTCCGAATCATGATATGAGTGAGGAATATCTATCTAATATCTATCTATGCTTAGGTATATCTTTTTTATTTTTAATTATTTGGAAAAAAAAAGCCAAACAGTCAGATCAGTCAGAAAAATGTAACCTTGCTGAGTTTCTTGCCGGATTCTTCTCAGTTGAAGGCCGAGTTCCGAACCGGTGGTAACTTCAGTAAATTTGACCTTCATAAGTGCCCTTCTGGGGCCTAAATTGAATAAATGGCTTTGACTTTGACTTTGACTTTGAATTTACTAAAACATACAACCTTACTAGATTTTCCGATGGAAAATTCCGCGTCTTGAAAGATGCCTAAGACCCTGTCCAGAAAGGACGAATCCGCGGATCGTACGACGAGGTACTGGTCACTAATACATTGCGTCCAAAAGCAGTGCGCGAATTTAAAATACGCGCGTATATTTTGCAGCAAATTCGTTCTTTCAGGACAGGGTCTTAGTCCTACTACACAACAGTTAATCTATCGAGAGTACTACAATGTTATAACAATTTAAGTTTTGAGAACTCTATTGTTATTGTTTGTATGTTTGCAACTAAGCAACTTCCCCAAACTCTTCCACTTCTATTCTGTGCCCGTCTTGTCCAGTTTCCTCACAGTACCTTCCTGATTTCATCTGCCCACCGTATGCACTGTTCTCTGCATTTTAAGTCCTGATGTGCATGCAGCACATCAGGACTTAAAATACTGTTCTTGATATACAATATACTGTGCAATCAATATAGTATTGTGCAATGTAATGCGGAACCCAGGTTGTCCTGAATAGCGCTCGCCTGCGCGTGCCATTACAGGCGCTTGATTGATATCGCTGCACTACATACACATTTAAATCGCGAGATCTTCAATTATAGCCCTAAGCTGTTCTTAGAATTTATGCTGTTGTGCCAGATAACTTATTGCCACCTTTATAGGGCGATAAGGTTGAAAATGGCTTAGCTTTTATGTTATGATCTGTAGGTACCTAATTGGGTCAAGTATTATGGCTTTATAGTCCTTTATCAATAGCACATAGCGTCCCTTTTACAATGTATAGGACTGTGTTGGTTTACAATTCAGGTCAGAAATGATCAGCCGAAGTTGGTGAGCAAACAAATTCTACGAGACAACTGGGTCTCTTACGTAGTCCAGCATATAAGTAGGTGCTTGGGAATAGATTTCAGCCAAGTTACTGTTAGCGGGACTTTTTGTAGATACAAGAGACTAATAAAGTCATCTCTCAATCTCCAGGCAAAGCAGCGATTCGAGAAGTCAGCGCGTCAATTCATGCAGACCACTCTATCAGTGGCGAAGCAGATGCGTCCCAATGCCCTATGGGGGTACTACGGGTTCCCTTACTGCTTCAATATGGCCAGTAATAATCAGCGGGAGAGCTGCGCTGATAAAGTGCCACAGGAGAATGATCGGTGAGTTGTTACGCCATTTTTCATTACAAATTTCAGTTATTTCAACAGCAACAGCACAATAAAACAGCAAATTTTAATTTAAAAAAATTGAATTATAATTCCTTTGACTGTTTGACGACCCGCGCGGGCGAGGAAAACAATAGAAATCAATTGTTCTTTTTTAACCGCAAGTCAAGGCATAATATTAAATCGTAACTGGTACTGATTCTGTTGTTTACAATTATTAAACAAATTGAGTGCTGTCAAATTAGTCCAATGCTTGTTTTCAATATAAATTTAGTCGCTATTTATCGCGGTTACGCCTAAATACCCGCAAATGAAGATGTCAAAGACTAATTTTACAGCTTTAAATATGTTCTATCCTTTTTCAATCATGTTCGTAAGAAAGAGATGTGATGTGACTAAAATTAGTTTAATGTGATTTACAACAGAATCGGCACCACTGACTCTGTAATGAATACCGAGCTAGATATTCTAAAGCTCCAAACAATTTTTTCGAATTTAGGCCCTGATAAGACAAAAGGCGTTTATTAAAGTTACAAGCGACTTCTCCGCTGTTTGATGTTAAAACATAAATTTGGGAATCACTGCCTGCACTTGGGGATGTCTCTAAAAGTATACAACTGGCGGAATACATTATCTAATTAGAATTTGTTAAGCAGAACAATTTTTCTCGATTTCATATGGTATTCATATTTCGTACATCTTGATCCATAATTTCTTAGTTGGGCTTAACTTTTGAAAAGATGCTATGTAAAAATCCTTCAATTATACTCCAATTCTTCAGTATTTTGGCAGCTGCAGTTGAGAGCCAGTACCTTCTAGACTTTGTGTGCTCACCAACTTCGGCCACATCATCACTTACCAACGTTCATAAGTGCCTTACTAGGGCCTAAACTGAATAAATGACTTTTTGATTTTGATTTTGATACCATGGTGAGATTGCGGTCACAGGCCTATACCATACCACAACGCTCCACTACCGCAGGAACCTAATCAGTTCTGCGCTATGCCTATAGTATATCAGTTATCTGGCTTCCATAGTACAAGCTCTGCTTAGTTTGGGCTATTTTAAAACATCGGAATCGATATCGGAAACGGATTCAAAAAATTCCGAGGCGAAATTCAGGAATTGCTATTTTAATTTCCGAAAACTTTTCGATGAATCGAATTGATATTTCCGTAAAGAAACATCAAAAATATTCGAATTCGGAAATTAAAAAAGCAATTTTGAAATATCGCTTCGATAGTTTTTGAAACCGTTTCCGATATCGAATCCGAGCGTTTTTAAATAGCCCTGCAGATGACCGTGAGGAATGTCCCAGGATATTTATTTATTGAATATGTGTACATTTCCAGCACGCACTGGCTGTGGCTGGAGTCGTCAGCGCTGTACCCGTCAGTGTACAGTCCGCAGCAGTTGTCTCCGCGACAACTAAGCGCGCTGGTGCGCGGCCGCGTGCGGGAGGCGGCGCGGGTCGCGCGGGGAGTCGGGACGCACATACTACCCTATGTGTGGTTCCGGTACCGAGATGGAGGGTACTTGACTGAGGTTGGTCTACCCGTGTTCAATATACGTCATATATAGGGTGACTGGTAATTAGTAAACAATACTTAGACACATGATTGTACTCATGATAACAAACAACTTTGCCAAAGAAACAAATAGGGATAAATAATTAAATTAAATAAAAGCTTGTGTATTCTTATTTTTGTTAGGTACTAAATGTTATGGGCTCATGTGCTAAGTAAATTTTAAAAAAAATATTGTTGGGAAAGTTGTTTGTTATCATGAGTACAATCATGTGTCTTAAGTATCGTTTACTAATTACCAGTCACCCTATATACTGGGTGGAGATTTCGGGATGGCATATTTTCGACACCTAGGTTATGATAGTCATGCTGAACAAGTTTTAGTAAGGCACCAACACTGAATTCTCAATTTTTTTTCTTTACTACTTTAAGCTCAACCTTGCTCGTTCATAATGTATGAAAAAAAAAAATTTTTATTTAGATTGTGCCTGAGTAAAATTTGTTCAGAATGACTAATCAATATAGGTAATATGCCATCTCGAAATCTTCATATAGGCTGTATGTATAGGGTGACTGGTAATTAGTCATCGATTGTTAAAAACATGATTGTACTCATGATAACAAATTACTTTCCCAAAGTTTATTTACTAAGCCCATAACTCCAATAGAATATTGAGTACCTAACAAAAATAATACACCATCAGCTGTTATTTAATTTAGTTACTTATCCCTTTTTACAAACTATACTACTTTTACCATGGATATTATTTTTCACCGTACGGCACGCGCGCGCGCTGTCAGCTGTTAGTCCTTTGACCCCATTATGTACAGCGCGCGTGAGAGTTCTTTGTTATCATGAGTACAATCATGGTGTTTAAGTATCGGTCACTAATTACCAGTCACCCCTATATATGTGTCATCAAGGAAAAATCCCTTTAGAATAATACCGAATACTAATTACGCAACTAGTCAGTGCTTTTGCACTGATTGAACAGAAAGGAACAATCACTGCAACGTATGTTGGACTTGGCCAATCAGACCGCAAGTGTCCTTGACTTAGCCACAAAAAAAATATGACTACTATTGTATCCTAGGTAATATACAGGGTGTTTTTTTTGGTCGGCGACAAACGACTCAGAAGCGGTAGTACAAAAAATACATGTTCCAAAAATTGACTTATTTCCATTAAATACTTTATGCGTTGAGAAATAAATACCTTATTCAATTTGTAATAAAATTAGTTTAATTAAATTCACTAGGCACGTGCACATACTAGAGCTAGGCGCAAGCCGCCATCGCCCCACCCCTTTACTTCCTTGCATTTCCGTTGAGTAATACGTCTACACTTTAGCTTATTACATGATTTTCCAATTTATATTATTTTTATTATTATAAAAAAATAAAGTATTTTTTTTATATTTTTTTAGCACAAGTATCACATGTATTATCGACCCTGAGTCGCTCGTCGCTGACCAAAACAACGACCTGTATATTCTTTTTCTATATTTGCAGAAAGACCTGGACATATTGCTACAAACACTCTACGAATCTGAAGCATCAGGCTTCATCATATGGGGAAGTTCCAACGATGTGAATACAGTCGCCAAATGCAATAAATTACTGAATTACGTCGACAATGTATTTGGACCAGCCATTGCTAAGTATTTAAAACCTGCTATTAGAATACAAGATGAAATGGAAGCTATAGATAGTAATAAAACCACGATAAATAGTCATATGACAACTACTATCAAATATAATTTAGATGATAGCACTATAAATATAGAAACAAATAATACAACTACTGGAACTACCGTTAAACCTTTAAGTAATAACATTATAAATATAGAAACAAATAGTAATATTACAGCAACTATCAAACCAATTTCAGATGAATATATCGTATATAATGATACAAAAATCCAACTTGATCCAGATTATCATTGGGATCCACCAGACAATTACACTCAAGATATAAAACAGAATGTTGAAGAGGAGATACTGAAAAAGACTGGTTATAATGTTAGTTTAAATGAAAATGTTGAAACTGAAACATTTACGAATAAAGAAAGTATACTTTTAAAATTTTTGTTGCATCTGATATCTGATGATCAAACTAAAAGGGTGAAGGAAGAAGATAATGAAAAAGATTCGCCAGTAAGCACAGAATCTGCCACAACCACTACATATTGTGATGAATTAGAATCTAGCACTACACAAATAAATAATATTATCACAAATAGTAATTTAGTAGTAAGTAAAGATGAAAAGAAAGATGCTATTATAACTCCAGATGCAGGCATAGTGAGCACTGAAAGTACAAATGAGTATTCGACAGTAACAAATAAAATAAATACAGAATCAACGCTTATAGATATATTTTACGATACATTTGACAATTACGATACGATTAATGATAGCTCTACTATTTTTACTGATATAACTACTACAGAATCTGCCATAAACAATAGAAGTACAACTAGTGAAGATAATAGACAAACAGAGTATTATAGAGATGTAAGTACAGAAACAAGTACAGTAACAGATTATACAGAAAGTATAGACTATAGTGATGATAACTTTATAGAAGTATATAGTACAAATGATGATGAAGAAGTGAATTCCACAGCACTAAGTCTGCCATCTACAGCAACTATGGACCAGGTCAATGTCTTAGTATTATGAGATATTGCTTTTGGTGTCTTTCTTTTTAACTGCACTGTGTGATACTTCTATTAATTTGTTCTAATTTTTAATATTAGTTATTCAAGTCTGAATAATATTTTACAAATCCTCCGTAGTAGGAATTAACAAAAATATAATCTACCTAACGTTATAATTTGTAAGCGTCTGCAAAACTAGTGATGATGATACCAATTTCTTTGAACTACTGTGCCACTTCGGCAAACTGATCAAACACAATAAACGACAGACAGACAGAAATGCTACCTTTTGTACTTCTTTGCACTGATCATCGACCAGAAAATTGGCCTAGCCTTTTGGGGCATTTTGTTCACTATAGATTTGGTACAAATTAATTCAAAGATCAGGGTTACTACTTTTAAAATACCTGTTTATATTTTCGTCCCTAATGATCCATTCACTTACCATCGTCTTAAATAATGAATTGCTTTCAATTTCATTAGTAATGTGCAATATTCAGACTTCAATAACTTTAATAATATTGTTAAATGAATGTTCAGTAAGTTGGGTTGTTTGATTGCTAATTTATGGAGCGATAGCTACATACAAATCAATTGTTAAATTATCAATTTGTATGATATGAAAAAAATGCGTTGTATTATCACAACTACCTCATTGTATCCATTTTCGCAAATGGATAGATTTTGTCAAACAACCCCTCCTAAGCTACTAATATTTTTATGTTTGTTAGTTATGTTTTAACTATTAATTTGTTATTCGGTTTAATTTTACTTTTTAACACTTAATGATGTTTCATGTTTGTTAATTATACCATAATTTACTTACAGCTTGTTAAAGGAAATCTTTGCAATTTTCATAATGAGATCTTTTCTATAAGTATCTCTTAGAAAATACTATGGTTTGACTTTGCAAAGGTTTCAATGTAAACTTTACCACGCACTTACAACCTTAATACGTCTCGAATAGCGATTGTATTGTTATTTGCTTTGCATTATTTTAACTTTAACTTTGTAACACTTTCTGCTGTCTTTTGTGTTTCACATAACATTTTACAATCTAACATCTATGACTAAAAAATTAACTAATACTTGTGCTAGCTTTTTGTGTTTACCACCTTTGACCAGATCATCACAGACCACGGTGAGATTGTGATCAAACGCTAGTCTTAGCCTTCCAAAAATATTATCATCATCATCATCTGCCTGCCCTGTTCCCAATCACTTGTGGTCCTTATATGTACGCTTCTTCCATTCGTCTCTTCTATCCGTCATACTAGCATTCACTACTTTCTTACACATGTCAACTTATACACAATCCATCCATCTCTTTTTCGGTCTTCCCCTTCCCGTATATGCATCCACTTTCATATTCATAATCTTCCAAAAATATTATATTTATCATTCATTATTAAATACAAGCCTTTCTACTCGGTTACACTGGCATGTATAATTTTATCTCTATCTTACACTAAAATAGTGACTGCGCTGCTACTGCCAGTTTTGATTCTGTGATCAAGTTGGCGGAGTTGGTTAAGGTTCACCTTACGCGCCGCAGGTCGTGGGTTCGATTCCCACACAGGACATGCATTTGTGTGCATGAACATGTCTGTATGTCCTGAGTCTGTGTGTAATTATTTATATTAAGTATGTATTTACAAACAAAAAGTAGTATATGTATTATAACAGTTATCTGGTTTCCATAGTACAAGCTCTGCTTAGTTTGGGATCAGCAGGGCTATTTTAAAACGTCAGAATCTATATCGGAAACGGATTCAAAATATTCCGAGGCGAATTTCAGCAACGAAAGCTCTTCGTAAAATCGAGTTGATATTACCGTAAAGAAACATCAATAATATTCGAATTCGGAAATTAAAAAAGCAATTAGAATATCGCCTCGGTAGTTTTTTAATCAGTTTCCGATATCGAATCCGAGCGTTTTAAAATAGCCCTGCAGATGACCGTGAGGAATGTCCCAGGATATCTATTTATTTGATTTGGTTCTCGAGTTACATCTGCTAATTTTGTTGTTTACCAACTTAACTAATGTGGTCTCTTTCTAACAAAGAACATAAGAGAAGGATGTAAGAAATGTTGTCCTGTCAAAATGAGTCCAATAGTTTTCAAATCGAATTAAGACGCCATCACAACTCACTCTCGAAAATGAAAACGGCTTAGAAAAAGACAGTTTCTGTATCCTTTTTCAATATTTTTGTAAGAAAGAGCATGCATCACTAATAGACACCCGCTTTTTATAAATAAGTATCACCAAATTTTCCAAATCATAAATATCTGGGTATCATTTCTGTATTAATAACAGGGGGGGTTTGTGTGTATTTGTTTTATATGTTTTAACATTTTTTGTAGGTGAGTGGTTCTGCATCTAGCATCATATTCGGGAGCGAGCACATCATTATATATATTATATATCTACTTGTGTTAATCCTTGAGTGAGTCTTTGACTCTTTCAATTTTACATTATAAAATCTGTGATATGACTTTAGAGTTAAATTTCACTTAATTGTTGTAAATATAGTTGTTATTGTATTAGATAAGGATGAATATATTTTATTGAAGCATAAAGGTTGTTCTTTTAATACGAAGAAGGGTTTCGAAAGCCACCAATAACCATTGAGCTATTATTACAACGTATAGAGAAGACGCCACACATCACAACTATGTTCCGTTCAATTGAGGCCATCCGGCCACACTTGTTTTTGTAGAATGATGAACGAAACGCATAAGCGCCATGAAAATCACGACGTTTGTGAGAAAAATACTCCTCAAAGTGTTCTGATAGTCCTACGTGTTTCCACTGTCTGCTTAGACGACTAATTATTGTTCAGTGCTAAAGAGAACTTTAGTTGACTCTAAAAAAATGGGACATAACCTTTTCTTATGATAGCTTCTCTATACGTAGTAATAATAGCTCAATACCAATAACACAGTTCTTTACAGTCAAAAATATTCTGCTATACAATTAACATTATGGAAGAAATTAGTTCCGTAAGTATTCCGCGAGAGGCGCTGTACTCATTTATATAGTGACAGCGTCTCAATAAAAAACAATTAAAGCATTCAAAAACTTTATTCAAAACATACAAAACAAAATTCAAACACCACAAACAATACTAAAACAATAATTTTTGAACAACAAAGGTATCTCATCATCCGATATAAAATTCCTATCAGGTCTAACACTCGCAAAATTATTGTATTTAGGCTCGGATACAACGTTATATGGTATCGGAGTACACTCTTTGATTCTTAACAAGTCTCGGTTCATTTCGGTCATAGTATAAGATGTAATGATGAACGGGGACTTTAGTTTTAGAATGCTGTTGATTGTGGAAGGCCATGGGTCTTTGCCGTTGTATACTGACGATCTGTGTATGCTGGGATTGAAGGCGCATACTGAAATTGATAGGGTTATACGTTTAGAAATAAAGACAGGATTTGCTTGATGCAGTTCCAAACCTATAAGAACTAGGAACGTTAGAAACTTGGAAGGAAGAAGCACCTTTTATAATGTTAATTTAAATAGCACAAATGAAAATAACAAGAACAAACTTAAATTACTGAACTGTCGAGAACATGAACTGTGTATGTACTTTGTGAAATTCAAAAGCATTTTTCTCGCATTGTAAAAATACTGCCTGCCTATTTATATCCTCGACTATACAATAGACAGTCTTATCGGCTATTTATTTCATCAATCAGTTACATTAGTAGTTTTTATTAATCAATAATTTATGTTACTTTATTTACGTAATAGAATAATAATTTCTAAAATCTAACAGATTTTACTGAAAATTCTCTGCTCTTAAGACCTTGTGCTCCACCTTTAGGCATCAGACACATTGTTAAAATTATCATTGGGTAAATTTTTTATCTCAAAGGCTCTGTGAAATTGCGGGTCGCATCTAAATATTAACATATCATCAATATAGGTAAGTACTTACCAAGGTCAGGATTAATGTAGTTATCACTACATCGGTATTCGAAGTAAGTGATCTTGTCTTCGAAGCTGAATGACACTTTACGTTTGCTCTGACATTTGTCACATAGCCTGTAAAAGTTAATAGACTTAATAGATTGCTCAAATAATGCTCGGCGCTAGGATACTTGAAAACATATGGCTCGCACTGTCAAAAAGTTATCAGATCTCATGTAAAGCCAAACTTATAACTCTACACGCCCTAACTCTACAAGCCTTAACTTCACAAACTCTACACACCGTAGTCAAAATATGTGGCTTGGCCGTTTCGCTACCGTCACATAGGAGTAAGGTGAAAAATGTATTCACTGTTCATTACTTTTTTGTTATTCAATAGTTCTTGTAGTAGTGAAACGAAAGTATAAGAGCTATGATATTGAAACATAGTATGTTTAATAAGTTCACTATTGACATCATATCCTGAGAGTTTATCTGGTATAATCCAAACCCAAGTTATGAGGGTTCAAAAAACGACGAAGCGCTTCGAGAAAAGGTAGGTAGTGCCCTTTCGCTTAACTTGGCTGTCTTTGCGGGGGCGTGCCCCCAGATACACTGAGGTGGTAGTAACGTCGGATTCCGAGATTCGAATCCTACAATGAGCTTGAGCTTTCGGTGATGGAAAGTTAGGAAACTATAGCACGGTGGTAGGGCACTCTGTAGTACCCACCTGCCTGGCTACGACCCTCAAGTTGAAAATCTTATCGGTATGTTCTGACAGCTGCATTTGAGAGCCAGTTCCTTTTAGGCTTGGTGTGCTTACCACCTTCGGCCGCATCATCACTAACCATGGGGAGATTACGATCAAACACATTAAAAAAAAGATTTTATATCAAAAGCTTGATAGCTTTATCATACAAAATCTTGATGTCGCGTGTCGTAGCGTTGAAGGAATACAACTGCTCTAGATCTATGTAACTCATGGCAGCTTCTCAAACTTACTTGATTTTCCCAAGCAAATCCAAAGGTAGATTGGAAGGGTTCAAATCCGCACCAATCAGGACTACTTTTAGTTCCTTAATATCAGGTCTAAGATGAAGGAAGAATATCTCCCATTTATTGAGAGCATCAGCTTCGAATTGCAGTTCTGCGTTCACTACGTGGATTGTAAAAGTTGCTTTCTGGAATGGAAACCAGACATTTATGGAATTAGGATCTACTCAAAAATATATGATATTCTGATCATCGTTTTCAATAGTTTTGTACATAATTCTTTGGCGAAATCAAAATCAAGTCATTTATTCAGTTTAACCATCGGTTCAGAATTTACTTAATCTGAGAAGACTCAGAAAATAAACTCAGTAAAGCATGTCTTTACAGATACTTCTTTTACATAGGTACATATACAATTGTCACTTAGCCAGGGACCCACGGGAACGTGGGTAAAACCGTGGAGGAGAATGGAATAGTGATAAAGAATTACAAACCTTGCAAAACCCATTAGATGAGCTATTAATCGCATTTCTGTAAATCTGGTGGCAGTACGCGGCTGTGAGCGGCGCTGTGGCGAGCTGAGTCACCGCTGCGTATTGTATGTCGTTCATATCTATACACAGTTTCATATTTACGTATTTTTTAAAGGGTATCCCTAAATAAAAGGATGTGCTTAGCTGAAGGCATGTTTTTATTTATTCTGCGAGGTAGAAAACAAGCATACGGCCTGTCTGATGGTGGTGCGGTTACCGTTGGCATATGGATGATGGAGCACCAAGAGAATTTTAAGAATATTGTAGAAGTAAGTATACTTTAAAATTTAGTCTTTAACCCCAAGTGATATTAAAATTAAATTTATATGTCATAGGAAGGAACTAGCTTCTAAGATACAGGCTCGGCCTAGTTTAGATGCTAGTGATTAATTTGATTAAAATAAATACTGTTATGTACCTAGATTATAAATAAATACTGTTATGTACCTAGACAGACCACAATGTATTTTTTTTATTGGTGAATAAATTATTATTATTATTTAAAATGGAAATAACATATCTCTGTTCTTTAAATGTGAGAGTTGATAATTGGTAGCTACGGATATTGAATACCAGCATAGGTAAAGTATTCCATCAGCTCGATAGTTAGGAAACCGCAATTTAAAGCAATGAAAGTCATTGCAATTTGCACGATCCTTGAGAACAACTTTACGAAGTATATTAAATACTAGTGAATACTGTCCGTACTAAATAATAATTAAAATATATTCAGGCCAATAATGACTTAACTTATCTAAAAAAAGCAATCAGAAGTAGTCTGATGATTTCATCGTTGACAAACTATTCTGATATTCAGTTGCGAAAAATTTTAAACAAAGATGCGAGACAGTAATAAAATCTTACCAATTTTCTCCTCATACAAAACAGCAAGGACTTGATTGATCTTCTCCGGTATGACATACTTGTCTGCCATCACCTTACTGGGCAGCTTTGGTTCCAGCCTGCCCTTAGTCTGCTGATAGGTCACCAGCTTCTGATAGAGGCTGTAGGACTTACACCAGCGCTGGTGGGATTTGGGAAAATGCTCCGGGATGGCTAGACAGAAAGATATCTGAAAGAAATATTGATCAATTTAATTTCCCAACTGCAATACTAAATAGTGTTAAAACCTAATAGTACGAGTTTCTACTAAAACTGAAATGTGGAGAAAGAGAAAAGGATGGGCAAGTCAACTGAAATTTATGTTGAAAATACAGAGTTGGTAAATCAGACATAAATACGATCAGCGCAGTTCTGAGAGAGAATACTCCAACATAACAGGCCAGTTGACAGGCCAGTTGGCGCAGTTGGTTAAGGTTCGCCTTACGCGCCGCAGGTCGTGGGTTCGATTCCCACACAGGACATGCATTTGTGTGCGTGAACATGTCTGTATGTCCTGAGTCTGGGTGTAATTATGTATATTAAGTATGTATTTACAAACAAAAAGTAGTATATGTATTATATCAGTTGTCTGGTTTCCATAGTACAAGCTCTGCTTAGTTTGGGATCAGGTGACCGTGTGTGAGGAATGTCCCAGGATATTTATTTATTTATTTATTATTTTATTTATTTATTTATAAATATTCAGATCATTAATATCAAAAGAGAAAATTAGCAATGACGGCGATTCAGACATTAAATTAGTTCTTTTTTGCTCTGATCGTCTAGCAGGTGTAATGAAGGACTGTGACTTATAGAGAGTTGGAGACTCGTGGCGAAATGTAGGAACGCAACTCAAATTTAAATTGTGATTGAGTTGTCACTTGACAGTTCGATGGTATGGGAAGTTCTTTAACAAGCATTATTTATCTAAGAGTGTAATCACCTGTCCACATCCGTCACAGTCCACCAATTTAGACTGTCTCCACTCCCTGCACCCTACAGCAGCACATACTCTCGGGTATAGAAGAGCCTCCTGTTCCCAAGGTACCAGTCTTCTCTTCACTACCTTCTCGCAAGACAGTATCATCTGCATCCTGATCAGTCGATAGTCATGGCCTGCTGTGTTTTTTGCATCGCCGTAGATGTATTTTTCATCTGTTGAACACACCTTTAATTTTAATAATTACAGTATACAAGCTATACAAGCATTTGTTGCAATTTTTGGAGGGCCGTAATCTTTAATATAATTAGTTGCTGAAAAAAGGAAGTAACAGGGACGTGCCCAAAGCAGAACTTGATTATATGAAAAATGATGACTCTAGAGGCATTATTCAGGAAGAAAACAGGGGAATACATTTGTATGGAATAATCGCAGCCCGGCTCCCGTCTTAATAGAAAAATATCATACATTTTAGATCTTTTACATAAATCTATTGATTTTGAATAAAAGAACATATAGAAAATTAATTTTACCTTTGAGATGTACGATTGTAGAAACAGCGAAGCACAAGGCTTGGTGATTAGTCCAGTCTTCGTCCTTATGTTTGGTGCTGCAGTAAAATATCAAATTGCAGAAATTACACGGCACCCGTACTTTAGCCAACTCTTTCTTGCAAACATGACACGCGCTCTGTAAAAAAACTTTCCTATAACTATACTTAAACACATACTCTTCATTGTCATTTATCATTTGAGAAAACGACTCTTTAAGGCTTTGTGTTTTACGCTTGTTCTCTGTCTGAGACTCTTTTGATTGCTTTCTTGTCTCAATTTCGACAGAATCCTTTATTTTCACATTAGCTTGTTCTGTATTCGGTGTTTTATTTCTTTCCTTTTTGTAATCAGTTCTATTCGATTGTACAGGAATATCTGTGTGGCCTAACAAGTTTTTTGGCTGCGACATTGGGTGTACTTTTTGTTGTTTTTCGTCTGTATCTTCTGGCGCTATTATATTTATTTCTGGTTTGATTAAGCTTTGTTGCCTTTGTTCGGGCTGATTAGCTTCATTCGCGATGATCTCAAATGTTTTATTGACATCGTCGACGCTTGAAGTTAAAGCATCTTCAAAATTGTCTATAGGTTCAAAGTCAAGTGATTCAGAAAATGTTGTATTATTTTCATCTTGCACATTATCGCATTGTTGTTTACCTTTCTCTTGAGTAGTTTCAGTTCTTTGTTCTGTTTTTTGTTCAGTTTTCTCTTCTTTTTTGCTTTCTTTTTGACTATCTTTATTATCAGTTGTAGACAAACTACTTGGAGCTGTAGTTGATACAGGTACAGCTTCCTGTTTTCCTTTTTTCTTAGATTTACCTTTGCCCTTGTGTTCTTTTCTTGCAGGACATATTGGAATCGGTGACTCAGGAGATGGAGATGGAGATGGAGGTTTAGTAACATGTTCTTCAGTTACAGGCACAGCATCAGTCTTCTTATCAGTTTCTATAAATTTAGGCATGGTTTGTACATTTGCACTTGAGGGAGCCGTTTTATTCAATTCAGTCTTTACTCCTTCTACATTTGAAATCTTAACTTCAGATTCATTCTCTATTTTATTAGGTTGCAAAGTTTGCTGGATTTCTTTTTCTTCAAATTTTCTTTCTGTTACTTCTTCGCTTTTTTCTAAAGCCGTAAATTCTGCCAAAGATCTTTCTATTGATAATCTCAATTCTTCCATATCTTGATTTACTTCCATCACTTTGGATTTCAAATCAGTTTTTTCTTCCTTTGCTTCGGGTAAATTAATATCTATCTCTGTAACACTTATACCTGACGCAATCATTTCAGGCGTTGAAAATGGAGTTTCCCCAGAACCTTGAATGAGCGGAGAATTTGGAGCAAATACAGGCGAATCTAAATTTACACCTTCAACAACAATAAGTTCTTGAATTACCATGTTATTATTATCATCGAGAAGTGAATGACTTGTTGAACGAGGATAATGCACATCTGGTACAATTTCGCATGTTGATAATTCTAATTCAGTTTCATTTAGAGGTGGTAGATCAAATAAAACATCTGATTTCTCTACAGTTGTATCAATTTTCTCAGGCATCATTGCATCCATTGCTTTTGTTGATCTTTTATTTTCATGATCAGATTCTATATTTATGGGATTATCAGGAGTTATATCTTTAACTTCTTCTGATCTTAGTGAAGTTGCCGCTTTTGTGTCTATAATTATTTGACCAGTACCCATTTCAGTTATATTTTGTGATATTTCAGGAGACGTCACATCGATGAGTTTAATTGTGTCCGTTTCCTTTGTATCAGTGATGGTTTGTTTAATTGGTTTTTCATCCAGGATTACTTTTAATTCAGGTGATTTGCTTTTCATATCTCGTTTTTTCGCAGATCTTCCTTCATTCAATAATGTTTTAGTATCATTTTTATTTGCTTTTTGTTCTAATTTGTGCTGAATGATATCTAAATCAGATTTTTTTTCTGTTAATGTAAGTGGTTCATTAGTTATCACGTCTGATTCACTAGAATCGTGATAATGTTCTTGTTTACCTTTGCGTTTTTTTTCAACTGGTTTAGCTATCTTAGCTTTAGGTTTCGGACTTTCTTGCTTTAAAACACCTTCTAAAATTGGTTCCTCCATCTTTATGATATCATCTTTTGTAATATTTTCGGAAGCTGTGTCAATGTTCAATATCATAGCAGGAGGTTCTATTATCTCAGTTTTCGGCTCTGGTGTCTTAACTGGCTCTACTTTTTCACTTTCAGTCTTAGGTGGATGCTTCTTTTCCTTTTTATTTCTTTTCTTGTTTTTGCCGTCATCTTGAGATGTTTCTTTAGATTTTAGTGGTTGATCTTCTAAAGCCATCGCTGGTAAAGAACTACCAGCTTCTGATAAAGTTTTCTCAGGAATCAATATATCTGAAGTAGAAATTTTAATTTCTGTTTCTGTTTTTCTGTCGTCAATAACACTTTTGACATCATTTTTCTTTTCAACATCTACATTTTCATCTTTGACATTTAATAGCTTCTGGAAAGCAGCCGTGCAAACAAGGGCTTCTTCAGCCTTATCAGATTTTTCAGAATCATGCCGCTTCTTCTTTTTATTTTTCTTCTTAGAATGTTTAATTTCCTGATCTGTTGTTTCAATTGTATGCTGCACAAAATCCTCTTTTATTTCAGTGCTAATTTGCTGAGCTTCATTTATAACATTTTCATGAGGTGGAATATTTATTGACTCAATTTTTTGCTCTTGTTGTTCCAGCATAGGTTCGACAATTTTTTCATTGCCTTTCTTTTTGTTTTTCTTCTTACGGGCCGCTGGAGTCATTTCCGATAATAGACTTTCCAGATTTTCAATTGGTTTTGGTTCTTCAATTGCAGTTTCTGGTATTTGTCCGTCTTCAATTTCATTAACATCGTCCTTGTCACTTTGTTTTTTCTTACCTCTATTTCTTTTAGGTTTCTTCGGTGTATCACTTTCAGCTTCCTTTGTTTCAACCACTGGGGATGCTATAATTTCACTCACAATCTCGGGTACTCGTTCATCACACTTTAACACACACTCCGCTGTTTCTTCGCCTCGTTGCTCATCAACTTTTTGTACTTGCTGAGTTAGTTCTATTTTTTGGGGTGGACTAGGGTTAGGAGCTTTATTGGAACGATTTTTGTTTTTAGATTTTTTTGTATTCATTTTTTTACTACAAATATTGCCGTTCACAGTGAATCCGGGACGGCGACTGAACAAATTCTAAATTCAGTGCCTATCTGACCGACATGTTGGGACCGCATTATTCTCGTCTTAAAATGTTCACATGTAAATGTCATCAGGTATCTACCGAGTGATAATTACCAGTATTATCTTCGCAGCAGAGTTTATTTCAGTTTGCACGTTAAATACAGTGCAAGTGGTCATGAGGATGTGTTTGCTTGCCAAAAATCCCCAAAGTGCATGTTACGTTACGTCCTAAATATACGAAGTTGATACTATTGAAGTATTGTACCGACGTGTCGATCAATTGTATTGATTACATTGTAATAAATAACTGTCATCAATTAAATAGATCATCGCAAAAGCTATAAATTAAAAAGTTTACTAGATTCTGGGTGCGACGACGTATTTACTGAAGAATGTGGTACATCTTGGGAAAGGTCAGTTTATTAACGTACTTTAAATGATATATCTAGCAGTGGATGTAATGAAACAGGATGTTAAAATGCAAAATGAAGGAATCATAATCAACCACGAACCACGAAGCTGTTTGTACTTGTATTTTAGTAGATATTTATTTATTTATTTATTTATTTATTCTTTATTGCACAATGTACACAACATAAAACAATACAGTATATATGTATACATAGACCCTGTTAGGGTGTTGCAAAGGCTTATAATAATTAATAATTATACATTACATTAATATATATTAATATAGCACAATGTACACACAATAAAAGTTTGTTGCTAACGTAATATATATGTCAATTATTACATTAATAATTATATAAACTTATTAACTAAACTAAACATTATAATATTTATTTCTTTATGTATTATTGCACAATGTGCACACAATAAAAGTAATTGAATTTTCCTAGTATTACTAATAGTATATTTCTGGAACGTACCTATTAGACTATATTATGGCAAAAAACTTACTATAATTACTATTGTACGTATTTAATAGGTACTTCTATTAATATTTATAGAATTAGCTTCAGCTTATTCTTAAATATATTATCATTGCTTATATCCCTTATAGTATTCGGTAATTTATTATATATTTGGACGCATCGGTATTGGGGGCTGTTTCTAAACATTTCTAGTCTGGGTGCCGAAAGAACTAATTTATTTTTACGCCGTATATTTTTATCAATACTAAATAAGTTAATATTTTTTCTCACAAACATGGCCATTTCTAATATGTATATAGAGGGTAGGGTTAGAATTTTCAGTTTGCAAAAGAAAGGTTTGCAGCTATCTCTAGGCCGTATGTTTACCAGAACGCGTATGCATTTCTTTTGAGCAACAAATAGGTCTTTCGTGTCAGTGCTATGGCCCCACATAATGATCCCGTAGCGGAGCCATGAGTAAGCGTAAGCGTAATATGCAGACAGTGCACAACCGGTGTTTGTATTATTTTTTAATACTTTAAGCCCGTAAAGAAACTGAGATATTTTTAATTTTATTTTCTCTATATGTTTTTTCCAATTTAAGTGGGTGTCTAGTGTTATTCCTAGTAGGTTAAAACTGTCTACTTCATCAATATTCATTTTAGTTGTTAATGTTGTTAAATTTACTTTTTGTTTTTGATATGGTTTAAACTGCATTATTTTTGTTTTTTTATTGTTATGTATATGTATCCTTCCTACGCATAAAATTAGTCACAAGTAAATAACAAAATTAGAACTTGATTAATCTTAAATGATGACGAATAATTTAATATAGTATTATACAAATATAGGGTGACTGGTAATTAGTAAACGATACTTAGACACATGATAGTACTCATGATAACAAACAACTTTCCCAAAGAAACAAATAGGGATAAATAACTAAATTAAATGAAAGCTGATGGTGTATTATTATTCTTGTTAGGTATGTACTAAATGTTAGCCCATCATGTGCTGAGTAAATTAAAAAAAAATGTTTCTTTGGGAAAGTTGTTTGTTATCATGAGTACAATTATGTGTCTAAGTATCGTTTACTAATTACCAGTAACCTATATAATTTTGACCTACTTTAATTCCTGCTGGCCTAATTTGCGAATTCTATCTTACTATGCAGTATAAAACATGCGAAAGAGACTTAAGCGCTCGTGGTGTAGCATGAGTATCCATTCTTAATCGATCGGCAAAGATAAGCTACCACCGATGAGGCCGGTACCTGGATGGGTGACCGCCTATTGATATTTCAACTCAAGCGTTTTTCGGTTATCACTTAATTGTGATATTCGTTAAGCTAGTTGGAGGCCTCCTGAAAGCTCCAACAGTAGGTTGACCACTAGTCTACCTCCACCGATCCGCAGTGGGCACGCATGGTGGAGTATCTGCCCATTCCCGTTCACCCTCATTTGTGAAACGTCTGTGCTCAGCAGTGGGATATTACAGGCTGATGATGACGATGATGAAAGTGAGTTTGTTTGATACCTCTTGTCGTCTCATCGGATAAACCAATCGTGGTGAAATTTGGTACGCAGGTAGATCATAATCTGGAATGATGGATACTTTTGATCCTGAGAAAACATTAATCCATCGGGAATGCTTTTTTTTTTCTAGTCTTCATAATATTTGAAAAAACTTATCTCTCGTTTGAAAATTACTGACACGCCACGCGCTATTACTTATTATTATTTTTGTTACAATGGTTCACGTCATTTTTTTATTAGGGTGCCGTACCCGAACGTTGCCAAACGGGATCCTATTACTAAGAGTCCGCTGTCCGCCCGTCCGTCAGTAAATATCCTGGGACATTCCTCACACACGGTCATCTGATCCCAAACTAAGCAGAGCTTGTACTATGGAAACCAGATAACTGATATAATACATATATTACTTTTTGTTTGTAAATACATACTTAATATACATAATTACACCCAGACTCAGGACCTACAGACATGTTCATGCACACAAATGCATGTCCTGTGTGGGAATCGAACCCAAGACATCTGAAATTTTCAGAGAATATGTATTTCTATTGCCACTATAACAACAAATAATAAAAATTTAAGGGGGCACCCATACAACAAACGGCTTTTTTTGGGATTTATTTTCATAGCAAAGTTGAGTTAGTTAATATTGTACGGAAGCCTGCGTTTGCGATTCCGACTCGCACTTGGCCGGTTTTATTATTATGTCCGCAATCTGTTGTCATACCCACTACAGAGTGACCTATAAATCTTACATGCCCCTTTGGTCACTCAAGCATCGCCCTGTCATTTTTGCGTAAAAATGGGGCTAAAATTTTACAAACAACATACTCCTTTTAAAACTGTTATTATACAATTTTGAGCTTTATGTGTATGAAGTTAAGCGTTACAGTATAGTTTTTGTAGTGTAAATGAGTTTGTAATGTATCAAGTACCCCCGTTTAAAAATGCTAATATAATAGGGGAGTTACCCTTTATATTCGGGAGTAAGATCCGGTTTTATTAAAAAAAGTTTTTTGTGAAAAATTATGTAATGTCAAAATGTTAACAAAGCACGTGGATTAACCAGTAGTCAAAATGAGGTAGTTAAAATGAGGGATTAACCTTTTTTGACAACGGTTTTAGTAGACTTAATTTTTAATGACTAGGTACTTGTAATAATATTATTATAGATATTGAATAGGTACATTAGTATCTTTACAATGTTTTCTATTTATGTTAAAAGCTATATTATGAAAACCTAACTAATATCGTAAATGCGAAAGTGTTTGTTTGTTACGCCTTCACGCCTCAACTACTCAACGGATCATCATGAAATTTGTCATGCAGATAGCCTATGGTATGGAGAAGGACGGATTTTTTTCCCGGGAACGCGGGTGAAACCGCGGGGAACAGATAGTTAAATATAATTAAATGTTATTACCATTCAGCCAGTCCACCTTTTATACTAAGCCATTTGGCTTATCCTTATCCTAGTAATATTAGTATATTTTATCCTATTAATATTTTAATGCGACTACTATTTTAAGGCGATAGCTCAGTGGTAGTGACGTCGGATACCGAGACGAAGGTCCCGCCCGGGTTCGAATCCTACAATGAGCTTGAGTTTTCGATTAAGGAAAACATCGTGAGGAAACCAAAGCACGGTGGTAGGGTACTTAGGGTACTACTAATCTGACTGGCTACCACCCTCATGTTGAAAATCTGTCGCCAAGCACATCGGTGTGTGCCGACAGCTGCAATTGAGAGCTAGTTCCTTCTAGGCTTTGTGTGTGCACTACCTTCGGCCACATCATCACTTACCATGGTGAGATTGTGGTCAAACACAAGCCTATAGACAGTAAAGAGATGATTGTAGAACACGTAGGTAGGGTAGGATTATTGGAAAAAACGCGGGATATCTTGGGGAAACTTTTGAAAGCTGAATACGCAGGTAACATCGTAAGGCAGAATCAAGTAATAGCATAATACAAATTATTATAGAGATTATAGATCATTCCTTTTATTCTCCTTATATCACTCTGGATGAAATTAATACCACGCACTCAGATTCCAGAACAAAAGGCAGATAGAGCACGCAAAATACGGGAGTGAGGCCAATAAAGCAAATACAAATTGATAAACACATACCTGGTATTCGCTTTTGAATTTGTATTTGCTTTGTAAACAAAGTTTATTAAAAAGAAAGTGTTTTTCGATAAATATTTTTTTATAAATTTTTCAATCTGTATTTGCTTTTTTGGCCTCACTCTAGAGGTGGGCGCCGCGCCGCTTGGTCCGCGCCGCCGCCGCCGCCGAGTATTTGAAAATTGGCGCCGAGTTGTTAAAATCGGCCGGTGAGCTAGGCCGAGGGACACTGTGCATCCATGTCCACGATTCACATGAGCACCAGTTGCCAGTACTACTTATTTTTAAACTTGGCTCTTGTATTTCACTCGGAATTTAAAGAGAATTTTAGTTTAGACTTAATACCGTTTCGTTGCGGCAGAAAGTGTCTGCTTCCCACTTCTCGCACCATATGCACTTTGACCACGTTGTCAGTTTTTTCGTCAATATTGCCTGTGGTTTCGAGTAAGTCGAATCGTTTCTGTAGTTCTATTGAGAACGCTTCGAATCCCTTGGCAATTTGGGATTGCGAAGGTTGTAGAATAATAGAGTTTGAGCTTTTTGTATTTGATATCGAGTGTGCCCCTCACAATTCGGTGGTCACTGTCGGTGCTAAAGCTCAGTGAGATGTCTCTGAAGTTGTGCCTTTTGTCTGTCATAATGAATCTCGTTCCTAGTCACAGAGTCAGGGCTTCACCAAGTCCACCTTCTTAGGGGCATCTTCTCAAAGAATGAATTCATTAAGAAGCGACTCTGTAACTCGTTAACCCCTGTGATTTTGGCAACCAAGCCATGCGATCCAACCTTTGATTAGCGGAATTCTTGTAACCCCACTTTGGTATTGAAATCTCCCATAAAAAGGTTGTAAAGCCTTGGTGCTTGTGTGCCTTAAAAATTGCTTCATATGTGGCTTCTTCGTCAAAATGTGCGGATGTCAGCGCATATACCTGAACTAACTTCAAGGAGTAAATTTAAGGACTAGGCAGGTATGCTACCCGGGTCAAAACACTGCTGAATTCTACAAATGAGACCCACCTTGGAAGTGCTAAATATTGTAACAACATTTAATCCTAACTTAATATTATAAATGCGAAAGTGATTTTGTTTGTTTGTTTGTTTGTTACGCCTTCACGCCTCAACTACTCAACGGATCGTCACGTCGGGAACGCGGGTGAAACCGAGGGGGACAGCTAGTTATATAATATTCGCAATTACTATTTTAATTTCTGCTTTTAATACAAAAAAATAGCTTTTTTAACTAAAAAAGACCCGCGCCGCGGCGTGGCGCCGCCGCGCCGACCATTTCCTACCGGCGCGCCGCCGCCGGCAAATTGTTGGTCGGCGCCTACCTCTACCTCACTCCCGTATTCCGCGCGCTCCATCTGCCTTATTCTGTAATCTGTGACCACGCACATCTAAGTGTGAAGTCACATTTTTTTCGGACTGTTGTGTAAAAAGCCTGATCCGATGAATATAAATTGTCACCAACTCCCGGTCTACTAGGGACAGCGGGACGCAAGATATGAGACGTTGTGTAATTATAACTGCGCGCACGCAACACCGTAGCGAAAGGATTGTGCTGTACCCAGTGTGTTATATTGGGCTTATGGAACAACTGTGGGGTTTATATCTTCGAAGGGGATTTTGTTCGGATTACAAGCATTTCATTTAAACCGAGTATTGTATACTCGGTTTAAATGAAATGATTGTAATTTATCGAAATAAACACAAGATTATTAACTTGAAGAAATGAAAATAATGTGTCGGTACAGAAAAAGTAGCTAGTTCTAAGAGAAAGCGCAGCGTTTATTCACTCAAACTGCTGATCGACTGGGGAACTTATACCATACAGAATACTACAGCCAAATAACTTTATGTTGTGTTTCTGCGCGTGACTAAGGTCGCCAGAGCTCATTGGGGAGGGGGGAAGGGTCGATAACGCGTGAGTGATGTCCCGTGTGTTGCAAGCGTCCATATGGCTACGGTAACCGCTTACCTACGACCAGGCGGACCGTAAGATCCAAAACTACATAACACCTAGGGGTTTTTTTACTGTGTATAAGCCTGTGTTTGACCACAATCTCACCATGGTAAGTGATGATGCGGCCGAAGGTGGTAAGCACACAAAGCCTAGAAGGAAATGGCTCTCAAGTGCAGCTGTCGGAACACACCCAAAGGTGCTTGGCGACAGATTTGAAACATGAGGGTGGTAGCCAGCCAGGCGGGTACTACAAAGTACCCTACCACCGTGCTATGGTTTCCTCACGATGTTTTCCTTCACCGAAAGCTCAATCTCATTGTAGGATTCGAACCCGGGACCTTCGTCTCGGTATCCGACGTCACTACCACTGAGCTATCATCGCCTTAAATAAATTAACTTAAGTAATCGCGGGGGTCCGCCCCGTTTCACACAAAGATCGTTTCTTCCCATTTCAGCCCGCTCTGCTTGTCATTCGTAAGAAAACATATCATCTCCGCTAAGGTGGATCCAAAGATCCGCAAAGAATCCAACTCGGCTGGGCAGCGTTCGGGAAGCTACGGCATATCTTCAAAATACCTCAGAGTCTGAAGACAAAGGTTTTCAATCAGTGAGTGTTACCAGTGATGACATACGGGACAGAGACGTGGTCTTTTACTGCTGGCCGCATAAATAAGCTCAGAGTCACTCAGCGAGCTATGGAACGAGCTATGCTCGGAATTTCTCTACTTTTCCGAAATGAGGACATTCGTAGGAGAACGAAAACGACGGTCATAGCTCGTAGAGTTAGTAAGCTGAAGTGGGAATGGGCAGGCCACATCGCTCGAAGAGCCGATAACCGCTGGGAAAGAAAGGTTCTCGAGTGACGACCACGTACTGGAAAGCGCCGAGCGGGACGATCGACGACCGTCAGAATCGCTTGGCGCCGCTGGACGCAAACGGCTCAGAACCGCGTTCGAAGTGGAAATCAATGGGGGAGGCCTATGTTCAGCAGTGGACATCCATGGGCTGATATGGTGAAGGTGGATACTGGGCCTTTTTTAGCACCAGTATCATTTGTATTATTGACCCTGAGTCGCTCGTCGCTGACCAAAACAACGACCTGTATAACCTGTGATATAACTGAAAATGAGAGAATTCGTGACAAGTGTCTCGCACCGCCGCGAGGCGTATCCGAATTATCTTCCTGAAATGTGTACCTTTTTGTTAACTAAATAAAGTTCTATATTGGTGCCGATTCTGTTGTAAATCGCACTAAACTAATTTTAGTTACATCTCATCTCTTTCTTACAAACATGATTGAAAAAGGATAGAACATATTTTAAGTTATCAAATTAATGTTTGCCGTCTTATTTTGCGTGTATTTAGGCGTAACCGCGATAGATGGCGACTAAGATTATATTGAAAACAAGCATTGGACTAATTTGACAGGACTAAATTTCTTACATCCTTTTCTTATATTCTTTGTTAGAAAGAGACATAGTGACATTAAAATTAGTTTAGTTGTGAACAACAGAATCAGGGCCAATATATCACCTGCGATATAACTGAAAATGAGAGAATTCGTGACAAGTGTCTCGCACCGCCGCGAGGCGTATCCGAATTCTCTTCCTGAAATGTGTACCTTTTTGTTAACTAAATAAAGTTCTATATTATATTGCTATCTAAGCTTGTCGCGTCGCGTCCTCGATGTGAACTGACCCTTAGTAGTTGAATTTTGAAATACCTTTTTTTTAGTATATACCTACGTTATCATATATTCAAGTGTCTGTGCAACATTTGAAATCTCTAAACTATGCAGTTTTAGCTGTGCGTGCATATGCATATCTGTCAATCAGGCAGTTTCCTACACTAGCACAAAACTCTTTCTATGACCCCAAGTTATCAGATACTATACAGTATCACATTCTCAAAATCATGAATGTCACGCGGCCTGATTTTCATTGAAATAGACACGAATTGTATTTTATAGGCAGCGTGCGAGTCCATGGTATCAAATCTGCACATGTCTGTATGGCACGCGCCGACAGACGGGAGCGGAGGGGCACAGAGTAATGTAGCTTCAGAGTGTTTTAACAAAAAGAAGTCTGTAATAAAAAAAAGACGTGTGGCACTCGGAGACTGCCGTGGTAAAGCTATTGCATAGCTGTTTTTAAAACTTATGCAATTATAATTATTTATTTATTTTATTTATGCAGTATTTTTTTCCTTTGTTTTTTTTTGTTTGATATTAATTCAAGTTACACTTTTTCAGCGTGGTGACCGATAAGAAAACATTTTTTTTTTCTTTTATTAAATAAATGAGAAGTTAAAATATACAATAGACAACCAATGCCACCTAGAGGCGATTTGCTGAACTAAAGAGACAAGCGTGATATTTCAAAAAGTCATTAAGTAGCATCTGCTTTTGAAACTTTTTTCTCAAATATACCTATGGAGGCTACTAAAAATCTTGCTTCGTCTTCCACGTTAGCTGAATCGATTTTACAGAATAATTTTCAACAAAATATTCCAGACTTCGCATTCACCCAGGTTAATGACTATGACATTATCACGGCTTTTAAGTCACTAAATATGAAAAATACAGAAGACTTATGGGGTTTGTCAGTTAAGGTTATACAGTCAATTATTTTCAATATTGCCCCTATTTTAGCCCTAATTTTTAACCAATGTCTCGAACAGGGCAACTTTCCTGACTTAATGAAATACAGCAAAATTGTTCCAATCTTTAAATCGGGATGTAAAAACAATCCCTCAGATTATAGACCTGTTTCAGTACTTCCTGCATTAAGCAAGATTTTTGAAAAGATTGTGCTAAACCAAATGTTAAGGCATTTTAATAACCACAAGATACTCCATGATGATCAGTTCGGTTTTACAAGAGGTAAGTCCACTACGGATGCGGGAGCTAAACTTATTAAGCATATTTTTCAGGCCTGGGAGTGCTCACACGATGCTATTGGTATCTTTTGTGATCTCTCCAAGGCATTTGATTGCGTAGATCACCAAACGCTAGCTCTTAAACTTAAGTTATATGGAATTCGCGGAGTGGCCCTCGATCTTGTGGTTTCCTATCTTTCAGGGCGCCAACAAAAAGTAGGAATCAATGGTAGTGTGTCATCGGGCTCCTTAGTCAAATTAGGCGTACCTCAAGGCTCGATTTTAGGCCCATTTCTGTTTCTAGTTTATATAAATGACCTACCTTACATGGTGAAAGAACTATCAGATGTCGTTTTGTTTGCAGATGATACGTCTCTGATATTTAAAGTAGATAGAAAAGACAAAGACCTTTTAAAAGTTAACCACGCTCTGGAAACTGTGTCTCAATGGTTTGCTGCCAACAATCTAATGCTAAATTCTAAAAAAACTAAATGTATAAGATTTTCATTACCAAACGTACCAAAAGTTGATACCAATGTTATTGTGGACGGTACTAAACTTAATGTAGTAGATAAGACTGTTTTTCTTGGTCTGACCATAGACTGTAGATTGCAGTGGGGTGCTCACCTGGAAGCCTTAGGTGGTAAACTGAGCTCCGCTGCTTTTGCAGTCAGCAAAATAAGGCAACTGACGGACATTAATACAGCCAGATTAATTTATTTTGCATATTTTCATAGCCTTATGTCTTACGGTATTTTGCTGTGGGGTTCTGCCGCAGACTTGGAATCAATTTTTGTATTGCAAAAAAGAGCAATTCGCGCCATCTACTGTTTGGGGTCTCGCGAATCTCTGCGAAAGGTATTTCCGGAAATTAATATATTAACTTTGCCCTCTCAGTACATTTTTGAAAATATTATGTATGTTCGTAAAAACATTAATTTGTTTCCAGTCAATAGTGATTATCACGATAGAAACACTAGAAACAAAGACAAAATAACTGTGCCTAGATTTAGATTAGCTAAAGTAAATAAGTCCTTTCTTGGGAATTGTATCCAATTTTACAATAAAATTCCTCATAGCGTGACCAGTATGTCCTTTTTTAAATTTAAGGAACATATCAAAAAGCGGTTGTTGAGTAGGGCCTATTATAAAGTGTCTCATTATATTGACGACAAGGATGTATGGAAGTAGCTTCTCTCTGCACCTGCTTCACTTAGCAGCTAGTTCAAGGTCCATTTTAATTCTAAGTATGCTATTATTATTATAAGTTATCTTTTTTTTATTTTTTGTTTAATTTACAGATTATTACTTATAGTAATTAATTCAATTTAATGTTTTTCATTTATTTCTAAATTCTTCAATAGATTATGTCTGTCTCCTTAATTGTTATATTTTCTATACATATACCTAAATGATATTTAGTATAAACTTGTCAATAGTCACAGTGATAACAAATTGCGTGTTTAGTAGTTTCCCTTTAGTTTATTTTTTTATTTCTAAGCCAGACTTAAGTAAGTCATGCTCACTTTAAGGCCTTTGCTTGCGGCGGCGTCGTTTGACGGGTCGCTCACTTCCCTCCAATATGGCGAGGAGGGCGATGGCTGCCACACGCGTCATACTTGTGAACAGGTGCTGCTTGTGGGGGTTGGTCTGCTTAAGTTTGCCATTTATTTTTAAATATAGATTCAGTCTACTTTGTAGTTTTGCGGCCGCGCCGGGGCACGCAATTGTTGTCAGTGCGATTAGAATGTAAATATTATGTAATGAATCTAAGCTTGTTTTGAAAAGAGTAATTGCTGAGTTTATTGCCGGCTCTTCTCAGCAAATGCAACCTTCCGAACCGGTATTAGAGTATTAGAGTCAGACTTTTCATAAGTGCCTGCGAAGGTCTATTTGAATAAATGATTTTGAATTTTGAATTTTTGAATTAAAAGTTCTGCTATTCATCGATAGATGGCAAAACTAAAAAGTATCACCGCTGTGCCGGTCGGAGTGGGGGGTGTTAGGTTTTTTCGTTACGGAATTTCTGGATTCGGTCTCCACGCTCAAGGCCCGCGATAGAAGATATGCAATAGCTTAAAAAAACTATCGACTTCAAAAAGATATTAAGTAAAAATTATGAAATGCCTAATATCTGGGGTAGTCAAAATATGTGGCTTGGCCGTTTCACTACTACAATAACTATTATTGTATAACAAAAAAATTATGAACAGTGAATAAATTTTTCACCTTGTGACGATAGCGAAACGGCCAAGCCACATATTTTGACTACGGTGTGTAGAGTTTGTGAAATTAGGGCTTGTAGAGTAAGTGCATGTAGAGTTATAAGCTTGGCTCTACGTGAGATCTGATAACTTTTTGACAGTGCGAGCCATATCTCTTGGCAACATTTTACATAAAAATGTTTTTGGTGGGATTTGTATTAACAGTAACGACGTAGGGACTCTAAATGACAATGTTTTGAAGTCAGCGGAGGAGCACGAACATAAGGGTTAGATTTTTTTTCAAACGCAGGTTTCAAATATTTCCGTCATTTTTCCAGCCTCATCTTAAAACCTGGGTCTTAATAGACTTGCTTTAAACCAAATTTAGTAATAATACAGAATGTTAAAAATAAAATGTGGATTAACTCGATGGTTCATTACTCTGTGCTCACCCTACGTTATTGAAATATTTCATGTCCTGTTGAATTATTCCTCGTGTATTAATAAAAAACATGTACATTACGTTCACAATGGAGGGGATCGTGCCGATCGCTACACCGGACGGCTCAGGTTCGAATCCCGTGCGACATATTTGACTGCAAACAAGCTTTGTGAATTATGTTTTCAAATGTTAATTTAGGAATGATTATGTTTATATTTAAGTAGCAGGGTTGTCTCTCATAATCTGAATGCAAGTTATTCCATATGCACCAAGGATCAATAAACAAAAAGGCAAAACTTTAGTTTTATTGTAAAAAATAAATAATGCACCCTATTAGTACTAGAAATAAGCATAATCTTGCTTTTAACAACGTAATTGGCGTAATCTTATATGCTCCCAGTCTCCACTAAAGTTCGACAAAATTCTTATTATACAGAGTGTTGTTTTGGTCGGCGACAAGCGACCCAGGAGCGGTAGTACAAAATATATATTCCCCAAAAATGGACTTAATTCCATTAAATACTGTAAATATGTTGAGAAATACCTTATTCAATTTGAAATAAAATTACCGCAAAGTATGGTTACTAGGCACGTGCACAGACTAGAGCTAGGCGCAAGCCGCCATCGCCCCACCCCTTTACTCCCTCGTACTCCCGTTGAGTATTATGTCTACACTTTAGCTTATTACATGATTTTCAAAATTTTAATTTTTTTATTTTTTTATTAAAAAAAATAAAGTTTTTTTTAATATATTTTTTAGCACCAGTATCATTTGTATTATCGACCCTGAGTCGCTCGTCGCTGACCAAAACAACGACCTGTATAATAAGAATTTTGTAATTTTTGAATTTTTTTTGGTATTTTGTACTCTCTGAATCAATTGCATACTCTGACTATATAGTCAGAGTATGCAATTGCTACAATAGCTTAGATGAGGATAATGATATTGACTTATCGAAGCTCACAAGTGGTTTTGAGCCCCTCAGTCTGAGGAGAGACTTTGCCTCCTAATGTGTGTTCTACCGCTTGTACAACGGAGAGTTTTCTAAAGAATTGTTCGACGCCCTAATATACCGCCCTAATATATATATAATATATTGCGATGGTGGAAGGTAGCCGTGGGTATGAATACCCACGGCTACCTTCCACCATCGCAACTCTCGCTATCGACGGGGAGTCCATCCTCACACATTGAAACCAGAATTGTTTCGAACTGTGCGGGCTAAAAGGAGTTTTCTTCCGCGGACGCTCAGACTGTGGAATGAGCTCCTTACCGTGGCTTTTCCAATTGAATTATAGCACGGGGTTCTTAAAAATGGGTGTGAAGAGATTTCTTCAGGGGCGGCAAGGCGCGAGTGATACCACTGGTGTTGCAAGCGTCCATAGGGTACGGTAACTGTTTACCATCAGGCGGGCCGTATGCTTGTTTGCCACATTAGTGGTATAAAACAAAAACTAAAACTCTAGACCGCTTGCTAGTGCCGGTGTCAACTGTGTGCACAACAGTCAATGCGGAACGCAGAACTCTAGAACTCTCTCTGTGGAATCGGCGCCTAATTAATATGCAATCATTTTCAAGGTTTTTTTTTTTAACTATTTCTTTTTGTATACTCAACGAGTGCGTACCAAGCCAGAAAAATATCGCAATGTCAGATGAAACAAACTTATGTCTAATCTTCGCGTGGAGATGAGATGGAGATAGCGTGTTTCGCGGCACAAAAATGAACGAAGCGCTTCTTATCTAAATAACTCGTAAAGTATAGAATATTTTAAAAAATCGTTAGTAGCAGCCCTAGGTCATATGTTAGTGATATTATTTATCAAATTTTTGTCTTAATTAGATACACCATGAATGAATAAAACCGAAAATTCATTATTATTAGAGGTAGCTTTGTGATTTTTTTCTATCGAGGAAATTTCATTCCATTATGTTTTTGCTCAGGCAGAACCCTCGCGTATATAATGAAAATACCCATATAAAAATATTTTTTCATTTAAATACTATTTACTTGGGTAAATTTCAATTCTAAGATTGTTATTTTGCTTTATACGCAGCCTTAACTCTAATGTTTTTTTTTTGTAATTAAATCTAGTGAATTTAAATTTTAAGTTTAGTGTTTTATACATTTTCGTATCTATTCGGCAAACCCGAATACAAACTACCTCACTTACCACATTAAAATTTTCAAACACAAGCCAAAAATATAGTAAATCTACGCATTTTCCTTTCACCCGTCCCAAAGCAATCCTAACCTAAATGTATACGCAAGTGCGGTATATTAGGTCTACCAGGATCTCTTATAGCGCTATTCCGGCCAGCTGATGTCGTTGACCTCTATCCGGCGACAAGTCCTCCCGGGCGGGGGGTGAGGGGCGCGGGACGGGGGCGGGGGAGCTGTCATATAAAGGGTGGGTTGGGTGCTTGTACACCCCTAGGCTCTGATTGCGTTTGCGCGTACCCATTGTTTTGCGATACGATCTTAATTTGTTTTGGATGCACTTAAAATAATTATATTTTTAGGCTGTACAACTATAGTAGATTTCAAATAGCATGAGTTCTGTGACACATGGTATTTTATTAGATTTCTCAATGGTTAATGTTCATTTCGATATAATAAAGGAATACTATGATAGATCGAGGTTTCATGAAATATTGTGAGTACTATTTCGGAGTAATGAAATGGAATTTCACTAGATATTGGTAAAAAACCCTTGACCTTGACGACTCATCTTATGTGAAATAGAGTATAATGAACTATGCCCATATCTAGATGAAACACTTGAATTTTTGAACTTTTGACACATGAACATACCCCCTCTTTTCTACTGAGATTTTCTATAGTGGCCACCTTCACCAACCTCTCGGTCATAAAAGACGACACACTATACCAGGCAACCCCTTACGAGGCGTCTGGGACCATCTGCGGTAGTTCACGCCGCCAGAGTACTCGCCCCTGGTACTCAAGAGAAAATTTATTATATTTATTAAGGGCCGATATTTTCAATCTGAAGTATTTTTGAGCTTGTGACACATGAATCGGTCACATATTTATTTAGGGCCGATTTTTTCAATCTGAAGAATTTTTGAGCGTTTGACACATGAATCGGTCACATATTTATTTAGGGCCGATTTTTTCAATCTGAAGTATTTTTGAGCTTTTGACACATGAATCGGTCACATATTTATTTAGGGCCGATTTTTTCAATCTGAAGTATTTTTGAGCTTGTGACACATGAATCGGTCACATATTTATTTTGGGCCGATTATTCCAATCTGAAGTATTTTTGAGCTTTTGACACATGAATCGGTCACATATTTATTTAGGGCCGATATTTTCAATCTGAAGTATTTTTGAGCTTTTGACACATGAATCGGTCACATATTTATTTAGGGCCGATTTTTTCAATCTGAAGATTTTTTGAGCTTTTGACACATGAATCGAGAACGAGTATTATAGGCTTCTTTATCTAGTGTAGTGTAAACTAGACTCTAGAGGCCACTTATAAAGGTTGAAGTTGCTTAAGTTGCAAGTTTCGAATCAGCCTTTTCTTATGTACAGAGGACTTAAGTTGATGCAGTTTTACTGCCTAAGATTAGTTATAATTGCTCATAGCCATGATTATAACTCTTATAAAGTTAATAGAACGCTATTTATAGCTGAAATAATGGAAACGCACTCCCACCCTAGTCACGACTGAAAAAGTACAACCGGTGGCAACCCCTAATAAAACCATACCTCATCGTAAATTCCACCCTAACGGAAACCAATACGGTGCATATTTATGTAATGTTACCACGTACACTGTGATAAAGTACAAGCCACGCAACTTTAAACATTAACGTCCTATATTTTATGTTCTAATCAGATTGGTACGTGTTCAAATTTTCACAAGGATGTATACGAACTGAAATAAACTTTATTTGAAGGTGTGATGGTAGTTTTTGTGAAGTATACAGCATTTTCCCGGGAGCTTGAGGGTGGATGGACAGTTTCGCGAAATACTAAGGGGCAATATTTATTCGTTTTTGCGAGACCTACTTATGTTTTTTTCAAGCAGGTTGGGATGATTTTATATTAAGGCGTGAGGAAGATAAGAATAGAATGTTTGTGGTTTCTGGGACTGGTTTATGAAAAACACGGAGTATTTTGTTACTCCAATTAAAGTTATGAACCAAGAAAAACTCAGAAACTGCTAATCAAGTGAATAAAACGCCGCTAATACAGTATCGTTAGAAGCGCTCGTGGTGTAGCATGATTAGCCGTTCTTAATCGATCGGCAAAGTTAAGCTACCCCTGTCGTGGTCGGTACCTGGATGGGTGACCGCCCAGTGGTATTTCAAATCGAGCGGTTCGGTGCTTCGGAAGGCACGTAAAGCCGTTGGTCCCGGTTATCACTTAATTGTGATAGTCGTTAAGCTAGCTGGACGCCTCCTAGGCGGCTTGAAAAATTCCAACAGTAGGTTGACCACTAGCCTACCTCCACCGATCCGCAGCGGGCACGCGTGGTGGAGTATTGTCCATTCCCTTTACCCTCATTTGTATGCAGGAGGCCTGTGCTCAGCAGTGAGACATTATAGGCTGATGATGATGATGATGAATACAGTTTCTGTTCAAATCAACAAAATGAACGGGTAGGTTCAGTAGCTTTGACCTTCATGAGTGCCCTACTAGGGCCTAAATTGAATAATTAGCTTAGACTTTCACTTTGAAAAAATCTAAGATGATCCGTTGAGTAGTTGGAGCATGAAGGCGTAACAAACATCACTTTCACATTTATAATATTACTAGCTGTCCCCCGCGGTTACACCCGCGTACCCGGGATAAAAAGTGTCCTTCTCCATTCCATAGGCTATCTGCATGCCAAATTTCATGATGATCCATTGAGTAGTTGAGGTGTGAAGGCGTAACAAACAAACAAACTCAATTTCGCATTAATAATATTAGTTAGGATTAGAATAGTTCTATGAAAGCATTAAATAGACTAATCCTGTATATTAAAGGCATAGAAATAATATAAGCTATGTTATTTCTATGATTATACCTGCATAATTTAGCAGGTAGGTTGTATACCAGTGAATGTAGGAGCATCGTACAAAGCCTTTGTGTGAATCGCATCAAAGAGCGTCCGCTGCCGTACCGTCCTACAAATTACCATTTAAATTGTTCTAGCTCCTGTTTTGTTTGTTAGGGCTGGCACTTGCCAGAAGAGAGAAAATGTGTTATAGATGTCGATTTAATTAAATTGTATTTTAACGTGAAAGAAATTAAAGATTATCTGAAAATGCAGTTTTTTGTGAGGCCTTACGGAAATTCGAAAACATTTAAGTTCGCTTTTTGAAAGGTTTTTTTTTATATATTTTTTTGCATCAATTCAGGCGTGTTTTTAATCGACTTCAAAAAAAAGGAGATAATCAATTCGACACGTATGGTGTATAATATTATTGGACCAGCAATATTCACATATGATAATCTATTCGGGCTTCCAAACAGATATACAAAATTTCACAGGTGTTTTTATGCATGTATGTATATATGTTTGTCCACGCATACCTCCGAAGATATTAATCTAATTGTAACCATACTTTTTTTAATAAAGATCACGACGTTTTCCATTGAAAATATTTCGCTGACTTCAAATCAGTGTCAGATTAGAGTTATTTCATAATTTTTTGTGTATTTTGAAGAAGTTTTTTTTTTAATTAGAGTTTTTCGATCTTGTTCTAAGATTAATATAAGGCTTCATACCTAGCCTGGTCCAGAAAAAATGCATCATTGATTACCTACAAAGTAATTCAATATATCAAATGATAATTAATACGTGGACAACGGGGCTGATTGTACTTTGAGACTTCGATATGTAACTAAAATGTCTCATTGTAATATGTAATGTAATGTATGTAAATGTTTGTTGTGCCAAATAAATGAAAATCAAAATTAATGTTATGTCTGAATTTTGTTTCTTATTCGTACTTTTTACATATTTTTTAAGTGAATTTGTTTTTTTTTTGTGATGGTTTCGAATAATTGTAACATTATAAATATAATTTGTTGTGGCAACCCTAATATGTGTAGGAAAAGTTGTAAAAGCTATTTTACTTGCAAAAGAGTTGGTGTAACTACTTCAAGTTAGGACTTGGGTATATTTTATGATAATAAATCTCTTTTGCAGGTCAGAAAGACACAACTTTTACAGTAGTCTCTGGCTGGTCCCTAGTTAACCAAGCTATTTAGATCTTCAGATTTTCAGCCTTACTCATAAACTAATATATTGATTACATGGTCACGTAAATAATGTCACCTTACTGTCGGCAAACAATGGGGATCAAATTAAGGGGTCATTTATTGAATTGGAGCTAACATAAACTATGAATAAACAAGAGAATTATAATACTAAGCATTTAAAAATAAAATCCAACCAAGTCAGATTTGTGGTTTGGGCCAAAACTGGAGAAAAACACCGGACCACATACTAAATTTGTTTGTGGAGGAATTTGATGATTTGAAAAAAGTTATGTTAGCATAAAGAAACACACAAACACATACCTGAACCATTAAAACATTACACTATCATACATTATTATCTTTTTCATGTATATACTAATATTGTTGAAGAGTTTGTTTGAACGCGCTAATCTCTGGAACTACCAGGCCGATTCCAAAAATTCTTTCTCTAATAGAAAGCTGCATGTACACACGGCTACAGATCAAGCTATACATTTCGAATATAAGCTGACCTCTCATTGTACGGAAATCCTATACAATGCGAGATCAGCTTATACTGGAAATGTATAGCTTGATGTGTTGCCGTGTGTACCAGAGTGCTATAAGCTACTTTTTATCCCGGGAACGCGGGTAAAACCGCGGGAAACAGCTAGTAAAATAATACAATTGAAGGAAATCGACATCTTATCATGTATAAGTAAGTCATTATGAGTGATACCCCGCTTATTACCAGGCAGGACTTACGGCTTGTGTTCCAGACTTCTTCGTATAAAACAATCGTCAAAACTAGTCGATCACTTTACATTTTACACTTTACTTTCGGTGAAGGATAAACATCGTGAGGAAACCATAGCACGGTGGTAGGGTACTTTGTAGTACCCGCCTGGCTGACTACCACCCTTAAGTTGAAAATCTGTCGCCAAGCACCTTTCGGTGTGCTCCGATAGCTGCACTTGAGGGCCAGTTCCTTCTAGGCTTTGTATGTGCACCACCTTCGGCCGCATCATCACTTACCATGGTGAGATTGCGGTCACAACACAGGCCTATAAACAGTAAAAAAAAACATTATTAATTGGACTAAGTTCATAGTTTCTTTAGCGTTATATCCTGTATATTTCTTAGTTTAGGTTGCTCGTTACCTCTGAACCGTTATTTATACTACCTAAATACCTAAGTATTTTCACCAGCCATGAAAAACTTTTCAGAACTGCCTACGTTTTATCCGCCAAGACGAGCCAAGCGAAGCCCAAGGGCACTACCTACCTTTTCTCGAAGCGCTTCGTCGTTTTTTTAAACCCTCATAACTTGGGTTTGGATAAACTAAACTAAATTAAACTACAGATAAACTAAATTCTCGGGATATGATGCCAATAGTGAACTTAATAAAAGTATAAAGTTTCAATAACATTACTGTTATACTTTAGATTTTATTGATATCTAAAAAACCCCGATTTCGTCACTGACTCACTGATGATCATCAAAATTCTTAGCGACTTCCAGCAGGGCTATTTTAAAACGCTCGGATTCGATATCGGAAACGGATTCAAAAACTACCGAAGCGATATTCCGCAATTGCTTTTATAAATTTTCAAATTCGAATATTTTTGATGTTTCTTTACGGAAATATCAATTCGATTCATCGAAAAGTTTTCGGAAATTAAAACAGCAATTGTTGAAATTAGCCTCGGATTTTTTTGAATCCGTTTCCGATATCTATTCCGACGTTTTAAAATAGCCCTGCTGAAGTCCTAGAAAGCTAAAATTTGGTATGTAAGCTTGTATTAGTACACAAACAACAAAAAAAATATAAAACTTGGAACATTTACACCAAAAAAAAATTACAAATAAAAATATTCATAAGCAACTTACAAAAAGAAGCGAAATCCCACCAAAAACATTTTCATGTAAAATGTCGCCAATACGAGACCATATGGCTCGCACTGTCAAAAAGTGATCAATCTCATGTAGAGCCGAGCTCGCTACAAGCCCTAATACGTAGTCAAAATATGTGGCTTGGCCGTTTCGCTACTATAAGAGCTATATTGTATTACAGAAAAATGATTAACAGTAAATATTTTTTTCACCTTACGCCCCCATGTGACGGTAGCGATGTATGTAAAAGTCTGACTCTAATACTCTAATTTTAGTAATGACCACATTATTTTCGACACACTTATAGACCTTAGTAGGTACTAGAGGATCAAGTACTTAATTACACCCTTTTATGAGTTGTTATATGAATTTTTTTAAAAGATTAGTGTAACGTAAAGATGTGACTGAAAACCTATTTCTTGAATGATAATATGAATAAAAATATACGTAAATTATTTTTAAACCAAATAAGATATGAAATGTTTACTAGCAAAGCTGTACCAAAAACAATTCATACACAATATCTAGATTTTAATTGACAATTATAGCAAATAACGTAACTAAACTAAATGGGTTTCTTACGCCCACTTGGGTCAAGTTGGGATAAAATTTTAAACATTTACCCCGAAGTTACATAACCCAAATTCTGTCAAAAAGACGTATCATCGGGTGATGTTACTTCGGGTTAAAATTTTAACCCTGATTGGCCCAAGTGCAATGGGCCTAAGAAACCTCTTATTT